>JACCID010000066.1:600000-1089702 GCA_018906775.1 Sycophila sp. Sp_5
AATCATACTATACGTCGAGGAAGAAGAGGGAAGGTCGGCGCCATAAATCCGAGCTGGCCGTTTCGTTAGCTTTCGCGCGAACACTCAGTTCGCCTTTTACCAGATTGTTCTCCTTCTCCTTCTACACGAATGGCTACTTTTCCGGGATTTGCATTGACGCGTCTAATTAACTTAAAATGTCCCATAAAAAGCTTAGCGCGTATACCTTTCTTTGCGGCTAGGCAGGCAAGATCCATCCTCTTGTTGAGAGAACGTTTTGCCCAGCTTTTATTTTTATCGCTAGCACGTTGCCACTTGGAAAGCCGGAGCTATTAACGATCTACCAGTAATTTCTCTCTTTGGACCCTTCAACATTAACCTACTTTTCATGAGTCAGAAACGCGGGGATTGGCTCTCTTTGCTTTTCATATTATGGATTTTTTTTATGAGAGGCACTATCTTTTATCAGCGTATAAGTCGAATAAGCTGAATATTATCTAAAGGCCAGAAAGCTATTTTTTTAAACGTCAAATAAAATCTTTTCGTTCATAAATAAGAAGAAAGGGTGTACGGGGATGAATATTATTTTGCTGTTTACTTGAACCGAATAGAAATTACCTTTGTAAATTGTTTTAAAAAAATAGTGTTAACGTTTCATTGAGGCTTTCAGCAGTTTTTCTGACTACGTTAATGAACAGATAGATGGTCGTATGTTGAACTACTGAGGGATTATGAGTAGAAATGAAAATCTACGAAACAAGTACGATTTTACGCATGCTTGCTCAAAATCAGCTTGGTAAAATCATGCCTTCAACGCGTTCATTAACAAAATACAATTCGTTACACGAGCAACATCGTATCCTCATACTTGCATCGAAATGTACTGTTTCAATAATAATGTAAATATTTTCAATAGGTTTTTTCAATCAACTCTATTAAGATTGAGAAGAAGATGTTGAGGGTCGCGAATCAGCCTGAAATATCGACAAACTTTAACTTGTATCTTCGATCGTACAATCCACTATGTTTATCGAAAAAAGTGCATAATGCCCGTTTACTCCTGAAAAAAGGCGGCAATTTTTATGCTAATATAAAAGACTACGATTTTTAGGCGATCAATCAATTTATTTGTTCAAATCTTCCAATTTCTTCAATTATCATAAATTAGGAACTCTTCAAAAAAAGGAGAAACTCCCAAACGAAAAAGGGCAAACTCCTAAACGAAAAAGGAGAAACTCCTTAAGGAAAAGGAGAATTTCCGTTTCTATTCAAGGAGTAATTCCTAATTTATGAAAAAGGAGAGTTTCCTATAAGTATTTATGAATGTACTAAATGCCTGAAAATATTCCAAGGTGTCCTTGTTATCTCGCTCAATGAACTTTCTCAAAAAATTAATCAGAATGTGATCAACTATTAAATACTTGTACATAGGAATTCTATTTCTGATCTTCAACTTTTTGAAAATGGAAAAGCGTTCCTGACGTGTATACATTGTAATGTAACTCTGCGAATAAGCCCACCCACATAACATGCAGCGCTCAAAATGAAATAAAATTGAATCGCTGGCTCTTTTAACACTTGGAAAAATACAACAAACAAAGTTCCTATTTAGCCACGTGCAGCATTATATAGGAGCTCACCAGTTCGTTATAGCGCCCAGTTATAAGATATAAAAAACAAAAATAAATTATTCAACAAGAAATAAAGCAAAAAATAGGAAAGGCTAACGGAACCATGATCAGGATGAGAGACATTGTATTTTTTTCTATTTCCTTAACACCTTAAAACGTAAAAGAATAAAATTAATTTTTTTGAATACGATAAAACGTTTGGAGTGAAATTCCATTCTTAGTAGAGTGATTTAAATTCGCTTTAAAGTAGAGTATAAAATTCCCTCTAAGGCAGAGTAGCATATTACAAGTTAAGTCCCTACTTTTCGTTTTACTTAACAGTCAAAAAATCATTATTTTACTCTATCGAAGTAATTAAATTCGATATAGCATTAGAATGAAAATTTAACCCCAGTAGAGTTAATTTTCACTCTACTTCGCTCCAGCTAATTTAGCGTGAACACAAGCTGTAGATTTTAATGAGACCTTTGATTTTTTTATTTTTTTAAGATATTGTTCTTTTAAAAGCCCGATGGTAGATTGGTGGAAAAAAGTTATGAAATACAAAGTTATGTATACATGGATAATTTGAGGGATTGTCAATGTCTGGCTGGTTATGTAGCCAAAGCTAACGAAATTCTAGCCAATATATGTGTTAAGATGCTTCTATGAAAATGATTCGGCCAATTGAATAGATTGCGCAGGTAGAAGGTTAAGTATTTAAGGATCGGAGTGAAAAGGATTTATGTGGACCCGCGTGCGAACTGCGCTGCGGGGTTAAATCGTATGAAATACAGCTGTAGCCGCTATTAGACCGATGCAATTACAGCAGTGCTCGTTGTCGCCAAACTTCGCTCTCAGAAGCGAACCCCTTCGATTTCGATTCATGAATAACTCCCCCTCGCCGGAGAGATTGATTTAACTTCCGAAGCCTAAAATCTCCTTCGCAGTTTCATGGGCCACGCGAAATGTTAGAATTTTTTATTAGCGATAAATGTTTACTAACATCTCTGCTTATTAGTAATAATATTACACCTGCGAAGGGACTTTCATTACTTAAATAAAAGAAATACACACTCTAAATCACATGTACACTTTTTCCCAAATCATTTATTCTGTTAGTAAATTTAAGAAATAATATTTAATGTTTTTTTTTGTAAAAAAAAAATGATGCGATTCTATGGGATACGTAATTTCTACAACGTGTATTTTCAGAGAGAAGTTGCGCAACGAGATGTTTTGGAACGAGAAAGGAGGCTACGGATGGAGGCTGAAGCTCGAGTGCGAGAAGCAACGACCGAGGCGGAACGAGCCTGCTCCAGGGTTCACCATCTCCAAAGAGAATTGGCCAGGTATATTGAAAAACAGTCAAAATGCTAATTTAAAAGCTTAGTTATCGAAAGCAGAGACAAATTTTTTTAATGACAAATTAGCTTATTTACTCTACAGTATCGTTTCAATATTAATCCTATTTCTACATTAATATACTAGAATAGCAGTATTTACGCAAGTGTCATGTAATCAAATAATTGAAGTGAAACAATACTAAAATTTATTTTTCCCGTGTAAGAAGTGCCACGAGTTTGCGGCTATTTTTAAAGCAGAAATGTGCAAATAGTTACATTGACTACTTGAGCTGACTAGTTCTCAATTTCTTCTTTTATTGGCCTTGGATTGTCTGCAATTCTGATTTCAGCATTCATGTTAGAAAGCCTCAGTTGAATAAAATAATTTAATATAATATTTTTCAGATACTGTCATATTTATAAATAAATTCTTTGAAGTACTTATATAGAGTTAGCTCAATTGCGAGATCTAGCGCTTATTGCTATTTTGCCCATCGTTTAATTTTCTTTATTGATTCTCCTAAATGAAGCCGTAGATGAGAAAACTGTTTAATAAAGTTGAATTTCAATCTGAGAGCAGCCTCCCTCGAAGGTATAATTAATGATACACGACGAAATTTGCTGCAAAATAATCGCAGGCTAGATATCCTGCTAAATTATCGCTATTGGATGTCTGCCGATAACGTACATCCTCGCCTTTATCGAGATCGAATACGCTGATCGGCATTTCTCCCCAGCATCACCTATGTATTTGCACCGCTCAATCACGTTTGTCTGCACATGTAAATTCCAACTTCATATAATAATATTTCGACGAGAAAAGCTTCAATAACTTGATTGTTTTCGATATTTCATTTGCACTCTTTTTCTGCTACATTATGGTGCCAAATTTGAATTTTAAATTGACTTACGGACTCCGTTAAGAAAATAGAAAAGAATCCCTCACTGAGCAACTGTTTCTATTTAAAAAAAAAACCTTTAAACTTTTTTCCGGGTCAAATAACGCAATAAGTTGAGAAAACAAAAAAAAACATGATTATTTTTTGTACCTATTTTTTGTGATCGAGTTTTCAAAGGTTTTCCAATCTGTAATAAACCTGGGACCTCACTAAGCGATGAAATAATTGTCTAAACTTTTAGTTAAACTTAGTACTAAGTAAGTAAGTTTAAACTTAGTCTTAATAGCAAAATTTTTTCAAAACATTAATGAATTTTTTTATATATTATTTATATACAGTTTTCAAGACAAATTCACAAGGGTAAAGACTTTTAAAATGACCTAAAAAAAGAATTGAACTTCCGAAGCTAAGTTGTTTCCTGTTTGTCGTGGATTTGCACATATGCGCGAGACCCGCTCGGTGTTGAGCAGGCGCAAAAAAGGGTGACGCGCTCGGAAAAATGGCCGTTAAACTCTTGGCGTCGCGACTCTCATGCTCTCTTAATTGGCCAAAGAGAAAAAGAGAAGTATGTTTCTTGTATTATCGCAAGTTTATTGCAAGTTTATCCCAGCCATCGAATAGAAAAATAATACACGCCTCGGTCAATAAAAAAAGAATAAACGTTAGATCACATTATTTTTGTTTCAACAATCTAAGTTTTCAAAATATCGTGTATAAAATAATCCACTACTTTTTCTAATAATAACACATTTTTAAAACGGAGATTTTTCCCAGGAAGAAAAATTGTTTTCATATTGCTTTGTTATGGTGAATTGTTGTTATGTGTTATTAAATAAATGGTTCGTAATTGCCAAGCTAGGTAATATTAAAAAAAAATTATTTTAAAGATTGTTTGTTATAATTTTTTACTGTTTGACTTTCATCAACAACTCTGTCATAATGACCAACTTTGTAATGCATACTAATCGTAATAAGATTACTATATAATATGGTAAGTTTGTTACTTATGCGATTTATAATTACGAGTTTTAACAAACTGTTTATAAATTTTAGCAGAAAATCTGGAAGATTTTATAAGAGAAATGAGAAATTTTATTAGAAATCTAGCCAATTTTATGAAGTAGGATGGTAATTTTTCACAGAGACCAGTAGCATTTATTGCAGTGTCTTAATAGAATAAGGAATGCTTTTGTTTATTTTTGATGTCGGCCTCGCGGCATCGCGTGTTTCACTCACACCGGTAGCCGATATCGTGCATCTCCCAATAGGTGGCTACGAGACTCTTTTGTTCGCACGTGGCTATAAGTTCAACTCAAATTAGCTCTAAAAAGAGATCCGAAAATTGTGATAAATCAAGCGAGGTTGAACAAGTTACGAACAACTGTGACTATAATAAGTAGCTACGGATAGGAAAGAAATTTTTATTTTAAAATCTCTAAATCTACAAGTCTAGAAAAATGTTTAATGTATAGCGTGGTAAATTTGAAGGACTGAATTGTAAGAAATATAAATGTTGATAATTTTTACTGGATATTACGCCCTGGATAAGCATACTACACTAATTAGCAGGAGTGAAAACTTAATTGGCAAGTTGACAAGTTGAGAGGAAAGCGAACGAAGAATATTTGGCGAACAGAAGCGACGGTAATTTCGGGGCGAGATTAGAAAGTACCGAAAGCACTAACGTTTCTGGCATTGCAGCGGTCACGCGTACCGTCGGAACGACATGCAAAGAGGTCATCGACTGGTCGTCTAGCGAACACTCGTTAAGAGCATTTCCTTCATTCCGCCCATTTGGCAATTAGTTTCATTAGCAAGAGTTGGACTTGAGCTTACCTTCATCATTTTCATATAATAACCGGCAATAGGGCGATGAACTCTTATCTAAACTTTTTCCATCAGGCAATTTAAAGGCTATCGTGTGTCTAAGAAAAACAGCTGAGAATCAAAGGTGATTATGAGAAACCAGTTTTTTCTGTCCAAAAATTCTAAATTTCTAATCTCAGAAATGAATCGCAAACAAATAGAAAGAGTAGTAAGTCGTTTTTAGTAAGTTGCTTACATTAAGTTCTGCAATTGGAAAAGCTCGCTAGCTAGTGGTGGGTCGTAATAAAGTCCAAGATAGACCGTAAAATTGAAGAGTGGTCGTCATTTATTGCAGAGGTTGCCACGCAAGCTACGTACTTGCCAAAAGTACTCTTCTAACGAGAGGGCTAACCTTTAAAAAGATGGTAGTTGCTTTATGCTGCCGCAGCATTTTCTTGCCAACACACTGAGAGAAGTATTTGGTTAAGCTAACTAAATTTATTTATTTGCATGCAAAAAATATATTTGGTTGCTATCCGTCGGTAAACAGCAGCCCGCGCATGCGCGCGCCTTAGTTCAAATATGATTTGGTTGGTACAACCAAATATTCATTTGCTCATATATGAATAAATATTTGGTTGTACCAACCAAATTTAGTTGACTCAACCAAATTCTTCTCTCAGTGCGCCTACCAGCCACAAGACAAGCTTTCTTCTGCACAAATAGGGAACTTTACTCAAAATTTAAGTATCAATGCCAGCTTACATTATTTACTTACCCTCTGCATTTGATTGAAACAAAATTTTAGTACTTTTAACCTTTAAACTGCCGGAAAATCAATATTTTGACGCACCCCCTGATCGACACTTTGTGTATGATCAATCGTTGATATACGATACCTTATATACCAATTTTCTGAGGGCGATATGCTCTTTCAAATCCCGGCAGTCTAAAGGTTAATTCAAAACAGTTTATTTAATTTCCTTAATTTACAGTAACAGATGCAAATAAAAAGTATCGTTTCTTTTTTTATGAGTTATAACGAAATGTAACATGCCTTTTAAAGATTGTTAATGTATCTACTGCAAAAAGGTGAAAATAATCTTTAGCAGTGTTAGAGCAGTCGAATGGTCGAAAAGTCCCGGTAGTACGCGAGGAGAGTGATACGCAGCGTTGGCAACAATGTTAATTGCCGCATGGTCGTAATGTTTACTCCTGGGGTGTTGCTAAGCAAAGAGGCGCAACTTGCAGGAGCTTAAGAGACGAAACTTTAAATAGTCTCTCTCTAGCGGAACAAGAGGGGAGTTCCATCCCTTATATTAGGCACAACAGCGCCACACTTCCGTTACTCCGATCCAACCTAATCAGATTACCGAGTACAGCCGAAGGGGACGCTTTATTCGCTTACGTAAAAAACTGCCTTAGAGAGATTCATCCCATAGACTCACGGCTGTTTCGTCGCCTCCCTTGCTTTTTCTTCTTAGCTGCAATTTTTAGGCATTCGATACCATAAGATTAAGAGATCGTCGCAGTCGACCGGAAATTTGTAGGTCCGCCAAAATATTATCTCTCGAATTTTGCGATACGCTAGTAAGTAATGCAGCATTACTTATTTGTCCAAAATTTTTTTAAAATGTTTTAATGCAGAATTTAATTGAAGAAAATTACCAGCAACTTATCAAATATTTGCTGACAAATACTGTAAGCGAAAAGGCTTGTCCATAAAATAAATTACGAATTAGGGTCAAGGGGGATTTGCTATGTCAAAAATCACAAAATAAAAGCCTCGAAATAAATGTTTTTCTAAATTACCCACATGTTTGGGGGCCCCTTGCCTTTCTGGCGATTTTATAACAATCGACGAAATCAGAGTAAAACACATAGAAGATAAATATTGCAGTGGTTCATCGTACGTAAATTGTCACCCAATTCGAAAGCGAGAGTCACAAACGTTCAAAGTGAGGCATTCCTTTTTACCTCCCATGATATAATATTTCTTTTTTCTTTATACTTTATATGTATATCAGTAAAATTTAATTTTTAAATGATATTATAAATTTCTAAAAAGTTATAGCAACAATTTTGCCTCCTCCTTGAGAAAGCTTTTCATTTCGACTAATAGTTTTGCAGCTTTTTATGATGTAATACGTTTTTTCAATTGTTGGAATAGTATATTACGTAGCTAGCCCTGTATAATAAGAAATTGTCTCAGACCACGTGGAATTGTCGACCGAGGCGAACCCGAGGTAGACAAACATGTGATCTGCGGCTCTCTTATTTTACAGGGCTAGGTACGTATACTATTTTTCTGCTCGACGATCCCCGAAAGTTACAACTTCCTCTCACGCAGCGGCCGGGAAGTTGCGCTTTCGGGGCCGGAGGGCAGAAAAAGATTTTTTTTGTACCATAGAAGTACAAGGTAGAGTGAGGTTAGAAGCAGATAATAAAAGAATGAGAAAAGAAGTTGACCTCAAGAGAATACGTAAGCGATAATATCATAAGCGATTGTGTTGGAAAAGTCTTTTTCTTTGCAGATTGGAAGAGAACGCGAGGGGATTGCTGCAACACAAACATCGCGCTGATCAGCTGAAGGAAGAAAAAGCGGCTCTCTCTTTATGCTGCGAGGTAAGGAATGAACCGTTGGAATCACATCACTTAAAATCTATTGGACTAATGAGTTAAAAACGAGGTAATTGCGTATTTGGTTTGCAGTCGCGCATAAAGCAATACCAGAGCGAGATATCAAAGCTGCAGTTGGAGAATGAGTCGCTACACGGACAGCTGCATGGCCTGGAGGCAGCCGGCGCTGCCGAGGTGCATGCGGCCCTGCTAGCGCGACTGGCCAGTCTCGAGTCGGAGCACGTGGCGCTGGCGCGCGATGCCGATGCCCAGCGAAAGCAGTACGAGCACTGCCTAGACGACGTCGCCAACCAGGTCGTTCGCGCGCTCCTCTCGCAAAAGGTTCAGTTCTCATTTCAGCCACATTAGAAAATGGAAAAAACATCTTCCAATTAGTCATTTCTAAAGAATTAGAAAGCAAAAATATTGAAGGCTTCCTCGATTGACGCAGGGCTTAAGAGAGGAGATCGCTGCGCTACAAAGGCGCATTCGGGAGTTGGAAGGCCAGAACCGGACTCTGTCGGCTCTGCTGGCACAAGCTGCGAGTCCTGGAAGCCCGAGCGACCTCGTCCAGACTATCATTGAAGCTGGCCCCGCGGCTCTCGTCACGGCCCTCGGTCTCGACAGCTCCTGGATACCGCTTACCAGACCAACGTCTCTTAATCTTCAAATTCCTGTGTTAGCCACAAGCAAATGCCGGCGCTCTAGACCTCTAGGTAAGCAAAGCAGACTGGCGAGTAGCTTTCTTCCCTAGCGGAAATAATGTTCGAAATCCAACATAAAGTTACGATATCTTACAAATTTGTACTAATTTTTACTATTTCCTGCGTTGTTTGACATTTTCTTACTATTTATTATTTTTTCTTACATTTTATTGCGATTTTTTACATTAATAAAATTTTTGGATTTTTGAGCAAAATCTTACAGTTTTTTATATAATATTATTTTTGGTTACATTTTCTTACATTTTTTTAAAATCATTAAACATCGAAAATCGTTTAAATTTAAGAAATTGTAATAAAATGCTAGAAAACGTAAATAATAGTAAGGATAAATAATAAAATGTAAAGATCTGTAAAAAAATAAAATGTAGAAATCTGTAAGATATCGTATCTTTATATTGGATTTCGAACATTATTTCCACTAGGGTTCCAACTAAGAAGGAAATTTGCCTTTGAAGTAGGTCAGAAAGCCTCGGAGGAGGAAGGCAGCGAAAGTCCGGAAAGCGGAAATCGCGACGAGGGCTACTCGACGATGTCGAGCGATGTGCAGGCTGAAGGCACTCGTCAGGAGGTTCCACGCGGCCTAGAGGATCTGAAGGAGGCAACCGACGAGACCGAGGCAGACGTGTCGCCCGACGCGCGGCTCGTTTCCCTCGACGCGCAGGAGCCGGACGTGTTTTACCTGCCGTTAAATCTGAGCCTCGGTTTCAATCCGAGGCACAGCTACCCCCCGAGCAAGGAGCTCATACCGTACCAGCACGTCATCCGCAGCCTCAGCGACAGTCAGCTATGTTTGAAACTCAGCGCCGCCATTGGTAACTCCCTTGGCACGTCTTCACTGCTGCTGCTCGAGGAGGAAGGCTGGGATGCCGAGTACGTGCAGCAGTGGCTCAGACTCGACGAGACGCGCAGCGCGCAGCAGCACCGTGACTTGCTCGAGCTCGAGTACGACCGGGCCGAGCTCGAGGACTGGAGCTTTTCTCTCTCCTCGGAGGATCTCAGCGCGACCGACACTGCCAGCACTCCCAACTGCAAGGAATCCTTCGTCGGCTCCTCGCTGCCTGCCATCAAGGAACACAACCACCTCGAGCTCGAGGAAGATGCGAACGAGTGTCTCTGGAACGGGGCGAGCTTCTTGACCGACAGATCGCCCAATGAATTTGTAAGCAACCTGTTGAGAAAAAACTTGCTAACAATGCCTATTTCTGCACTCAAATTAACTCCCTTGCTTTAAGGCCTTTGCTCGAATCGTAAAATATTGTACCTAACTCCATCTACGATAGAAACTTATTTTTCTTTGACTTGGAACCACTTGCGTTTAGCTGTCGTTTTTCGCCTTCTCGTAAGTTTTTAACTCTTATCGAGACTTTACTTTAAGGAGGAAAATGACAGATAAGAAAAGATGGCGAGAACTCCAGTTGCGATATTGCAAGCCTCAGCAAGTTATGAAGATTGCGTATGTTTTCCGTTAAGACCGTCACTCTGTGTAGGTGGCCCTACTGATGGACAGCAGAGCCTGGCCTTACGCCGCGAGTCCTGGAGCGTCGTGGAGCAGCGATGAGGCTGTGCTGGAGAATGGCTCGAGCAAGAGGTCCTCGGCGGCGCTGTCGGGCTGCAGCGACGAGGCAGACTCGCCGTCCGTCGGCACTGACTTCACGCGCGACTTTTACAGGCTCGTCAAATTCGAAAGCAGCAAAAGTCTAGCCAGCAACTCGTCGAGAGGCGGCAAGAGCCTACCCGAGCGCGAGCAGGCCCTGCAGAGCGTGCTCTCGTTTATCGCCGAGCAGCAGGTGTACCTCGCCGAGCCTCGCTCCAGCGGAAGTAATTTTTTGCACCGTCGCTTCTTCCCCTCCCGCGCGCTCACTTAATTAAGCCTCTATTCGCTCTTTCAGTCCTGGAGATCGGCAACAAGCGATCGTCCCAAGCCTTGGACTCGGACGGCGCGCAAGAGGAGGACAAGTCGAACGAGGAGCTGCTCGATGAAATTGCCGTGCCTCCTCTGGCTCCGGAGGAAAGGCTGCTCTGCAGTGCCGTCGTCTCGGAGCTCGGCGCTGTGCCCGAGGAGGACGAGGAGGCGGCCACCTCCTCGACGCCCAGCACAGTCGTACGTAGCCCACTTTGCACTCTGTTCTAGTGAAAAAGTTGGCAAGCTCTTTAGAATTTGACGTCCGCAGGTGAGCCCCGGCAGAGGCACTCTTCTGATCGAAGCCAGGGACCGCAGCTTGAGCTTTCACGAACGCGCTACTTCGAAAGATGTCATAGACGAACTCAACAGAATGATCAAGAGCGGAGAGGATAACCCGGCTCGACAGGAGTCTCAGCTGCTCCTGGAAAAACTGGACGTTGCGTGCTGCTGCCCCACTGGCTGGGTTCACGTGGAACGAGACATCGATTTTACCGATCCCAAGGTAAGCGCTTTTTCTCCAAAATCTTACTGTTGCCCGCCGTTGCTTACTCGACGCTTTCAGGCGAGGGCCAACCTCCTGGACGTGATGCTGGCAAGCAGCGACAGCTCTTCCGGAACCTCGAGCAGCGGCTCGGCTGGCAGTGACTCTGGCGACGAACCCTCCGACTACCGGCATCTGCACAGGTTGCATCGTTACCGACGCCAAAAGAAAGGTACCTATCCTTTCCGTTCCAAGTGATCGTTGCCAAAGTTATAATAGCTAGATTCCTTGTAAGAGGCCTTTTCGCGTTCTGCGCTCTGCTCAACGTGCGTTGCTGTGCTCCTTCAATCTACTTTTCATTGCCAGTTAGCTCTCTTTCTCCACGTGTATCACTGTATAAATGTTTGGCCAAGCACAGCCAAAATTGTTTGCACCAACTTGGAATGCTTGACGCAAGCGTTGACGAGATTGTTTTGCTTGTTTTTAATGCGGAAAAGCTAGAGCTGGCAGATGCAAATGAACGGAGGAGACTTTTAAGAGAGTTGCGTAGAAAGTGGAGAAAGAGAGCGCGAGTAAAGAAGTAAGGCTAGGCGTAGACGAGAAAAATAGAGGCCAGGGCGAAAGTGAGGTGAGCGGTGCGCTTGGTTTGTTCAGCGTCGGCGAATCAAGCTCAGCGGGTGCTGCGGCTGCCTGCGAGTTGGGCTGCCTCGAGGCCATCCATCATCGGCCGCGGTGAGGAGTTCTTCGTGCGCTACGGCGACAAGGAGCGCGAAGCCGTAGCCTCCTTCGACTTCCTCAACGACATCCCCATGCCTCAGTCAACTGCAGACTCGAGCGGTAATCTCCACGACTCTCCCACCGGCAACCGCTTCAAAAAATCACCGCTCTAAACAATAGCTTTTTTCTATCTACTAAATAACGACTGTTGTAACGACTTATCATTCATCCTCAAGCGAACTGCATCTTTTGCACAATTTCCTCCTTCTTCAATGTTTTACTTAACCGTAGCGCTAATTTTATTTCTAGAATCGTAGCTAGAACGAGCTCGACTTACTTGCAGATAACTCCATCTCACAAGAGCTTAAAGCAAAGACTGTCGGTCATTTTTTTCCAAGAGACCTTCAACGTGACCAAATCAGTTCCTCATTCGAGATTCGCCTTCTCGGACAAATGCTCGCGTTCCGTAACTTTCTTCGTGCAACAAGCCACGAAATTTGTAAA
The DNA here is from genome assembly GCA_018906775.1 of Sycophila sp. Sp_5. NCBI lineage: Eukaryota > Metazoa > Arthropoda > Insecta > Hymenoptera > Eurytomidae > Sycophila > Sycophila sp. Sp_5. The sequence continues at coordinate 612,590 of JACCID010000066.1, forward strand.
TTATTCTTTTAGTATATGTATAAAGTAAAGAGGGCAAAACTAATTTAACATCGGTATATCCTTTAACTAAGGTTTAGCAGTCCGCAAAAGACACGATACCAAATTCAAATGATGGATGGCAAGAAACGTGAACCACATGGCCAGATTTAATAATAAACTCAGTGTAGAAACTTTTACTTGTAGTCTTGCGAATTATAGAAATTCAAATACCTATTTTACACTAGCTACTGAATATTCATTTTATCAAAGGCTGTGGCTTATCGAGCCTTTCTTAACGAAGAAAACACTTTTTAGTAGACGAGTATGTAAAGTGTGTAAATTATTTTGCCTAGTGCAGTATAATAATTTAACGAAAACTAAAGTACAATCTGAACATGAATTACGAACATTCTTTTTATCCTTAAGAATGTTTAAAGCACTCGATCGAGCTGGCTTTATAAGATTTCAAGTATACTTAATTCTTAACTTGACTTAAAGAGAAGAAAAGAATTTTGTAAAACGAGCTTGACAGATTTGGCTTAATATTCTTAAAAGAACGATACTAGGGGGTTGATTTTAGTACAAGAGCAGTTTCGTGCGCAGGTAGATGCGTGCGAAACAACATTGTAAATAATATGTATGATACAGAAAAGATGTAAGTTATATATAAATAATCTTAATAAAAAATATCGACAATATATTGAATAATTTTTATTATATTCATAACCTTTGCAAAATTTTAGTACAAACAATATATTATAAACAGTTTTTTTTCACAAAATATTTTTATTAAAGCGTGCGAAATACTTGACTAAGATAAAACTGATGAAATGCGATTATCGTGAAGGCGCAATATTATAAAACGAAAGCGGTAATGATATACCCATACTTTCAAATGTTTGGTATATAAATATACTTACACGTAATATTTTATATTAAAAAATTATTTTGGAATAAGGGATATACCAACTGTTGTGTAATACATTAAAATCTTAACTCTAAAACTTTAATAGCAAAAGTTTCTGTGAATCCATTTCTGAGAGATTCCCTCGTTGAAAGATTCTTTTTAACATTCCAACGTACAAACTTGATGGAAATCAGTTTTTGAAAATACTTTAGACAAAAGAAATGAAATACTGTTTATGCATGAAATTGGTATAACGTTACTTTAAGTATTTTTCCTTTTGTAAAGAATATTATGAATGAACCGAGGTAAAACTCCTCGTGTAGCGTAAGCTAACATATATTGTATTTATACTGTACGGTCAGACGTTACTGTAAAATGATTTCTTCATAAGATAAGAAGTGAATAATCTTAGAAACTAAGATTATCTACGAAATTCATTGAATATCTTAATGCATCGATTACTTTGCCCTGAATATCTTGAGTTAAGCATTAACACTTTTTGAAAGGTGTCGTAATAAACTTTCTTTTAAGAAGCAGCAGGTACACATTTGGTTTCTGCTTAAAAAACACAAAGTTAAATATCGCAAATGCGTTGCAATATACATTTCACTCTTTACTTTTCAACTGTTATATTCACTTTCATGATAACTTATCATTTACGATAAAGTAGAAAATGTTGCTTGACGGAATTATGAAGCATCTTTCGCTTTGTTATTAAACTTTGTAGCCTCGGCGCTCTACGTTCCGTATCGAATTGGCCAAGCAAAATGAGAAGATGATGCCGATTAACTGCAAAGGGAAAAATAAGATAAAACGTTAAAGGAAAGAAATAAGAGAAGTGAAGGATAAACTGGTGCGCTGATAAATACCTCAATGGCAGCAATGCCAAGTGCGAGGCCACCCAATGCGTTTCCATAGTATTTAACCAGAGGATATATCTTATTTTTGCATCCTTCCATGTTTCTAACTTCATCAAGGCTGCAGTGTTCGGATTCCTCTTTCTTGCAGCAACTGTACGGTATCGTTTTGTCCGAGTTCTTTGCAGTGTAGAAATCTTGGTAGGAATTGTATCCGCAGCAATGGGCCTAAAACATCAAGGTCCAAAATCTTTACTAGTGAAGCTTTCATTATAATTTTGTAGAAGGGATTGCTCCGCTTACCAGAGATTGAAAAGAGTTGACCGCGTCCGCCCTTGGCTTGGAATCGAAGAATTGATCGTAGGATCTTTTCAATTCCCTTTCGAGCGTGTTCTCAAAGTCGGCATTTTTCAGCATAACAAATCCGTAAGCTGCCACAGCGACTTGCACTACGAGGAGCGTCAGCAGCAGCACCGCAAACTGTAAAGAGCAGCACGGAAACATGTTTAATCCAGCAGGGAAAAGGCCTTTAATCCTCTTCGCTTCGCTGTACTCACGGTCACGATCATGCAGTGGCTCTCGCGAATGGCACCGCAGCATCCGAAGAAAGCGATGATGAAAATAACGGCGCCAACGGCAATGAGTACCGAGGCAGGCAGCGAAATGTGGATCGAGTTGATTTCACTTTCCTCTGGCAGATCGACGATCGAATGCAAAGCCACGCGAATCAGCACTCCGCAGACGAGGATGGCCAGCCCTCCCAGCTGAAAACAAAATTACCATGATATTTTACATTTTAAAACGATGCTACTTGCGCATTCAAGGCTGCTCGTGGCGTCACGCTACACCAAGCTACATTATATAAAAGACAAGAATTACTTTGCTATTGTAAGTTTATTAGCTGTTTGGCAAAGGAAAGTCGCAGTACTGTATACCGAGCTCGAGATCTCCATTTTTAGTAGTTCCAAGGGGAAAAAAATAGATTGAACGCTTGGTATCTCGCAAGAGGAGGATGACCTCATCGAGAGCACGTGCGTAAGTATAGGTACGCCGAGCGGCAGCGGCAACAGCATTCATGGCACGCGGGCCTGGTCGAGCCGCCTGCTATCACCAATGTTTTCCCATTTTCCAGCGGAATCTTTCTTCGCTTCTTACTAATGTTAACTTGAGTCTAATTTACTTAGTGAGCCAACTTGAAGAATTCAAGTTGGAGGGAATCTGGTGTTTGTTAGTGTGTGGCAGGCGTCGGCCATAAAGTAGCCCAAGGAGCTATCGATTTCCTCCCGGTGAACGCTGGCAGAGGCACACACGCTGCAGAGCGTGGCGCTTGTTTGCCCACTACGCACCGCAGTCCTTGGCCGCGTAATACTCTTTCGCTCTCTGCCGTGCGAGCCGGCGTTCACGCCCTCGCGCCTGCAAACCCGTTACGTCATCCCCGCTCAGACAAGTGACAACTTTCTCTGCGCCGGCTAATCTCTTCCTACTTTTTATACCTCAAATTCAAATGCTTCGATGTGCGACTACGCTTCAATTGCAATTGCAAACATTCTTCCAAAAAATTAACATTTATATAGGTAAAAGTGCGCCGCTTTGAACTATAGAAGCGCAGCGTACTGCACGCAATTCGTCCCTTTCCATCGATTTCTGCCTCTTTTCACGTGCAAATAATTCATCTGACGGCACGTTAACCGACTTCCGTAGCGTCGCTCTGCACTATACGTATTGCGGAAAAAGCCCGCGCTACCATGCCTTTTTATCAGCGCTCCAACTGAGCCGCAAATACAGAATGAAGATAAACGTCGGTACGAGCGAGACAAAGCGATCTATATGCCAACAGCATAGTGCAGTCGCCTGCCGGATCAATTTCGCAATATACATCAAACCAGCTTGCATACCTTCCCTTATTCCTGCTCACATTTATTTTTTTTATTACTTTTTACACAGGCAAAAATCCTCAACTCAACCACTGCGTCTTATTCTCTCTTTTCAAACGAAACTTTTACCTTCAAATAACTTCATTATTACTTCATTAGATTTTCACTTCGTAAACAATTGGAAAATTAATGAAAATTAGTACTCGTACTCTTCTATTCAATTACACACTGTACTAAGCTCAGTTAAACGAACAACATACTTATAAATTAAATTGAATAGCATGTACTTTCATAAATTAAATGCCGATTAAAATTGCTACAATTTCCTTTGCCTAATACAGCTTTATATTAAAAATGTTTTGTCGTGAAATTTACTTGAAGGTAAATATAGCACTTTTTTCGTAGAGGTCAAATAATGCAGCTACAAACTCAGAGATATCTCTCGTAAAAATATGAAGTCTAGCTCTCGATAAAACTCTGTTCATTAAGTATATCTTGAGAAAAAAATGATTAAAGTCAGACTCTGAACTGAAAAAGGGAAATTGAGAATTGGCTGTGAATATTGTAAAGGCTACATTTATTGTATAATGTAAGAAATGGAGGAGCGAAGAAAAGATTACAAGTTTGTCAATGATGATTCACGAGTTCGGGGCCAAAATACAGCAAGAGGGGTACTGCGCAATGCTTTAGACGAGGCGCTACTTGAGGAAGACAGAGAGCTGGCTATATCGGCCAGAGAAACTAGTCCTCACGTACGTTTAATTTTCACTCATGTGCATGCCTTTGTAGAATAATCATTCAATCAAATCATCGACTATAGCGCGGCCATTTCTTTATTCAGCCCGGCGAGATCGCCAATAAGAAAAATCCAGTTACGAATTTAAAATGTTTGAAACTTGCTTGTCTGTAGGTCATTCTGCAATACCTAAAATTCATTTCCATTTCAATGACGTAAGAACTACATCAAGGCCACATAAACTAGTTGAGATTAATCGCCTATTGATTTAGAAAACTAGTATTACTTTTTTTACGCGAGTTACTCATTATACAACAATCTTCTATTTCGTGAAAAATCAAAAACTGTTGTATATATTTTTTAATGATAGTTAATTACTTAATTATACGAATAAACTCGAATGAGCAGCAGTATCAAATAGACGCTCATGACTTCCACCCAATTACCAACTCAATTGTCTCTGCATTCTGTATTGAGAAATTCAAATGTGCAATTTATAATTTGCAGTGGCTGAGTGCAACAAGTACAGGCACGTAAATACGATAAAAGCAATCGGTATAACAATGTACATTCTTCTCTTTTGAATCGTTGAGTTTACCTTGCAGCATCAATTAAATGTTACCACTTATTTTCGATACAATTTTTTAGAATTAAGAAAGAGCACATTTGCACATTGATTGTCATTTACAGGATGAATCTCATCTACTAGTAGATAGATTTAAATAATGAAATATTTAATGAAAAATGTTTTAGTAAAAATGAATATACTCTTCTGTAGATATATTAAGGCAAATAAAAGGAAAATTGATGGCGGAAAAAATTTAATTGCTCGATCCGCCTACTATAATAGACAGTAATGCCGAAGAAAATCTCCAGAATCTCGTGACCTTCGCTTCGGCTTGCTGGCTCGCGTGAATAGCAACACCCACAAAGCTTTGCGAACATTGACAAAAGATGTATATTATGTTTGATGATTGTTTGCGGTATTTCAATAAAAAGTAACCCTCAAAATTATTTACTCTTTGTGGTTAATGAAATATTTTCATGTTCCTGCGACAAGCTTACAAGGTCATAAAGGACACGCGTTATTTACTTTTTTTACTATGCAATTACCTAGAGAAATAAAACTTATCGATGTTGGCTTATGCTTTCTCTAGAAATACTATAGAAATACTTAGTAGCGATCTAGTCATTTAGTCTCATGCGCCGAAAATTTTAAAAAAGTGCCTCTGTACCCTGCAACATACCCTGTAGCGGACAATTACTTTAGTCGTAAAACATCTAATTTTCAGACGTTCTACCTACAAATAATATGAAAAATATTTATTAAACTAGCAAATGTCCATAAGACATAGAACTTAAAGTTAAATGTAAACAAGCGGTAAAATGGTTCAATGATTAATTAAGCAGAAGCGTTCTACAAGTGGACCGTGCTTGTATACACTTTCCGTTTCAGATTGACGTTTACTTTTTCTGCTCTAATTAAGAAATTAGGTAAGTTGCGCAGTTGCAGCTTGAAAACTATGCAGTTCGGTTCAGTGACCTAAGACTAAAACTGTCCTTACACAGCTATAAAGATGAAGATTTTGTTAGATTTTTTCTAATAAAATTCTTAAAAGATGCATAATTATCTCTGAGCTCTGTTGCACAGCAAATTTAAGTAGGTGATTTCATATATCACTTTGAAGAGCCTCTTTAACACTCGACATCCTCTGGAGAGCCCGAACACGGGTTGCCCCTGCCTATTTAACAGCCTGAAATTTCCTCGGACTCGTGCCGCGCAGTGATAATGTGCGCGCTAAATCCTACACAACACGCCTAAATCTCTCTATTTCAAAGAAACGAGCACCTTGTAAAAACCTTCATAAAAAACCTTGACACATTGTTTTTTAATGCTGCACAAAAGTGTAAATAAGATATAAGTAGTAAACAAAACATGTGTTATCAACATTTTCTACATTCATTAACAAATATGTAATGGAGCTTCAAGCCCTTCAACAAATCAATGGCCCATGCGAGAAATTCTAACGTTTTTCATTTACAAAAAGTTATAAAGGAATTTATGAAATTCTCTACTCGGCGGTATAGAATCCCATCAGAGAGCGGTTCTGACGTCACTCCTGATTTTCTTCATTCAATATGGTCCTCCATCGATACAATCCCATGTTGATTAAACACGATGAACGGGTTCTCTTGGAGAAGGTCATGCGTAAGACAGTGAGAAAGAGCAGGAAGCGGAATTCGGAAAGGCTCACAGAAGTAACCTAAGCGTAGAAATGAAGCAAAGCACGAGGGAAGAGTCTCGAGGCTCTTCTCTCTTGCTCGATAGCTCTCTCTCTTTCTGCACTGTTGTCAAGTCGCGCGTAAGGCGCCCAAGAGGCTGTACAAACTGCTGCTATATGCGTAGCTATACATCCAACCTGCCCCCTCTTTTCTTCAATCTTGAAGAAAAAGAAAGGAATGCGGGGACCAATCTGGATCTACGAGGTAGAGTCCTGCCAAAAAACTAATCTTTCAAATTCTAATTTAATGCGACATAGGATTTCGTTGAAAAAGAATGTAGAAAAATAACATCTTTTGTCACTTTTCCAGTTTAAAGTTGAATCCATGCGCGTTGGCGCGCAACGGCATTTATGTCGCGCCAGTCTTAGCCGAGGATCGTCGAGTATTTTCATATTAAATCCATGAAATTGTAAATACTCTACAATCCGCACGCATTCCCTCAATTCTACGCCTCTTTTTACATTATTAACTTTCTTTCATTTTCTTCTCACACGAAGAAGGATTCATGAGGAATGTTTTAAATAATATTGGAGCTTTTAGTAGGCTTTTCCCGACACAGATAAAGCACTACAAGGAAATACGTGTGCGTAAACTAATGACACAAGCTTTTAAAATGTAATGCAAACAGGTGACTCAGAATTGTCAGTAATTTAGCTGCAATTATATCGAATGGTTCTTCACTTTTCTTTAATATTCGCAAACAATTGTGGAAAATCTGAGACTCGAACGTTCGTTCTTTTAGATGTTTAAATTTATATAATCGTGTTAAGATGTTGATTGTGACCGGGCCGCTATTATTAGCATTAAGGAAGATTACAAGGAATTTTCATTGTCTAGAGGATGAAGCAAAGAATGTAAAGAAGACTCACAGCAAAGAGGAAGTTGAAAATGAAAAGCAGCCATCTGACACAACTGGAGGCGCAGCTCATGTTGGCAGTCGGAATAATTCGAGTCCGGCTCGTTCAACAAGTGATATTTGGAGGATCGAGGCCAGGTGTGCGTATATAAAGAAGCGCGTGCGACGTGCGACTGTTGTGGCGCGCTTAGCAGACTACTGCCGGGAGGACGGGTGGCGAGGAACTGAATAAACACGCGAGGGAGCGCGAGCGGCGCCGATTAGCGATGCACTCGGCACGTCTCGAGGCACGCTGGGCTGGCGCGAGCGCCACGCCGCCAACGATCGAGAGCACCATCACCAGAAAGGAAAACCCGAGGCTCGCCGCTCGCGGAACGGCGGAAGAGAGACGCCGAGCGCGGATTCTATACGGCTGGAGAACGCATGCGTATACCTTCCGCGGACTCCACACGCATACTTTCTGTGTATAGTGTCTGCAACCTGCGGCTCTTCTACTCCAGCTCTACACTTGCACGCCTCCACTCGTAGACTTCATTCAGACAATTCACTTTTTCTCGATTCACAATATAAAGCATTGCACGCTAATCGTTGCATCTTTTAACAATTATTTCACGGCTTTTACCATTACTTTTTACTCTCCCTTCAACTCCAACCTGTAATCTATTCATTAACTTGTCTAAGTATTTTTATAGTCCATTCAATTATTATTGAGTAAATAAATAAGCAAAAAGAAATTCTCGCGCGTTAAACTCTGTTTGATCGCCTCTCTTTTCATGCTGTAGGGGCAATGTACCTTTACGTACATATAGGAAGTTCAATCGATATTTCAACTTTAGCTTTAGATTTTTAGCTGCCTATACTATTTCTTCATTCAACGTTTTTTTAATCATTTTTTCTAGTTTTAGCTTGCCTCTATTGATTTTCCATGCGTCCAGCATTTATTTCAATTTTGTAAAACTTGAAAATATATTTTCCATCTATATTACGCACGAGAAGGCACGCCACGGATGGGGACATAAATTGAGAAAATCATTAGATGTAGAGTTGGAAATATTCATTCTGTAGCAATAGTGCGATTTATCCTGCTCTCCCTCTCCTCCTCCTTTACGATTGGACCTTTGTCCCTAACATAAACAGAAGTGACGTAATACAGTGCTCTATATACACTGAGCAAAAAACTGCTATGCTGCATTGCTGTTTCATAAGCTTCTTTTTATTGCTCAATACAACTTTCCCAATTTATTCCGAACCAATTCCAATTTTTTCGAATAGAAGAAAAACATTTCAATAAAAGAATGTTTTTACATTGCATCGCAATGTCCTTTGTATGTTATTATCCTATTTCATTGTACTGAAATTTACAGTTTAGCGCGCAAAGTCCGGAGATTTTCTGACCAGGACAGAAATCTGCATTAGCGGCATCGATTTCTTAAAAAAATCGAAGAATATATTTAAATGTTGAATACTTTCTTCCAGAACTCGTATGTTTAACACAAATGGAAATATTTTGCACGAATGTAAGTAAGTTTAAAAAAATTCTCTTAGAGTTAAAAAGTACAGAATAAGTGAAAATTAAAATCATAAGATATTCATCGCACGATTATCGAAAGCATTTTCATTTTTTACCGATAAGACAGATTTCTAACTGTGGCTTTTAAATCCTATTAATCTAGATAATTACTTGTACGAATGCGATTAGTGTTTATTATTTGCGAAAGGGCAATATTTGAATTTTAAAATAAAGAATATTTACAAGAGATTTGATTGACAGTCGAAAACCAATTGAAATCTGCGCCTTTCTAATTTTCATGTTCGCTTAAAGTATGTTACTGCAAACGATTAAAGTTTAAATAAATTATTCTTAGTCAGATGAACTAGACAAAGCGGAACTCTAGCAACTGTTTGTAATGAACAAAGTTAAAACATCAATTAAAAGGCGTGAAAACTTTTATATTACAACACTAAATACATGACGCTTCATCATTAGTGTTTATCTAAAAAAGATAACTTAAAAGCAACTCGAAAGTTAAACAAGTAAACAACACTCTTTGTAAACTAAAGTGAAAATCAAAATTAGGATAATGCTTCACTAAAACGATTTGAATAAATAATTATTTTATACTACTACATGATTCATTAAATTAATAAACAATTAGGACAATAAAAGGAGGTCTTAGATAAAAAAATCTAGTAAGTTAATAATTGCCGATCGTTCTGGTGCTTCTTCCGACGGCGTAACCTTTTAAACTTATTCGCCTAAAGCATCGTATAACTGTACTGTCTTATGGACTGTTTATACATATTTTAGTACTTTTCATTATATATTTAACAAATATTATAAAAATAATGTCTTAATATTGATTAGTTTAAATTTTAATGCAATTAAGCGTCACTAGTCGATGCTAGCTACCCTAAATAACATGCTTCTTTTCATAAACTGCAGAGAAATAATAAAAAAATAACAGATTTAAAAATAAACATTCGAAATTTCACACGTTGAATTTATTTAGTATGCATTGTCATTTAAATAATTGGAATTATAACGCGCAAGCTTCAATATAAAAAAATTAAATCGTCATTCTAATAGAATAAGTGGCAAAATAAATAATAATTAATTCTTTAACAATTCAATAAGATTTACATTATAGATGGTTCTACAAATATATAATAACTTACGAAGATAAAAGAGAGAAAAGTCAATTACAGCAATTACTCGATGCTATAGGACTGATTAGTGAAAAAAATTCTTGTTTTCTCATTTTTTAAGATCGATAAATGCACTTATTATTATGCTTTTTTTCCAATTAAACAAAATTGCAAAAAAATATTGGAAATTGTGAAGCTCGTTTGTTTCGAAAATGTGAAATAAATTAATTTTCCAAAGATAAATCAGTTACAAGACGAGTAAGATTCAAATACTTCTCATTCTGAGTTGATTTATAAAGCTCAAAAAATAATACCTTTAAACAATAGAAGGTTGACAAAAATTTGACACTTCGGTGAGTCACTCATGCAGGTTATGAGTTAAGCGAAAATGACGTACCAGTGCGTTGATACATCGTCATTTCTGAGAATCTTGAGCAACATCTAAATATAGCCTATTATCTAAGAAGATGATAAGACTGTTAATCATCCAAAGGAAAATTTAAAGCAGAGCAGTAAAAAAACTTTCTAAATGAAATCTTTAAAGTCGTATTAGCCGGTCATTCATTAAACTTAAGAAAAATAATGATTGTACCTTCGGAAAAAATCCTATACGATTATTGATTTTCCCGAAGTACGCATTAAAAGGGAATTTATCGTAATATTTATGGAAACGAGAGGCCGGCTGTGTATACGTTTAAAAAAGAATCAATATAAAGAAAGCGATCTACATAAGTGAAATCTACTCGAGCATTAAGCTAGTCGCTGCAGTGTAGTCGACCGGTTAAGTGCGAATATAATGAAAATGAAAGATGAAAAATGGAACGAATGGAGTGACCCCCTTTTTACGGGAACGTCAGCAAGCGTCCGCACTTGTACCTTTAAACGCACGGGCGTTTTACACTTGAAGAGTGTCAGGGATGAAAAAAACTGTCGAACCTAGTCCTTGTCCCCGTTAAAAATGATCGCTTGCTGCTTTTTCCAAGACAAAGGCATCCAAATCAAAGTAAACAAAGTTCTCTCGGTCTCTATTCAATTAAATATCTGCATAGTCATTTATTTTTAACAATTCTCTTTTAGTTGAACTACATTAGTATCTCTTGATAGAAGCAATAGAATACTTATTTATTAATGAAATAAAGCTTCATTCTACTTTTTAGTGGATAATGCACTGAATTTTCCAAGAACTTTACGAGAATTACTGTCAATTACTGTACAAGGACACCAAGATCGGGAGTAATAAGTCGACACAAAATATAAATGCATTTAATAGATCGAGGAAAAAGCCATTACATTTATCTTTAGTACTGTAGCCTTTTTATTAATTAATTCACTTGTAATTTTTCAACTTTTAGTGGCTGCTCTATTTTCGCAGGTAAAGATTAACGCTAAGGTCTATACACTGATTTCTATAATTTGATTTAATTAAATGAAAAAGATAAGCGAAACTAGATTTTTACAAGTAGACGATGGCGTCGTCTTTTCTACTCTGTTGGTATTTACCGTTAGCGGGTGGAAAGAAAGCAAAACAAACAATCGGTCGCTTGAGTTAAGCGAAAGAAAATGATGCAAGCGTCATTCGAATGAATCGGCCGATACGAGGAATTCAAGTGATGAGAATACGCCTCTAAATCGGTACTCGCCGATTGCAACAGTCGCCTCGATACGTACGTGCAGATTGTCTTTGTCGACGGGTGGCAGGTACAAAGAGTATTAAATGAAATATTAAGATTTGGCAAAACTTACCGCAAAAATGAAGTTGAATATGAATAGCAGGTACTTGATGCATTCCATGCCGCAATTCATGGTGGCTTAGGTATCGGTAACTAGAGGCGCGTCGGTGAGGAAAAAGAGGCGCGTCGCGTCTCTCGAGTTGCGAGGGAAGCTAAAGAAAGAGGAAAGCCGGCGGAGGCGGTGCGGCGGTTAGCCGAGTCCAAAACAGGTTACGAAAGCTTTATAAATGCACGAGGCGTCTGTTCGCGGGAGCGCCAACGGTCTGGCAGTGGCTTGCGGCCGAGTGAACGCCAAGCCGAGTACGGGCTGCGGGCCACGGGGAGTTTACGGGGAGAAAGGCGCGGCGCGAGGCGGCGCGCGCAAATCCTCGAGAACGTCCGCAGGGAGGGGGAAGCGACGCCGTCGGCCGCCGGACCGCGGCAGTTCAACAGGTTATGGACGTGCGTGTCATTCCACCAACTTCACAGTTCAGACAAACTCTAGAAAACAGAAAAAAGCGATTCTTTTTTACTTTATTAACCCAGCCTAAAGCCCCTTGCAGCTCATCATTTCTAAGGAATCAATGAGACATAACTTTCTTTTTCAATATAACTATAATTGGCAGTTCAAATCCATACAAAACTAAGAAATTTCATTTCTTAAGTACACGTGTATTTTTACAAAGTGTGCTTACATTAAGCAATTAAAATAAAAATAAATATACGATTTTGTTGTTCTTTATCTAAACGTTTCTCAATTAGAATTTCATTTTAAACAATTAATGAGCAGCCTTGGCAATTATACAGACAAGGTCGATCCTTCGAAACGGTCGTCATGACTAATTACTTATGTATATGTATAGTGGATCACAGTTTACACTTATAAAAAAATATTTTTAAGTACAAAGGTTTGTAAAAAAGTTGTATAAAATTAGACGTCGCCACTTGTTTGAGGCGATAATTGTCAAGGTGTATTTGAAATTTGTTGAAAAATAAGTTGGCTTGCGCCAGAAGGACAAAGGTGTAAAGAGGCAAGATAATGTTGATATCGCAGCGATAAGGAATGCTCGGGAAGAAAGCGACAAATGCTTCAGATCCGCGCTCCCCGAGACTTCTCGACGAGAGGACTGAGCTTGGCGCCTCGCTCGTCGATGCTGCTCGGCCGGGCAGGAGCCGTGGCCAGGGATGAGCTCTTGCTCGCCATCATTATTTCCCTCCTTCTTCTCTCCACTCCCTCGGCGATGGCCTTCGCGTAACACCACGCCAGTGCTACGACGCAAGCCTGTCAAAATCAAACTACACATCATTTCCATTGCTTCTTTCTCTCGTGTACCCCTCCTTTTTTCCAAAATCAACTTAACTAATTCCGCTTAACGTTAAACTTTTTCACCAAATTAACAAATTCTTTAGTTTTTCCATCTCTTTGCACCATAAACAATACAACTATTTTAAACAAAACCATTTTCCATGTGAATATAGCCTTTCTTAAGAATTAAGAGAAAAGCTTCATTAAAAAAGAATAAAAGGCCAAAGGGAATGTAAGAGTATGTCAACAATAAGTACATAAGAGTAAATATGTCCTTGCATTATGTGCTTGCGGAGGTGGCTTATAAATTACAACAAACAGACTAATATCGACATTGAAATATATTCACAATTAATGTGATATTTATTGTTATGAATTTGCCGAATTTTGCTGTATCGATATAATTTCACGGGAAATATTTTCTCGCGCACGAAATATTTTGAAGCAAGAAGCATTGTTGTTAAATGACAATTCGATTCCATGAATTGTTAATTGCTACTGTTTAAAATGGATGATCAAAAACTAAAACAGATACGAAGCTTACCTTTAGTATCAACGAGCCGAGTGCAAGAAGAAAAGCGTAAAGTAAAATCGATTGAGTTCTATGGATCACTGGATGATGACAGCCTCTTTCACATTTTTTCTTGTCATCCTCAGCCTCAAGCGGCTCGTAACAACAGGACCATGGAACATGTTTATGCTTCTGTCGAAAATCTTCGTTCGCGCCATTGACACCACAGCAATTCAACTGGAACAAAGGTAATCAGCACTTTTAATTACTGTCCTTTATTTGCTTTTAAAGCGCTTAAGTCTACATCGAACGATTCATGCAAATAAGCAGTTTCAAGGATACAACATAAAAACACGCAAAAGAATAGATTTTTCTCGGTACAGCGCTTCATATATCCGTGTACAAAAAACAGAATCGCTTTAACATATATAACATAAAAAAGTCATTTAATTCAATTTCCAAGTCAGTGCTATCTGCTATTTTTAAACCCATTTTTACAACAACAATGGAGACAACATCTAATTCTATTAGACAAAAAATTGACAATTGTAATTTTTAATAGACAATTTCTTTCCGCCTTTAAACTGGAAACTTATGTGGCAGAATAAGAATACTAAGTACTAAAGTAGCGCAAACAAACTAACTATCTTGTACATAGTGGTATTTCTATTCTAACGATAGAAAGTAATAAAAAAAGTGTTGACAACCCTTCGCGTCCCTAATTAAAATAATTTTTCTTTAATACTCTTTTGTTCGATCCAATAATCTAGCAAATAAAAAATCAAATGATACGCTTGCCATTTTTTTTCACTTTTTGTAAGAAAATTGTCGTCATTTTCATTTTTCACATTTTTATAAAAAAAATGTTGAATCGAATTAATTAAGAGGCTATTTGACTTATAAATGTATTTCAAATAAAAAAATCAGATTATACACTAATATTAACAATTTTTTCTAAAAATTTTTACTCAGATGAAGTTGTAAAGTTACATTATTTCTTTTCATTCCAACTGCATCACTTTGGTCAATTTCAAGCTATTGATTTATTTTTTCAACTAATACCTTCATTAGCAAATGAAATTAAAATTTTACCATCAATTTTTATAGTCTAGTTTTTGTACTTCCTTCTGTAAATCTGCTAATTATTTTAAACTGTAGAAAGTTCTAAAGACATACTTGGAGAAAAATGACAAGTTTCTTGGAAGTAATAAGTATTGATTATCAAAAACCCAAGAAGTAAAAACTTGCGCAAGCTTTTTTATTTTTCTGTAACTTGAAGAAATGCGACATTACTTATATTTCTTATGAAATTCAGTGTGCAATGTTATTTCAATTATGTCCAGTTTACATCGCTGTCAAATTTAATTATACTTAAGTAATATTATAATACGAGTGCACAATAAATTATTGCATGTGTACGACGATTTTTCGCCCTTGTCAAATCGACCTTCAAATTTTTTAAGAAAAAAAAAAATACTTAACTCGAAATGATTTTTCATGTCAGCTCACTCCAATTTTTTTAAATTAGTTAAAGAGAAATACATAAAAATGAGATGTTAATTTGACGAAGTTGAAATACAATCGGTAAAAGCTCCTTACAAATCTGTCGGATTCAATGTAAATAAATCAGAGCTAAATAATTTTCTTGTCAATATTTCGAAACTGAATAAAAGGAAATAAGCAATACAACTGGCAAGTGATTTGGTTATTTTTACATTTCTCTTGTTTAATCGAATAATTAAATATTGTTTAAAAATTTAGTTACTGCGAGAGATAAAAAGCAGATTTTTATTTAATGTAATTAATTGTGACAATTTTTACGTCTTACAGGGCTGATCATATTTTGAATATTAAATATTATTATTACTTACTCGCACGTGCATACGGTGCCACGCATCTTCGCTTTTGGGGTCGCTTAATGCAGAAATTGCCTTTTGAACTACTTTGTCTGGCAAAGCATATATCTGTTGATGGCGAACAAGCGCCCAAATTCCAATTCCGATTTCTGCGGCAGCAACCATTGCCAGCAAAGATGCAATCTAAAATGTATAAAATTATAAATTTTCCAATCTGATAATGAAGGCACTGTATTTGCGTACCGAAACGACTTGCGATTTGTTGCTGTAATCGAACTGCCAAATAAACCACGCCAAGAGGCATGTGAGTAGGCCCAAAGCAAGTAAACTGGCAGGTGGTCCGTCGACAGCTGTAGGAGTCAATAGCGAGTACTCGTGCAGTTGATAAAGGAAGAAGCCAGAGCCACCGGCAACAATGCCACCTGAGAACTGAAAATTGAAATCGTTTGATTTTTTCCATTTGATCGGCGTTAAAAATGCCGTGTCCGAGGGAGACTTTACCGAAGCGATACGATCTGGAAAATATGTGGAACAAAGCACTGGACGCTAGGAGCTGGGAGAACTCATTAGCGCTTGGGTGAAGCGTTAGGCGTTTCTTTGCTAATGCTTTAAAAGCGAGGGAGCGCGCGCGCTGAAAAAAGAGTATCTCGAGCAAGTTCGCCATGCTACTTATAGAACGCTCGCGTTGGCCCAAGAACTGGCTCGCTGGCCAGCAGCAGCCTCCGACGGAAAAGCCAAGTAAAGCGAGTTATACTCACGCCGAGGAGGACGACGAAGCCGAGGAGAAAGGCCCGGAGGCAAGATAGCATCCGAGCCATCGTGGAGGTTTACTTGCGTGGCCGCCTTCAATTTCAAATGGAGGCCCACCGGGCAAACATTTTGCCGATTTTTCGTGCTACCGCAGCCGCGCTCGTCCGTGCCAAGGTGCAACAGGTTAGCGAGCTGCCAGTGGAAAGGAGAGAGGCGCGGAACTGGCGTCGCTGGCCGGTATGCGCTTCCGACTGTCGCGCGCTCGCCCGATCACTCAGGAGCGTTGTGCGCGCGCTTCGCCCTCGGCCGGAACTCGACAAAAAGTCGTCGACCCTTTTTTCTCAAAGCCTCCTTACATTTCTTTATTTAGTCGCGCCTTCGTCCCACGTGAAGTCGCTTCAAACATAACTGTATCCTGCTTTCTTCAACTCGTTAACGGACATTTTACTAAATCGCAGTCTTGCTCTACCTTTTCTAACTATTTTCAATTTTTATCTTCATTACTCGCAAACTCAAGGCTACTATTCAGTAAGATAACGCACCTCTCAACATCCAAAATACCTTTTCACAACTTTAACGAGCAGAACCAATTGCATGGAAATATCAACTACAATAGCTTAAATTATCTTTCTTTTTTAGTACACGCTGAGCAGAGATTTTTTTATTAAATTATAGTTACATTTCCATCTTTTGTATTATTCCAAGACATTCTTACCAATCTTCTAGATGAAAATGTTTTCAGATCAGATTTTCCCAAACAAAGTTTTTGCTTCAAAGTCACAATGTTTGTCTATTTAGCGATGCTTGCTTTCTGAATATCGCGCTTCAACATACTATTATATATTATTATATGCTGCTGGGATATCACAATCAAGGTAAAACGAAGATAAACGAAATTTTCAACTCAATGAATTCTCATTCGAGTGGTTTAAAATTTATTTTCGTTAAAAAATTTTAAAATTATAATCGCGTGCACTTGAGAACATAACTCGTGTAAGATAATGAAATAAGTGTTTTTTTTAATATAAATAATAAATATCCAGATATCCAAACATCCTGTAGTACCTATGCAGAGATGTAGTTATTGTATTACATGCATTTGCATTTGAAAAAAAAAAAAAAAAAATCACAAAAGAAACCTTCTTTTTTAGCCATTTGGTGAGAATAGCCCCTTAACTTAGAAAATTCGATAAATAAATACAATTTTATAAACGACTTTCAGTAGATTCAGTTTTATAGTTAATATCATTTTATTTTTGTTAAATTGAGTATAGAAATGTTATTATAGTGTTGTAATAATCCGCGTTTTGTGGAACTCGTATCTATGGCATACGGCAGCCATATTGGTTTGTTATATATTGGCCTGGTCCAAAAAATAGAGGAGAGCGCCTCTATAATAAGGATGTGGAACTATGGTCGTCACAATTCTGCCGAAGTGGCGCCGACAGACTGTTGACGCAGCTCGACTGTTCAGACTGCGTTCTAAACACTACCTATAGGTTATATTATACGGTTTACAGAATATCGCTTTACTAGCATTAGTATGGTTTGGTATTGTTTACTCATTTGTCGATAAAAAAAATAAGAACCAAGCGGGATACAAATATTCTTATTTTTTATTTGTACAATGAGTGTTTTATTGTCTGCATCCATTATTGTAATAAACACGCAATAAATTAACCATGAATCAGACGGTTTCCAATGATAGTGATTTTTTTCAGGTAAACTTAACAATACATTTATTTGGAATTCTCTTGTACCTTATATTAAATTGAAATATATACTTTCAGAATCCAGAAAATCAGCCTTTAGAAAAGTTGCAGCTTCTAGTGCAAAATAATGATTTTACACAAACTATTCCAGCATTGGTGAACTTTGAAGGATAATTTTTTTTAATGATAAATAACTGAGAAGATTTCTAATAAACTTATATTTACAGGATAAGCACTGGGTGGAGGAAAAATATTTCTTATTCTATGAACCACCTTCCTTGATCGACTCTGACGGAAGAGATATTATTGGTGCAAAAGAAAGATGGCTCGAAGTGACAAATTATATTTTAGATGATTTGACTTGGCTACTTCGTTTACCTTTTCACAGGTATGTAAACATAATTTTAAAATTTTTCCCAATATAATAAATCTTAAATCATTTTTTCAGATTTTGGTCTAATATTATTCATAATCCTGCTGTAATGGATTCTGTTATTTCCTTCTTGCAAGAAGCACCAACTTTTTTTGCATTAGAAAGTTTTCCTAACGACCATGACATAAATGAACAATTTAATAAACTCAGAAAAAACATTCTCATTCTTTTTACTAGACTGGTTACAAATAAAGAAAGCTCTTCTGAGTTTATTAGTCTTAATGAATATGCTCATTTATTGTACAATAAATATATATTCACAGTGCCACTTTTAATGGATTTATGTCAACAATATGGTCGTGATAATAGAAAAATTGTAGAGAAAATTGTTAATTCAGTTTTTACAATTCAACCTTTATATCAAGAGGACCTTGGAAAGGCTGCTACATTTATTTCACAGGTGAAGTTTTTAAGACATTAAATGAAATTTCATAAAATTAAATGATATACATGTTCATGAAAAAAATACTTTGATAACTCAGGCATTAAGAAATATTGAAAGGAGATTCGAAGACTGTCCTGTTGATCACGAAGGAAAAGCAGTGCCTCTTTCAGAAAAGAGTGGTGTAAACACGGAAATAAATTTGTTTGCCTTGGAAGACATGATATTATATCTATTAGACACATTATCCACTATTAATATAACTTTAGATATTTATCCTCCATCTGTAGATAAATTTAAAATTGAAAGCTTTTTAGGAAGGTGAGATTTATTGTTTGTCTAAGAAAATATTTCAATTTTTTTTTTTGCTAATTGAATATATATATATATTTTCAGAATAATTTCATTATACGGTAACACCATACCAGAAATGTATAAAAAATTGGATGATCTAGCATTTAAGGATGAAAGTATAGCTAAATATATGGAACTAAAACATCTACTTGATGTTACCAGAATAGAAATTTTAATCACTTATCGAACGATTCTATTTAAAAACATAAAGGAAATTCTTCAAAATAGGTAAACATTCTTTATTTCATTTCTAAATTTTATTGCTATTTCACTTTTGAAAATATTTTTAATCTACAGAAATTCCATCTCTAATACTGAAATTGGTGAAATTGTGGAGGATTTTTTATCGAATATAATTTACACTTTATCTGAAAAAGAATTTGTTATCGATTATCATAATTTATATCCATTTACTGAGGATTTTCAGTTAATCTCAGAGCTTTACTCAGATTTGTATCCTTTGTTATTTAAAAGAATTTAAAAAGTTGTACTGACATGAGTTATTTCAAAAAGTGTATTAACTATTCCTTAAATTATACAAATAGAGATACTGTTAAATGTGAATTTGTTATGAATTCTATTTTTACATCACTTGATGAACTAATGCCTTCTTCAATTAAAAACGTGCCTGTAAGTTAATAATAATAATGTAAATAAATGAAAAGTTAAAAATGGTACGTTTTCATTAATCAATTAATTTTAGGAACCCATAGCTGGATCTAGTGGAGTCAATGAACGTAATAAAATATCAGAAAATAAAGATAAAGCATGCATTGCTGGCTCCTCTAATGCAAAAATAAACTTAAAGGCTGATTTAACTATTCTCGTATCTGAAGTAAAAGATATATTTTCAGATTTAGGGGAAGGCTTCATAGAGGTTTGTGCAAAATTAAATAAGTAGATATTATTGAAAAAATGTGAAAATAATTAATAATATTTTCAAAATTTTTAACTCAGAACTGTCTTAAACATTATAACAATAATAAGGAATCTGTTATAAATGCTTTGCTAGAGGATTCTTTACCAACTCAACTAAATTGTTTAGATCGAACTCTACCATTTATTCCACCAGATCCAGAGGTACATAAAAAAAAACGTATGTTTAAAGATAATTTAGAAAAAAACTTTATTTACACTTTGTTTTCAGGAAGCATCAGCCGCAGCCGATTCTGTTATGGGAGTTCAAAGACTTAATATATATGATAATGATGAATTTGATATTATGACAAAAGATGTTATTGATACTTCGAGGATTCACAAAGGAAAAAGGTAAAATAATTAGCAATTTTGACAATTTGAAGATACAAAACATGTAAAATGAGATTAATTAAACAATCGAATTTTATTTTTAGAAAAGACAAATATAAAGATGTTAATCAACTTTTAAATGATAAATCTTATATTGCTGAAACAAGAGATATCTATAGCAAATACAGTATTATAACAAATGAGTATAACGATGAATATGATGACACCTACGATGATCAGGACATTGTTTCCAGTGCTCAAGACGATGCAATAGAGATGGATGCACGTCCTTTTAGGATACCTAGGGTAATTACATTATAGACAATGCAATCAATGTAGAATTCTATTTATAAATAAGTTAATAAATTTACTACAGGTATTAGAAAAACAGCAAGTTCCTGAAATTGAAGAAGATGAAGAAGTAAACAATTTTGACACTTCTCCAGAAGGGCAAACGAGTAAAGACGAATTTGTTCAAGATCCAGCACTAATGCGAGCAAAAGCCGAAGAGAGACGTTTAAGTAAACAAGGGGCACGTAGTTACCATTGTAGAAGCGTAGTTGGTGAGTACCATTACTGCTGTCTTAATATTAATGTTCATTCTCTGCTTTGCTTATTCCGCTGTTTATCTTAAACAGGTAATCCAAAAGGACAAGGGCAAGCAAAAGATGTGTTGGATAGTAGAAATCAGAAAAACAAGCAGAAAGCAACGAGGGCTAACCACAATCGCCGTGCTGGATCACAGTGGAAGCGTAATCACGGCATGTTGCCTTCATAAATTTTGTTCTTTATGTATTAAGAGTCAGTACATAAATGACGGAGCTATTACAAAGAAAAACATTGAAAACGTACCAAAAATCTTGTGGTGACGAAGAATGAGTGTCTCTTAAAATTTTCTATGTTTTGAAAAAGAAAATAAAAAAATTCTGTTGGCTAATAAATATGAATATTCCGTTACTTTTATTATTTGCTTTGAATTTTAAAGAGATGCATCTACTCTTGGTGTAGAAATCCAAAATTGTCAAAGGCCTTAGGACTCTGCTTTGGAAAGGAGTCGTCGACGCTTATCCTTCTGGTTGAGTTGAGAAGATTGACGGGACTGGGTGTGATCGGCAAGACGGGGAGTTCTTTACTGATCGGAGGCCAGCTCTCATCCTTGTCCAGTTGGTCTTGCAGCTTGAGATAGAGTTTGTTGGACTTTGACGGTTTGTAGAGCATGGGCTTGATTTTGTGCTCGATGAGCCACTCGATGAAGAAGTACTCGATGCCGAAAGACAGAAGGAAGTTGAGCAGGGCAAAAGCGAGGATAGTGAGCCTCCAATTGAAGGCAGGCGGCATGCTGAGCTGGAGCCAACGGATGATCCAGTCGGTCGGGCCCAGAGTTATGTAGAGGCAAATGGCCGTCATGAAGAGGAGCGAGAGGACGAATCCGTAATTGGTGTAAATAGCTTTCCTGTAGGGCTTGCCGCGAGAGAAGACGATGGCCAGCGTTATATACTGGAAGAGGGAGGTGCAGAAGACGGAGTAATTCTCGTAGCATCCGTAGCTCTGTTCGTCCTGCATGACGAAGGGAGTGAACCAGCCCTGGAGCTGCACCGTGTAGAAGGCTGTGACCTGCAAGCTGACTATGATGAGCATGTGCACGCCGAGGGAGAAGAGCGCCGTGAAGCTCAGGAGGCTCGACATCGGTGGCTTGTTGGCCAGCTCGCCATCGTACGCCTGGGTCTTGCCGAAGAAGAAGGCGAAGTTGACCGCGAGGCAGATGTCGATGAAGAGGAACTCGAGATCCGTGAGGTTCGAGTCGATCGAGTAGAGCACGATGGTCGAGACGAATTCCGTGAGCGAGTAGTTGACCATGAACTTGAAAATGCCGAAGGACGTGACAAGAGCAGCCCGGCCTTGTTGAATGATGATCGGCACACAGCGTATGTCCGGAAGGCGCGATGTGAAGGGACTCGCCACGCTGAAAGGAGCAGGCGTTAGTCATACTTGGCTGCATCCTTTGCTTAGTTGCTGCAGCATACCTGGATTCTGCTTCGGAGAGCGAGATGCCCACGTGAGCCGCCCTCAAAGCCCCGCAATCGTTGGCGCCATCGCCGCACATTACTGAAAACCTTAGCCTTTACTTCTCTTTCGATACTTCAATTGTCATTGTTCTTACCAACGTAATATCCGAGCTGCATTAGTTCTACCACCAGTTGCTGCTTTTGATCGCTGCTCATCCTCGCGAATACTGCCCCTTTTACGCAAATTTTGCCCAACAAACCGAAATAATGTTGACGTAAGAGCTTCCAGCTTTTTCCGTTCACTGCGAACCTATAATTTTTCCTGCTTAGAGCTCGCTCTATCGACTCCACTGTTTCTCTTGAGTAACGACTTGACTAAAAAAATGTTAGCAAACATTTTGATGGTTACTTAAAAGGAAAGAAAGAATAATAAAGAGAAGGAACCTTTTCCGCGGGCATGCCTTGTCGACTAAAAAAGATGTCTGGCTTGTTATTTAGATGTTTATCCGCAGAGAGCACGCTGACGTTTATCACAGTTTCCTCGTGCGACAGTATTCCGCACTCTTTTGCCACACTTACCGCAGTTTGAATATTATCACCTGAAATAAAGTAAGAATGAGCTGACATTTTGGCCGGATATTGCAATACTGTCAGCCTACCCGTTATCATGATAACTCGAATATTCGCTTGCCGTAACTCTTTTATCACTTTGATAGTTGGGCTTTTCAGTCTATTTTCTAAAATAATGAAGCCTAGAAAATTTAAATCTTTTTCAATCCTTTCTCTGGGCATTGCTTTGACCTGGTCGCAGAATAGAGCACGATTTAATTATGGGCTCGATTGGGTAATATTTGATTGATTGTTTACAGAAAATATAGAACTCGCGTCAATTTTACCTGGGAAACATCTATTTGAAGGTTTGAATAGCCGATAGCGATGACACGGTAGCCTTGCTCCGTGTACCTTTGCAATGTAATGGCAGCATCGCTCGGAATAGTTTCCGCTTTACTGAGACTTAAAATCATTTCTGGCGAGCCTTTGGTGTACGCTCGAAAATGGTCAGATCCTCGAAGCTGAGCAATCACTGACATGCGCTGCAAAGTGCTTGAAAATTGGTACTGCTGTAATATAGACATTTCATTGTTCATGTTTTTCGGCAAAACTTGAGACGTCGGGGCCTTGACGATCGCCATTGCATTTAGCCCGTTCTTTTCTGAATCCTGCAATTCTGACTCCTCAAAGATCCAGCCTGTACTTTGAAACATCTAAAAAGGATCATTTTGATAATTATAGTTGCTAAAGCATACTCGGCAATTTTGTTCCGTACCTTAACGTCTAATGGGTCTCCCGCGAGCTCACCGTCTATCGTCGTAAGACTGTGGCACACCAGCATTCCCTCGAAAATGCCATGATCTTTTAATATCGTCGGACATTTTTCGGGTACAGAAAGTACATTGTTTTCATTAACAACAACTCCCATCATGTCCAGTCCGTCCTCGGTGAGCGTTCCTGTCTAAGACAATAAAACATTAGAGATTGGTAAGAAAAAGAATGCGGAAAAAAGTAAATTACCTTGTCGAAACAAACGCAATTAACGCTACCAGAAACATTAATTGCTCTTGTGTTGATGCAGTAAATTTGTTTGCTTTTTAGCCTTGACTGAGCATATAATTTGCCCACCGTCATTGCGGCCGGTAAAGCAGGAGGAATGACAATCGTGATTATATCCAATGCTTTGGATGCTATGTTGAAAGCTGACATTCCGCGCGAGATCTAAAATAATCAAAATCAATAGAATAAAAAGAAAAGGAATATTGATTTTACCTTTGAAATGAGCGTATAAAGAAATCCGCATAATGCTATGAATGAAAGTATCGCAATAAATTTATAAGAATCTTGATCAAATTTAAAGTCCGTGGGTGGTGGATATAGTATTGCAGCGACCAGTGATCCCTTGTTTGTTTGCAGACCAGTTCTTATGACTTTAGCGAGAACGGGCTTGTCGCCATAATTTCTGTAAGCAATTTAAAAAAATCTGCTCATTTCTATGCTGAAAAAGTGATTTTTAATTTGCAACCTCGAAAATGACATGTGACTAAAAAGCTCAATATTTAATTGATCTTCTGTTAATGAAAAAGACATTACTCACTTTGTTTGAATAATAGTGGTGCCGCAGAAAAGAGTGTGATGAGAATATTGTTTCGAGTCGTAGGGCAGTTGATGAGGTTGCAGAGGGGTTTTAGTTACAGGAACTGATTCACCTGTGGTAAAAATCCTAGATTAGAATATTTCGTCGTTTATTTAGTTATGTTAATTTTTAAGCGTTCGTTTAAAAGAACTTACCAGTGAGCATGGCTTCATTGACAATGCAACTACCCGATAAGAGTACTGCGTCACAAGCAACCATTCCCCGATGTCGTGGTAAGTCTATTACGTCTCCCGGTACGAGTTCAGCGCTCGATATGCTTTCAAATTCTCCGCTTTTCCTCAATACCTTGACCGTTTCTGTAGTAGCCACCGTATTCCGCAAACTAATTTGATTCTGCAATGTCGAGCAAAACATTCTCTTTATTTTTCTCATTTAGGTATGAGCAAGCAGAAAAAGTGAACGTTTCATCGGCTTATACTTTTCTCGTTTGAATAATCGAACTGCTAATACCGAAAAGGGACATGCAGGCTATAGCAGCCGAGTAGTAGACGTATCCCTCGGGAAGCCAAACGGCTAGAGTAAACATCTGAAAGATGTAGAAAGGATTTAAGACTTCGAGAATAAAGAGTAAGCCGACTGACTGGACCGGCACAAGAATTTCATTGTTGCCATAAACGATGCGCCTGTCAAAGAAATAAATGAGATTACTATAATTGTACGAAAGTGCCGCTATGAAAAAGAGGTATGCACGTCGTACTGTAAAAATGCTTCCTCCCCACTAAGTCCGTCCTTACTATCCGAGTTCAGTTCCGAGCAGTAAGTGTGCCTATCCAGGCCTGCGAGTTTCGAAAATTCCTGCCTCTCGGCATCCCATACGTAGCATTGTTTCTTGCACCAAAAGGCTCGGTACGACAAAACTTCAGCCTTCCTTCCGTTTTCCAAATTGATTTTCAGCTTAGACAATACTTTGTCGCTAAAACGTTTATGCATTCAGAAGCTCGAACAAACATTTTATAAAGCTCTTAAAATTATTTACTGCAATAGACTTTTATTAAAAAAGCAATAAGGCACAAATATTATATCAATTTCAAATAAAAATTCTTTCATTGTTACTACCTTATATTTTTCCTTGATACTATTTTCACGTTCTTTACAAAGTACGATTTATATTTTCCTTGATAGTCATCCTGAAGAAGCAATTATTCTGCTTATTTCGTTTAATTTAACAATTGCAATTTACGCCCCAAGTACTTACGATAATGAGAACCCGACTTGCTTTGCTTAAAGGACATCTTTTGTGAGTGGCGTAAAGATAAAAATGTGGGTACCAATGAAAAAAGAGGCGCAGACAACCGACTGTTAAAATATAACAAATGTAAATGCCAATCTTTTTGAGGTAACTTTTTTCGAAACCATAAGCTTGCTAAAGCAAACAAAATAAAATAATAATTCATTATCCCATAGTGCGAAGGTACTAACTATATATACGTCAATTTACTACAAACCATATCTTCATCTTGGCCACTGTTAATTTTCTGACTATGGAATTCATTTTTGCTTAAACTCTTGGAAGCTAAAGTAAAAAATACAGCACGTTAATAAACAAAGTAAAATTGTAACTGTTAAAGGAGAATTTGGCATATCGCTGATAAAAAGCATTTAAAACAATTATTTCTCATTTTTAGCCAATTATTTAATACACAAGCGTATATTAACTGACTAAATAAGAAAATGTGTGTTTTATTAAAATAAGCCAAGTTTGCTCAGTGCTAAGACTTGTTTCCCGTATTTCTATTATTTAGCTTAAATTATTTGAAGCAGAATGAATTTTGTGTGCACAACTGTCTAGATCGGATTACATCTCTTTTCGATGTATCTCCTTCAATCCTCTTTGAGAAAGCATTCTGAGAGAGCAATCGGATAAATTTCAGTAAATATTCACTCCAATGCTACTTGTTAAATATTTCTTTGAAAATAAATCACTTTAGCATTTTCAATTGCTTTTTCATTCTACAAGTGCATTGTAGCTTTTCCAATGACATAGTATTAAATATATTACAGATAAGTATGTAGAGTCTCACCATTTGAATCAATCATAACTTTTACGAATATTGTTGATCTGGATTTTTTAACTGCTACAGCAGAGAATCCTAAAAAAAATAATATAAATTTCCCAGACAATATAATCATTTTATCTTATAAATAAAAATTTTCATTCGCTAAATAGCCGTTCGTTTTATGCCTCTAGCACAATTAGTATAGCGCAACCTTGATGTGTACTTTTTTGCATTTTTTTCCTTACTTCAATAATGAATAAAAAATAGAATAAGTTCGAAAAATTGTGGAAAAATAATTGGATTTTAATAAAAAGAATAATTTTTACGCAAATTACACATACACTATTCGCTCTTAAAAAGCTCGTTGTGTAGTATTTATTTGGAGAAGCATTTTGATTAGATAATGAATGTATTTCTGCTAGTACAATGAGAAACTGCAAAAAAGGCTTTTAAATGTAAGGAAAGAATGTTTCTTAAAACGACATATATGTCGTGTAAATGTGATTTTTAGGGAGGAAAAAAGGAAGCACGCATTAAAATTTAAATTGAACTAAATACTCATTACTAAGAATTGGCCTTTAATTGCAGGCGTACAAATGGCCAATTCAATGATTCCTCTGTTCAATTAATCGGAAGCTCCTACAGCCAAGAGTAGAACACGTGTTTCCGCTATTTTAAATATTAAAATGAAGAATTTGGAAAAAAAACGAACGATACTGGCCAATAATCGGTGAACAGATCGAGAATGCGAAATGTAACGATATGACTGAATGAGCTCGTCGTTACAAGTTACACAATCCGCCAGTAGTGTTGTGCAACATTTGCATTATTTTATGTGATTAAAAGAGCTTCTTTTCTGTCACGCTGAGTCGTAGTAAGAAATAATGAAAATTACCATGAATTTTTTACTTTTTTCTCGTGCATTGGCACTAAAGTCTGGCCCTTTTTAAACGATCACTTTTTTATTCTAAATTGTCCATGCTAGAAAATAGTTTTAGTTGAAAAAATGTAAGATATGTAAAAGAAACCTACTCTGCGCGAAAGGTTCTGCGAGACTGACGTTTTAAAGTGACCATAGCTCTGATGGCCGTTTCAAAATTCCCCCACTTTGTAATCGTATACGCAGACACAATCTCATTCCTGATAAATCTAATTGCTTTCCTGCAAAGGCTTCTTTGCCGAATGATGTATTGCACATTGCATACTTTCAGAGCAATCCTCGCAAATTACTTATACTGCAAGCGGATAAAGTCCAATATAGTAAATATAAATTCAAAATAGCATAGGCTGCAAACAGTTATTTAAATTTATATGATTATCTCTGGCATAGGATCGACGTGTAAATTATTGTTTTGAAGGCTTTGAAGGCTTCTTGCGAAGGAGACGAAAAGTGTAGAAATAAAAGAAATAAAATGCTTTAGAGCTGAAATGGTTAGGCAATGCAGCTAGCTGCATCTACGTACCTGAGCAATTCTAAACAATATTGTAAATATATTAAATTCTGACTGAGCTATAATATTATTAAGCGGCTTTTTAAGTAAAAATATGCGACAAGGAAATATTTATCGCTTCCGCATGATATGCGGGACAATAGTAGGTAGTACACTTTTTACAATCCATTTACATAATACACGCGCACCTCATTTAAAGTCACTAAAAAAAGAAACAAAATTAAAACTTTTTTAATTACATAGAATCATTAAAAATTAATCGTGTGCCGTATAGCTCATTATTTTTACCAATCTTAAATAATTATGCCTTTAACAGTTTAACTTAATTTACTTTGCTCACAGTAAGTCAACCTTGATCGACATTCGACCCTGCTATCTGCTGTTCTATCAAATCATCATTATCATAATACTCTTCCACCTATTAGGTCAGCCTTCATGCTTCAGTTCTTACCCACTCAAACAATCCACTAAATTCTTATTTTACATACATTTCAATAAATTTGCGGATTCAAAGTTATAAAATTAAATATGTCTTAAGATCTTGTGTGAAAATATTTATTTTTTATTGTAATTATATTTTACAAAATAGTTTACAACAATAATAACATCTACTTATACATACTGCTGCTTTGACAAAAAATGGGAATAATCTATTCTAATATCACAATTGCAGGTCTGATGCCTATTCAATTCTATTCAACGATTGTTTAAATAAATTAGATTTTTTTTCCATTCTAATTTTGTACCAGTACAAAATAATAAATGCCTCTAAATTACGCTAATAATTCATATCAAAACTATGTAGTTAAAAAAATTATAATTTTCTTTAAACTTCAAAAAGTATAACTTCCCAAGGAAAATAAAATATTATCTTTTAAAGCTTGCTGCAATCGTATCTACATCTAATTGTGAGAGTATTTCGTCATCAGTATCATTTTCACTGCACTGAAACGCCTTTCTACATTCTTGTGTATTTTTTCTATTTTTTGATGGTTCATTGGAACTCGTAGGTCCGTAATCAGAATTTGCAGATACCATTGTTTTATCTTTCTTCTCGCTCTCAATATCACCACTTTCTTTTTCTACCTTTTGTTCAATCTTATCCATTGGAGTTGAAGATGGAAATTGATGAGCTTTAAATGAATTAAAATCTTCCAATCGTACTCCAAGCCAAGAATCATCTTCATTAAAATCAAAATCGTTAACATTGTCAATACTTTCACATTCTATTAATTTTTCTTTTGGATTTAAGTGTTTATTCAAATAATGATGACTACTGTCAATGGAAACTCGAATACTTATGTTTGATTTTGCAGATACTTTTTGAGGATTAAATTCAATATCCGATATCGTTGAATTTGGATTGCTATTACAATCTCCATTTTCATCTAGAACACTAATCTCAGATTCTTGTAAATTACATTGACTATTATCTAACAACTTTTGTAAATGAGGTGTATCAACTAATCGTGCTTCCTCAGAGTAAATACTTACTAAACTTTTAGAAGAAATTATTATGCATACATACTTTTTACTAGTACAAATTAAACCTACATCCTTTAAAAGTATGACGACACCAGTTCCAAATGCATTAGGATATAGTTTACAGATACTGTGATGAATGCGAGCATCAATTTTCCCCGAAAGATCTTTAAGTTCAATATGAGGATCATTTGGTTTATAATCTATTTTTTGAATTATGCCAGCCAAGTAAGGAACTTTTTTAAATGTTCTACTATACTCTAGTGCGTGTTGCTTAATACTTGCAATATCATAAAATTCAAATCCTGCTGGTAAATCATCCATCATCAACTGCCATGCTCCCGTAGTAAAAAGATTTTTTGTATTTTGTGAACAAACCTGTGCATATTTGTCCTTATCATCTTTGTTTTTATCTAAAGAATCTAAATCAATTATTTCAGAATCATTAACATCATCGGGTAAAAGTCCTGCAGGTCCAGGAAATTCTCTAATTATAGTTTGCTTGATTCGAGATGTTCTTATGTTTTTTTTAACTGGTGATTTGATGAAATTGAAATCTTCTTTGTTTTTCGTTGCAAAAGATGTTGATGGTTTGTCATTAGGATTAGAAATACAAATTTTTTTTTTACTATTTGGACTGTTTAATGTTTCTGAAAAAGCAACATTCTTTTTGCGCTTTAATTTATTGTCACTAATTCCTAGTGATTCAGTATTTTTTAATGCAGATTTTACAGTAGCTGCTTTAGCTATTAAATTATCATTTTCTTTAACACAGGATTGGAATACATTAAGGACTACATTTTTGCCTTTTTCATTTATATCAGTTTTACTTGTCTGAGTTTCTGATGTTAAAGACAATTGTATGTCACTTATATTTTTTACATTTTCTGAATTTTTGCTGCTATCTTCATCATTAAATTCTTTTAAATAATTCTAAAAAAAAAGAAAAATTGGATAATTGTGAAGTATTCAAAATAATGTACATCATTAAGAAAATTCTTACCTCGTCAATATCCCAATCATCGTTTTCAAACATATTTAATAACCTGCCTCCTTATTTTAAGTGTATATAAAATTAAAAGTTTTTTTCTGAAGAATGCAAATTGTCCTAATGCATAATGAAAACTAAATGTAAACAATCGCATTTAAGAGTGCTCTACCCCCCTGGCGAAATTAGACGACAGCCAATCAGAGCGTTTGAATTTTCGTGAACGGATTTCTCCTCGAATTTTTAAGTAATTATCTCAAAACTGGAATAATTATAAACTTGAAACTCGGATACAGGGTGGAAAACCGAGATATACCCGAAAAAAATTTTGTTAAATGTAATAAAAAAAATAAAGAAATTTCTGCTTTCGCTGTCGTCTGCTCTAGCCTAAGCCAGTTCCGAAAGCGCCTCTTGCGGCTATGTTCGGACTGCATCAGCGAGCAAGAGCAGGTCTGTTCCATCATGGCGCGAATATTTAAATTCTTTTAAAATAGAAAGAATATGGCTCAATTATTAAATGTAATTAAATATAATACATTTATTTATTTATTGATAATTTTTATTTGTATGCGGGTACACTCTACACTTTTGTACTGTACTGTAGCTTTATCTGTATTCTGATTATTGACTGGCACGTGACTAAAAAAGAATAAATAAATTTTGTCTTAAAATTTAAATTAAAAAGTGTGTTTAATTTTTAAATTCCGTCGATGTATTTTGTCCTGCTTTTTGGGTCAACAAAGTAGCCTTCACAGACAAGCCGCGAATAAAGCACTCGACGGAGGGAAACTCCGCATGCGGGGTGCCAGTGGCTGCGGGCCGGCAGTGGCAACGTTTCTTTCCCATGAGCCAAGGCATTTACCTGCTGCGGTGGACGATTTAGATTTTAGATAAATTAAACACACTTTTTAATTTAAATTTTAAGACAAAATTTATTTATTCTTTTTTACTCACGTGCCAGTCAATAATCAGAATACAGATAAAGCTACAGTACAGTACAAAAGTGTAGAGTGTACCGCATACAAATAAAAATTATCAATAAATAAATAAATGTATTATATTTAATTACATTTAATAATTGAGCCATATTCTTTCTATTTTAAAAGAATTTAAATATTCGCGCCATGATGGAACAGACCTGCTCTTGCTCGCTGATGCAGTCCGAACATAGCCGCAAGAGGCGCTTTCGGAACTGGCTTGGGCTAGAGCAGACGATAGCGAAAGCAGAAATTTCTTTATTTTTTTTATTACATTTAAAAAATTATTTTCGGGTATATCTCGGTTTTCCACCCTGTATCCGAGTTTCAAGTTTATAATTATTCCAGTTTTGAGATAATTACTTAAAAATTCGAGGAGAAATCCGTTCACGAAAATCCAAACGCTCTGATTGGCTGTCGTCTAATTTCGCCAGGGGGGTAGAGCACTCTTAATGTGCTACTTTTACGGAGAACAAAACCTAGGCTGCCAATCGGCTGTTATGTTTGTGAATTGAAATTGAAATTATGAAATTGATTGTAATATCCCGTCAGACCCGCGATATATGGCGCGTCGGTCAGCGCGGGCTATTTGAATTTAATAGAAATTACTGAGAGAAAAGGTTATGTATACACAAAATAATGAGACACTTGTTTAGGCAAAACTGAAGATTATTTAATATAGAGAAAAATAGAATAACACAAGTTTTATATTTAAGACTAACGTTAAAACGCGTAGCGATCAAACTAGAGCGGCACGGCGATTGCTCTCCAGTTCTTTAAAATCAGCTGGACCTCCAGAGAAGTTACTCGTGCGGAGCTCGGAGCTGAAGTGAAGTCTCCCCCCGGCTTCAGCGGGGACCGCCGCCGCGCCACCCAAGGGAGGGGGGCCACCCTACGCCAGGTTAGCAGTCGCACGTGTTCCGCTTTGGGAAAACCCACGTCGCCCGACTGTCTACCCTTTTTTTATGGTGCCTCTCCGCTCGGTCAGGCGGCGAGGCTCGGTCCGCTAAAGGTTCTTTATGGGCGTTACGATGCCCTTTGTTTAGTTTTCTTACATGTGTTGTCTTCCAGACTGTCTGGAAGCACGGGTTTTTCCCGACAATTGTTTGTTCGATACGTGCGGACGCGCATATTTTCCTGCTTAGTATTATTTTCTTAAGTCTGAGCCTTTATTCTATTGAGTGACCATTTTTACGAATAAAATATTTGAACAGTCGCGGCTCTTTTACTTATCATGTGACGCTGTCTAAAAACGAGTAAACGTGACGCGTAAAATACGACGTTATTCCGTCACATGATATACTTATACTTGTAAATTTGTAATATCCCGTCAGACACGCGGGATATGGCGCGTCGGTCGAGCGCGGGCTATTTGAATTTAATAGAAAAAAATGCTGTGAGAATTAAAGACTATGTATATATATATAAAATAATGGAACACTTGTTTTGGTTAACTGTAGACTATTTAATGTAAGGAATTAGAAAAAATACAATTACTATTAGCACGGCGATTGCTCTCTAGTTCTTCAGGAGCTTCTACATCCTCACGCAATATCGTTTGCGTGCACGCCGCGGCGCAAAATTACCAGCATAGCCAACTTAAATTTGTATAGAATAAATATATGATGCTCTCAGAAGGTTAATTCTATACAAATTTATGTTGGCTATGCTGGTGATTTTGCGCCGCGGCGTGCACGCAAACGATATTGCGTGAGGATGTAGAAGCTCCTTTTAAAATCAGTTGGACCACACGAGAAGTTACTCGCCCAGCCAGCACACCCAGCCAGCACAGGGTCACCTTAAAGGTACCTGAAAGACATCGTAGTTTGGATACTGGTTATCTATTCTGATATCTAAAATTTTATCTGCTGGTATGCCGATAAGATGGTATAAGTCCACCACACAGTTAACATTAGTATTGGCAGAAAGATAGCCGTCTAGATATCAAATAAACACTAAAAAGTCACAAATAATTTGTTGTTGTGCATAAACTAAAAGGTGTCAAAAACATATCATTAAGATATCCTAAGCGTGTCTAAAAAGCTATCGATTAGATATCTAAAAAATGTCTGATAACCACTTTTAGAGACAGATGCGTTTGATAACTATTAGACATCTCATGAATAGCATTTTAGATGTCATTTTGATGGCGAAATGATAAATTTGTGGTAACTTTTGGTTATTAAAAAAGTTACAATAAATATAATATGTATGATGGCTTTAAAATAACTTGTTGATAACGGAAAGGCATCATTTGGACATCCAGAGAAGGTTACCAATTAGGTATCCCACTATAGGTACTTTTTAGTTATGAATAAATGCTTTTAAAGCTTTTATTATTACAAAAAAATTAAAAAAATATTTACAATTTAAATTTAATATATACAAATTAATTGACAGCAAATATTCTAGTAATTAATTTGCATATATTTTTAAAAATGTAAATATTTATTTAAATTTTTTGTAATACAATGCTTTAGAAACATTTATTTTAAAAATTATACTAATATAAAGGATAATTTTTAAAATAAATATAACAAACATATAATAAATTGTACTTTTTATTAAATACCTTGACTTAATCAGTCTTTTGTTACTATATTTAAGCAGCTTACAATTATTTTAATATATTTAAATATTAATTTAAGTGAAATTATAATGATTTCATCATTTTTTATCACAAATTATCACAATTGATTGATCTATCTTGATCTATTACTATATTTATTTATTATTGTTGTAATACTGCTCTATTACTGCTGCTCTTCTGCATTTCCATTTCCACTTTTATTTAATTTAGCTTTCTTGCGTTGACTAATTCTATCGCTGGATCTTCGCAGCCAATCTTTAAATAAGGATTGTATGTCCTCTTTTGTAGCTTGGTGTTTATTTACCAAACCTCCTATAAATAATATAAAATATCAATTATTACAATAAAAAAAAAATATTATACATGAGTATAAAACCCAGTATCTAAAGAGCAACTAATTGTTGTCCTGGGAGTATTTAATAATGTTCTAGCATCCAAGGGAAAGAATTTAAACAATCTGAAGGCCACGTTTTGAACATCTTTAAAAGTTCATTCACTGCGGTATGAGGAATACGATGCATAGATACCCAGGTAGTAAGAGATGTTTTAGCTTCTTCCAAATTAACCTTCGAGTCATCTTCATCAGTATCAAAGCAATTAAAATACTCAACTTTCATAATGTCATTATCTGACAATGAAGCATTACGATTAATGTTATTTAAATTGTTACCATTATTATAAATAAGTTCTTGGTCATTTTCTGATTCTAAATTTGCATTACTTAAACTTATATCATTATTCTCAATAGGTGTAATATCAATAGAAGGAGCTGATACTTCATTAATAATATTACTTTTAAAAATATTATTTTGCTCATTTTCTAATTCTGAGAGCTTACCACTATCTTTTTTATTTTCAAGGTACGCTATTCGCCTTTTTTTTTGACGATTACCTAATTGACTAAACCTTTTTCGTCTTAACATTTTTTGAATATGAAAAATGAAAAATATAATAAAAAAATGTACTTACAAGAAAAAATTAAACTGAATTTAATTACTATAGCTCTTTTGTGTATACAAAATTTTAGGTTATGCTCTCATAAAATGTTATTTAGATATAACAAATAGCCAAATATAATAAAAAATATATGAACACTCAACTTTTCAGGAAGGTCCAGTTGCCACCCACGTGTAGAATGATGAAATAGTTATAAATATAAATAAAATCTTATCAAACACTGCACGGTTGGTCGATTTGTCGCATCCACTGGCCGGTTTGACGCCGCACTGTATTATACCGCGCGCCTCACCGATCAGCTGAGTACCCGCTAAAATTTGAAAGGGTATCTAAAGGATACCTTATTGACAAATAATTTATGATATATAATTTATTGGACATACACAAGTTAACAAAAAGATACTTGTCATTTTATCTCTAAAAATGGACGCAACTTAATACCTTATTAATAATGATAACTTTTTTCTTGTTAAACATATATAATATGCAATGTGCGTTAAATATATAATATATGATCGGATAAAAATACATATAATATATGACAGGATAACTACAAGGTATCTTTGGCTAACCTATATAATTGATATCAAAACTGGTATCTAGCTGGTATCTATATATATATATAGAAACCATCAAGAAACAAAGAAAGGATAGCTAAAAGATATATTTTTTTATGGAGTATTAATTCTGTATCCGAACTATCATGTCATTTAGATATTCTAAAGTATCCCTTATAATTATTGACTTTATAGTAACTCAAACATGGATAACAAATATATATCAGATTTATCTCATTTTTTAGAATAACGTAAAAGTGACAAAAATAATATGCCTTATTGACATCTTCTGCGTAGAGATGTTTTAGTAACAGAAAATTGGATAACTGGAAGATATCCTACAATCCTCTATTATGAGATATCAATTTTGCACCCCGCATTAGATGGCATTAAGGCACTTTCTAAATAGTTATTTTTTACTAATCCCAAATTCGGCAACTATAAGATGTCATAAAGGTGACTTTTCTACGGATAACAATTTGTGTTTCAAACGTTATAACATTTTGTTATCGATTTCCGGGCATTATGTTTATAACTAAAAAACGCATAACTTTTAGACATCTTTTTGTTATCAGATTTTACTGACGTTTTGATACCAAAAAAAAGTTGTCCATTAGATATTCTTTTCCAGATAGCTTATCAGTTTCTTAACTTCCTGTTATCTTTTTGGTAAGTCTAAAGGATAACCAGAAACGGTTATAAAATCGACATCCGAAAAGATACCCTGTGCGAGTACGCGCGTGTAAAGATCTGAAGTGAACCCAGCCAGCATACGATGCCTTTTTGGATGTCCATGTTGTGACTATTTCTAGTTATCATTTGGAAATGCCAAGAGGATAACAGAAAGTTACCAATTTGATTCAATATGCGGAAATTAATATCGTATTGGTAACTTTTTTTATGATATCAAAACGTTATTAAAATTGAACATTCAATTGATATATAAAAGTTGTCCCTTTCTTAGGCACAAGAAAGTAACTCGTAATCAGATAATTAAATGTTATCATTTTTTGGATACAAATTGTTATCTGAAATACAGATTTAAAACATCTTAAAGTTATTCATGATTGGGTGACGAAAACGTAACCACTTAATGATGTCCAATTGTTACCATAATTTAGATATAATATTGTTAATCCAAAAGAGATACGTTTACGATTTATAAATGTTAACTCTTTTGTGTCACTAAAAAGTGACAGCTAATTAGGTATCTAAAGGATGTTACTTTTTTGGATAGAAATTGTTATCCACTATACAGACGTGCGTAAGATGTCTTACAGTGATCCACGTTTAGTTTACGAAAACATGATCACTCTGGGATATATTATAGATATCCTTCTGCGTGGTCATAAAAAGTTAACATTTAAAAGACATTGATATGTTAACTTTCTTAAACATTTTTTATTATTAATATTGACAACTAATTTGGTATCTGTTTAATATATTAATGGTGCCATTTAGATGTCATTTTAATACGCGATATTATCTGCAAGGTGTTCGTCGCTGCAACAATTAGTGCGTTTTAATTGTTATAAATTAATATTTAAGAAGAAAGTGTCATATAATTGTTGTGGATATCACTATTGCAAGTTAAGTTATTAATTGAAGCACTAAACCTAACCTATAATTATTTTTTTACAGTTATTAATTTATGTTTTTGACAAATTAAATATTAAATAATGTTGAGGCGTAAGAAATTCAGCGACTTAGGCAACCGCCAAAAAAGGCGTCGCTTGCAGTTGGAAGAAATATGGACAATAAAATATCGCTTTTGCCACAGTTTCCTCTCAATTCTGTAGAAGAATTTCAAAATTTTAATGACAGTTTATCAGACCTTTCTGTAACAACGCAGTTTGTAAGTATATTATTTCTTCATACTCATGTTTTATTTTAAATTTGTTTTATTAAAAAAAAATTATAATTATTTACAGGAAAAGTTCCTTCAAAGCATTGGTGGAAAAACCAAAGAAAAGTTCGACTGTGATATAATAATTATTACAATAAATATAAAAAAATTAATATATTTATTTAATATACTTTGTACTTGTGCGATCACATATATCTGCGATATGTAAATACTATATAAATTATTTATTTTAATAATGAATAAGGATTTAAATTTGTAATGGTTGTTTTAAAAAGTTTACTTTTTTAACTTCTAATTTTTAAAATAAAAGTTTCTAAAGCTTTGAGTACTACAAAAAAATATAATAAACATTAACATATTTAACATTTGAAATATGTTAATGTTTATTATATTTTTTTTTAGTACTCAAAGCTTTAGAAACTTTTATTTTTTAATATTAAAAAAACCCTAAAATATGACATCCATATGTTAACTATTTTTGGATGTCTAATAACATCTTCAGCATTATTTGATTAATGCCTTAAACGTAACCTATTAGATATCGAAAATTAGTCTAATAGGTATCAAATTTACAGTATTTTAACAGACAGCAAATTGATAACAGTTTAGACGTCCTTTAGATACCTTTAAGACAATTTTTTAACAACTTTTTGATATCTTATAGCTATAAATTTCTTTTAAAGGTGATGACAATTTTATTATCTATTTAATATCTTTTTTGACATCTTATAGATATCAAAATATCTATCTGATGGACACCTATCCGGTGGACTTATACCATCCCATCGAAATACAAATGGTTATCATTTTAGATATCACATTAGATAACCAGTGTCCAAAAAAAGATATCCTAGAGTATAGCATTAGGGTGACTCGGTGCGAGCTGGGGAAGGGTGCGCCACCCAAGGGAGGGGGCCACTCACGCCAGGTTAGCAACCGCTTCGGGAAACCCACTTGGTCAGACTGTCTACCTTTTTTTATGGTACCTCTTCGCTCGGTCAGACGGCAATGCTCGGTTCGCTGTGGATTCTTTATGGCGGTACAGCAGAAAGCACCCTTTTTGTTTATGATGTCCTTTGTTCTGGTCGCTTACATGTGGTGTCTTCCAGACTGTCTGGAAGCACGGGTTTTTCCCGACAATTATTTGTTCGATACGTGCGGACGCGCATATTTTCCCGCTTACTATTATTTTCTTAAGTCCGAGCCTTTATTCTATTGAGTGACCATTTTTACGAATAAAATATTTGAATAGTCGCGGTTCTTTTACTTATCAGTTGACGCTGTCTAAAAACAAGTAAACGTGACGCGTAAGATATGACGTTATTCCGTCACATACTGATGTATATATGTTGCGCATAAGTGCAGTGTTGTCAACTTGTAATTTTATGCTTCAAATCTTTGCTAAACGCTAAAAATCCACTTCATTTTTTTCACCATTGCAATACTTGAAAACTTTTTACAAATAGTTCATCAAGTAATTTTCGTAGTATGACGAATTATATTACCATATTAGAATAGTGCTTAAAAAAATGAAATGTAAGAATGATGCCGGCTGTACAAACCCTCACCAGAAATAAAAAAAATCTGTAAAATATTAATATCAATTCTCCAAAATGCCATTTTTTTTTATTTTATCATCTTTAAACTTACTTATTAATAACAATAATTGTTTTTTATAAAAAATATTTCTAATATATTACATTTACATTTACAATATTTGTAGATCTTTGTTGTAAGAAATCAACTAATGGTATTTAAACATTTGTGTTACTGATTTACACTCTAATCAGTCCCAATCTTATATTACATAAAAACTTCAATTAATTAATTATAGATAATAACCTAATTACTTAAACTCCATTAAAAAAATTAAGCAGCTCGTCGTTTGATTGATATTTTTCCTTTACAAAGTTGAGATATATAAATCCTTACTTTGGTTCCGTCCAACACTTTTTTTACCCAAATCTGAAAGAAAAATTCAAATATTTTCTTAAACAGTGTTATAAAAAATTAACATAAGAAAAAATAAATATTACTGCTTCGGTTCCTATTGCAGATATATTTGCTGAAAATCTTGTCAGATCTTTTCCTTCAACATATACTGGTTGACCACGATGAAACCTAATTAGAAATGTATTATTTGTAAATTAATTTTATAGAATACATCATTATATAGGAATAATATTTACCATCTCCTTTCATAAAGAAGTTTGCCATCTTCAATTCTTGTTTCAACCATTGGAGTATCATTTGTAATCGGGATGTGTTGATTTATTACATTTGCTGCATTATAATGTTGCATAACAACTGTGTTTGTAACAATGTTTTTTTCTTTTTATATAAAATATTAAAAGTTAAAAACTTTTTTTACAAAGGATGACTAAAATTAACTTTGACAAAAAAAAAAACAAATATTTAAGGATTTTATTTTAATGATAGAGTCAAGTTATAGAAAAAAATATATATCTAGTTTATAAATAAAGAAAAATATAAATTTTCATCCTATTTTAATCAATTTCTACAGAATTATACTCTAAGTAATAAAAATAAGGTAATTAACTAAACCAAAGAGTCTCATTATTTTTACTACTTTTTAGTGCCTAACTTTTTCTTTATTTTTACACTGCTTGAGCATATTTCGATTTTCATAAATGTAAAAATGTAAAAAAATTTCTTTTTATGTTTTATAACTTGACCCTTAAGATAAAATTGATTACTGTAAAAAAATAGAACAACAATAATATGCTTATTTGATATCTTTCTTGGTACATGTTAAATGTAACATACCTGGTTTACGGATAGTATTAGTAACTTTTCCTCTACTGATGGCTTTTAAATCACTTTCAATTTCTTTTTCATCCAATAGATAATTTAATTGAGCTGGTGGTGGTTTTCTCCTTTTTTCCACTTTTTCAGGAACAGGATCATTTGGTCTGCGCCGCAGCTTCCTGGTCATTACTGGTTTGACCTACAAAGAAAATGCAGTAATAATTTCTGTATGTTTTTGCTGTTTTAAATGTTTTATCTGAGAAAACATGTAGAAATAACTAAAGTAATTTCTGCAAATTTTTTTAGTACTCATAGATAAATAATAAACCTCAGTTGAATCTCCTGTCAATTCCATTGAATACCGATCTGATTCAATAAGTTTTCGTTTTTCTTCCATATCAGCAACTAGATTTTCTTTCAAATCAGACTTTTTTTCTTCAAATTCCTTTACAGCTGCTTTTTTGTCCAAGATATAATCTCTTTCAACACATTCCGTTAAATAGTCTCTATGAACAATATTTAAACGTAGCCTTTCTCTGTATTGAGCTTCTAATCTTTTTACTTTTTTATTATATTCTGCATGTGTCCCATCCTTTAATTGCTGCAACTGTTTTTTCAAACTAGCTAATTTATCTTGATAAATTCTAAAAAAGAAATTTGCAAATGTTAGTATTATGATGAAGTTAAATACTATTTAAAAATGTATATATTTACTGTTCTTTGATCTCTGTGTATTCTTCGGATTTACCCATGTCTGTTTCACTAGCTTCTTCGGTATCTGAAATTCATAGTCATTTTAAGAGTTACAGAATAACTTAAACTCGAAAGTATTTAAATAATAAATGAGTACCTTCATCGCTTTCATCTTGGTCATCAAGATCACGATCATCATCCAA
This sequence comes from Sycophila sp. Sp_5, assembly GCA_018906775.1. Lineage (NCBI taxonomy): Eukaryota > Metazoa > Arthropoda > Insecta > Hymenoptera > Eurytomidae > Sycophila > Sycophila sp. Sp_5. The sequence goes on from JACCID010000066.1 coordinate 653,735, forward strand.
ATAATCTTCATTCTCTTCATCCATTTCATAATCACAAGTTGCTGAATAAGGTGAATCTTGATACATGATGAACTGCTTTTAATTTTATGAATTATTTACAATACAGTAAAGGTAGAATTTTGTAGTTAATAAAAATTCATTAAGTTTTCAAAATAAAAAGATATAAAGAACCTTTAGTGTGATTGAATGACATCAACCTATTCTTTCACATTTATAATATTAAAAAGGCATTCTAATGATATTATCTAACAGTTCAAAGGTAAAAAGCAACAACTTAATTAATTGTGAAAGATTTAACTGCACACAGAATTATCTGAAATTGTTTGAAAACACTGCAGAAGCCACAACAGAAACAGTATTTTTCTACAAAAGATTTCATTTCACTGTTTCAATGTTTTGTGCATTCTGTTTCTATTGTCCGGTGTGTTGCATTTGTAATTTACTGATAACGTATTATACGTCACTTTGAGTATAGTACATTTTTTGCGGAATTCCGCGATACACCAGAGTTACCAGAGATGTCGTAAGATGAGTATATACGCACGGAAAATATTTTTTAGTATAAGCTGGTGGATTCGCAGTTTAGACTTCGGGTTAGATGATAGACGTTGTGCGCGCAGTATGGCTCTGTTTGAGCGAAAGTGTGAAAAGTGAATCCCCCTAGTCCCGGGGTTAGGACTACTAGCATCGGGTATACAATTGCTCCCCTATTGAAAAATCTTACGTAAGGTCTTACGTAAGATTTTTCAATAGGGTCGTGACCTGTCCATCCCTAATGCAAAATATCACGTGATAAATCAGGTGATAAATCGCGCCAAAGTCTCATCTGATTATGGTTGGAAAAGAACTACGTTCAAATTACTAAGCCCAACAACTTGATCGTTTTCAAGTCGGCGAAAAAGTTTTTAACCATTTGCGAAGAAAATTTCCCTTTTTAAGAATTTTTGGAAATATTCGGCTAAGGCTTTGATTGAATTAAGGGGGCCAGCCTGGGTTAAATTACAAAAAATACAATTTCCAGTATAATAGGTATATAGTATATTACGTAACAAGGGAGGTAAAATAGAAATGGTCCCAGATCGCACGTAAACTGACACCCGAGCCGAAGGCGAGGGTGACAAACGTGTGAATTGAGGCATTCTTTTTTACTTCCCATGTTGCTTATACTATTTTTTGGCCTAGCAAGGCGGGAATTGTAACCTTTTCCATCGGGCGCCGGGAGGAAAGGTTATGGTTTCCTCCCGCTAGGCCGAAAACAATTGTATTCATCACTTTTGATTGCTGGAACTTTTTAAACTTTAACTACTCACACAATTTAAGCTATTTATTCATTATTAAGATTCAAACAGTGTTCTTTACCTCTAGTATTGTTCCATCAGAAACATTTATAATTTTTATTTATTTGTCCACTTGCCATAGCTTTTTTCTCAATAAAGTAATAACTTATATGTCACCGGACCAGGTTTAAAATACTCTTTATTACCGGCACTTCAGATGTATCGAATCACTTTTCTGAAAAAAATTACATAAAAGGTTATTGTAGACACTTTTTGTTCATTTTCGTGCAAAATATTAGTAATTGACTAATATTTTGGTGTTAAAGTGTAAAATATTCCAGCAATCAAAAGTGATAAATACAATTGTTATACCTATTAAACTGGAAAGTGTATTTTTTTCAATTTAACCCAGGCAGGCCCCCTTAAGAGTCACCACAACCAATTTGAGGTAAATCCCTCACCCGGATCTGATGACCTCTCCTTGTTAATGTTAAAATAATTTATTTTGATACACGTATTGTTAGATTAAATGCATCACAGTAGATAATAAAAATGATCTCAGATCGCCTGTAAAACATCGTAGCTAAATACGAGAGTGGCTTAGGAGCGATCTGAGGCATTTTTTACCTTCCATGTAGCGTATACTATTTAATTTCTTTTTTTTTTTTGTTTATTTATTTAAGCAAATATAACTTCAAGAAAGTTTTTTTTTTCAAGTGAGAATCTCGTACAGCCCTTGGGCCCAGTACTGCCTGCCGACTCTGTTTTTTGTGTTTTTGCCTACTACTGAGCGGGGAGAGGACACAGCACTGACCCCCCCCCCCCCCGCTTAGGTGTGATGGGAGGACACGGCTCTAGCCCCACCCATCCTTAGCCCAGCGATTCCCTTACTCCTTCGTCAAGCAGATCTCTCTCCCTACGTCCTCCCTAAGGTCCCACTCCGCATTCGTCCAGGGTTATGCCTGTGGAACGGGGAAAAACTGTGGCCAAACCTATACATACCAGGGTAAATGCCGATTAGGAAAACCCGTTCCGGAGTGGGTCGGTATATTGAGAATGCTCAAATTAGATGCCCAAGTCACATTTCGTAGGCCTGAACACCGAATTTGTCATTCTCATACCTCCCGCTCACTTTGTTGAGCGTGGAGAAAAACACCTAAGAGATCGAGGAAGCATCGCAACTTCCAGCGCGGTCACCCATCCAAGTAGTGTCCACGCCGAAAGTTGCTTAACTTTCCCGAACGCCCGAGGTGCATCTCCACCACTCAGCCAAAGCGTCGGTTAACTTCAAGAAAGTTATTTAACTTAATTCCACAGTTAAATGAGTAATAGATCCAGGTCATAAAATAACTTGGTTATTTTCAATAGGATAATTTGTAACAATTCGGTTTGATTACCATGGGACTAGGACAGGTTTTTTCTACTCGAGTGCAGCTCAGAACGCTGCCACTCGCTACTCGCGGAACGAGCTCATTACGCTCGCTCAAGGAAACAAACCCTTTAAATGCTCAATTCGCATTTACATAGATAATACTACTGGGTTCAATACACCCAAAAACCCAACAAAACCAAGCTCAGTACGCTTAGTTTTGCTGTTAACTTTCGACATACATTCTAAACTAAGAAAAGAATGTCACATCAAAAATCAAAGTATTTTCTTTCATAAATTTTATTATACTAATTGAATCTAAATTTTACAATATAAAAATAAATTTAACCCATTAACGCGCAAAATGGGAAATTGGGACGCAAAACTTCAAGCCCACTACGCTGTTAGAAAAAAATATCTGTTTTTGTTCAAACTCCTTTATAAGGGGTTTTTGGTGATGCTCTTTCAGAATCTGGCACTTATTTTGTAAAAAAAAGTCAAAATCATAATTATTTTTGCATTTAAAAAAAAAAAAGTCATGAATTTTTAACGTTTTTTTTTTTTTAAATCGATTTTGACTAACGTTGCTGTATTCAAATAAGCAAAGTACTGCCAAAAATCGAGTCCTCGAACTCCAAAGTTTTCAAAACACTGGTAGGGAACCTTTTTTTTTCTTTTAGTTTTTCCAAAATGGCGGTTTTTGTGAAACAGCATAATGTTAAATTTCATGATTTTTTTTCTTGACAAGTTTGAACCTTACGAAAAAAAGTTATATAACAAAAAATGTTTAAAATCATTCAATAAACATGTATGAATTTTTTTAAAAATTTTGGAGCCATTTTAGAATTTTTCAAAAATAGTGAATTTTGAAAATTTTGAAATTTACCCGAATACTTCTGGAAAAATTCATGCGTATTCTTTTAATGATTTTATGCACTTTTTGTTTAATAATTTTTTTTATAAGGCTCATATTTTTTGAGAAAAACATAATTTTTTTTTTTTAGTTAATAATTAAAAATATGAGCCTTATAAAAAAAATTATTAAACAAGAAGTGCATAAAATCATTAAAAGAATACGCATGAATTTTTCCAGAAGTATTCGGGTAAATTTCAAAATTTTCAAAATTCACTATTTTTGAAAAATTCTAAAATGGCTCCAAAATTTTTAAAAAAATTCATACATGTTTATTGAATGATTTTAAACATTTTTTGTTATATAACTTTTTTTCGTAAGGTTCAAACTTGTCAAGAAAAAAAATCATGAAATTTAACATTATGCTGTTTCACAAAAACCGCCATTTTGGAAAAACTAAAAGAAAAAAAAAGGTTCCCTACCAGTGTTTTGAAAACTTTGGAGTTTGAGGACTCGATTTTTGGCAGTACTTTGCTTATTTGAATACAGCAACGTTAGTCAAAATCGATTTAAAAAAAAAAAAACGTTAAAAATTCATGACTTTTTTTTTTTAAATGCAAAAATAATTATGATTTTGACTTTTTTTTACAAAATAAGTGCCAGATTCTGAAAGAGCATCACCAAAAACCCCTTATAAAGGAGTTTGAACAAAAACAGATATTTTTTTCTAACAGCGTAGTGGGCTTGAAGTTTTGCGTCCCAATTTCCCATTTTGCGCGTTAATGGGTTAAACATAATCTGAAAATTAATAATCGTCTTCACATGCGGTTCTGTTACCCTCTAATAGGGTTTGCTGCGGCGATCGCCAGCCTGAGCCCTACAAGTAACAAATAATTAAATTACATTTACAACAAACATGGATTTTACGTTATACTAAAAAACCGAATCCTCCGCTGAGGGCAAAAAACGCTCAATACGCGTATCGCTGAGTCTCACTCTTTTCCGCTCATGCCGCGAAAAGGTCTCCAGGAGAGGAACTCGGCTCAATGCGCCGAGGAGACTGAAATCGACAGTCAGCTCCCGCTCGCTCCGAGCCGCTTGATCCGAGGTGCGCCCGGTGGGAGAGACTGTCGCGGTGGGAACGGCATCCCGCAGTGAGAGAGCGCCGCGGAGTGAGGACGCTCGGGAGCGCACTTGCCCATCAGCTCTCGCTCGCGATCACGAACGCGAGTATATATAAATATACTCGCGCGTGTTTACTATTCTCTCTAAACTTTTCATTCGTAACAGAGTTATTATCCGTAGATAATCTTTCTGTTACAAATTAAATATATTTGTAAATTTCACGATGCATTCATAAAGAACTCTGCTAGAACACTTTACGAACTATTCATGAATCCTTTCTCACTTAAAACAATGTACTGAAATTAGCATTCTTGTAGAATTCCTAATACTCATTAGAAAGTATTCTGTACAAGAATTGTATGAACTCATCCTGATCTCTTAACGAATCACGGTTAGGAAGAATATATTCATAGATAAATGTCATGAGAGTTCCAAAAGAACACTTATAGTACACGTTACGAACATTTCGTAGTATTTGTAGATCCTGCGCCAAAGAACTTAATAAGTATATTTTATGTACTCTGCATATGAGTACATACAGATCCCATTTATCATTCTCCATGAATACATTTCCAAAGAGCGAGATTCTTTACGAATTATATTATTATTCTATATAAGCAGAAAAATGGACATACCCTGAGCACTTCAAGAATTTTATATGATTAGTTTTCGATCAAAATATAAACGGAAAAAGAATACTTAATTAATTCGTAATGAATACAATGTATTCATTAAGAACTCTTTTATAATTCTTAGAAAAGAGTTCTAATAGAATCCTTTTTAAGAATTCTTAAACTATTAAACCCGATTATCTCTGCCGTCTGGGTTTGCTATATATCGCAACAAAAAATCGTAAAGAACAGTTTAAGAACTCGTAATGATCGAAATAGCGGACATAGCATGAACTCTTATGGTATACTTTGATTATTCTTTTGAAACTGATTCCGATTACAATGAGGAGTTCATGCTCGGGAACACGAACACAAAGAGAACTCTTTCAGAACAGATTATGCCGTCTGGGTACAGTTACAATTACGGGGTTTTTCGGCTCCCCTGCCGTTTTGCTTGGCGCGCTGCCGTCGCTCGCGCGGCAAGCGCAGGAGACGATTTAGCTAACATTTCCCGTCACGATTCGCGGAGAGAGAGATAGAGATCAAAAATACTTGCTGGCTTTGTAGCCCTGCTGCTGCTCTGCACTGCGCCGGCTGGGAGATGACGAGCACCTTGAGTTCGATGGCTGTCCCTATTGAAAAATCTTACGTAAGTTCTTGCGTGAGATCTTATGCCAAAATCTGATCTGAAATTTTTTATTTACAAAGGATTAAACACCGTGCAAAATGTGGATAAACTATTGTTATTAAAGAATTTTTTTTTGATGGGACCTAGAATTTTTTCGAATGTTTTACAATAGGGTGGATTCTCGTCGGCTACTTCGGCGGGCTTGCCCCCAGGTTCGGCCTGCTCGTGGACCGCCCAGCTCGCTGCGCCGCTGGCTTTTCGACTGGCTTGGCCCCGGCCGATCTACCGTCCTTCAGTGGAGGTCCAGGCGGCACCCTATTGAAAAGAAATATGTATTTTTATTACATATTTTTAATTCGTAACAAAAATACGTATACAAATTACGTATGAAATGTTCGTAACACAGCGTTCGAATTTGTGTGGTATTTTTGATACGTACTTTTTTAATCTTCATTTATTTTTATGTTATTTAAAAAAAAAAAGAAATTAGTTTGTAGCCTGCTATCCTGCCAATTATAGGGATTATCATATTTATGATAACACTCAAACTGGGGTAATGAGCTTAAAAATGATTATTTTATCCATATTAGAAATAAGATCACGTACCAAAATTATGTCACAAAATAAGATAACAAAAATACGTAACTTTTCTACGTATCTTTTATACGTATTATTGTTACCTTATTTTGTTACATAATTTTGGTACGTGATCTTATTTCTAATATGGATAAAATAATCATTTTTAAGCTCATTTCCCCAGTTTGAGTGTTATCATAGATATGATAATCCCTATAATTGGCAGGATAGCAGGCTACAAACTAATTTCTTTTTTTTTAAATAACATAAAAATAAATGAAGATTAAAATGTACGTATCAAAAATACCACACAAATTCAAACGCTGTGTTACGAATATTTCATACGTAATTTGTATACGTATTTTTGTTACAAATCAAAAATATGTAGTAAAAATACATATTTCTTTTCAATAATCAATAATCAATCAAGGGCAACGGTCGGCTGCTCTGCACATCGTGGGCAACCTGGCTGTCCTTCACTTCCGGTTAGAACGGTCGGTCGCGCCAGGCTTGGCGTCGGTCCGTCGCCCGGGATTTCGGCTGTCGGCCGCTTCGGCTGGTGGTCAGGCTGGAGAGAGCGCTGGCCCTCGCTGCTTTCTTTGTCGCACCTCGCGGTGCCTTTTTCTCCTCTCTACTCGCGGCTAATCGTCGCGGGGGTCTTGCGCCGCGCCGCTGTAATTTCGGAGCGCGCGACATGTTTATTTTCTATCTCTTTCTCTTTCTTATTGTCCTTGACGGGGCATTTGCTCTCGGCGCGCGAGTGCGTGCGTCTTCGGCGCTTACCTAACCTTGCTCGTTTGTAACGTGCGTTTTCCACATTACATAAGTATTACTATTATATCGAGCCATGCCAGCAAACAGAAAAAAAAATTCTCTGCTGGGTTACTTTTGTACCCTAGTGGAAATAATGATCGAAATCCAATATAAAGATATGACATCTTACAGATTTCTACATTATATTTTTTTACAGATCTTTACATTTTATTATTTATTCTTACTATTATTTACGTTTTCTATCATTTTATTACAATTTCTTACATTTGAAAATTTTTTGATGTTTAATAATTTTCAAAAAATGTAAGAAAATGCATCCAAAAATAATAATATATAAAAATCTCTAAAAATCTGTAAGATTCTGCTCAAAAATCCAAAAATGTTTTAAATGTAAGAAATCGCAATAAAATGTTAAAAAAAAATTTAAAAATAACAAATAATGGTAAAAAAATGTCAGACAGCATAAAAAATAGTAACAATTAGTACAAATTTGTAAGATATTGTAACTTTATGTTAGATTTCGAATATTATTTCCACTAGGGTAACTTGCATATATATTCTAATTATTTGTAATTGAGAATATGTAAAAACTGTTAAATAAATAAATAAATAAATATATAAATACACTCCGCACTTGAAAAATGCAGTTTGCTACACTTGCAGAAATATAGTTTGATGCACTTGCAATTAAGATAAAAAAAATGTTCCAATTACCTAAAACGATCATTTATAGAGGAACTTTCGATAGCCGGAAAAAACCTTGAATAAACATTTTAATATAGTAGAGGATTTAAATTTCCGTATTCTCATTTTAAAGATGCCATCATCACAAATTATTTATTGATATTTTTTAGAATATCCATGAGTTGGTACGTTGACGAAATTAAAAAATAAATCATTATATTGACACATATATATTTATATTATTAATAAAGTGTTGTTGTCAAACCAATGTTTGCTCGATGAAATTTTAGCCAAGTGTATGTTCTTTAAAACTAGTTTCATACATACTTAATTGCGCAGATTTTCAAGAGAATCTGGACGTAGTAGTAATGGTTCAAAGTATGAAAATTCATTTTATTTAATTTTTTATTTTGAACAGAAGAAATCTTAAGAGCAGGAAAGATAGCGTGAAATTGATTTCCGTTTTCTATTAATATATAAAATTTGCACTCGATGCAGTAAGAAATGTTTAAATTCAGTCAATTATTTGTATTTTGATTGGTTAATCCATCTCATTGTATTGGAATAAGTTGTCCCTTATTATTAAATACTTTTCTATGATGGTGGTTTCAAAGTGCTCACAAACATCTGAAAAGATTAAGCAAATTTTAATTCTCTTATTTCAAAGTATACAATAATTTAGTGTTCCTAATAACCCAGCATATGATATCCATTTCTATTCGCTGGTCTTCCTTAACAGCTAATAATAGTGAATTATATAACTAAAAGAGGTAATCATAGTGATTTAAAAACGATTCAATTAAGTTACCGTGCAAATTTTGAGAAAAGTATCTATAGCAAGCGTGGGCGCGCATCATTTTGTAGAGTTAACGTAATTTGTTTTTCGCAATAATTTTACAAAAAGGAAATAATAAATGGATGCACCCACGTTTGTTACAGTTCGGTAACTAGAAAACCATTACTCAGAATTCTATACAATGTAATTAACAGTTGTAATTTTAATTTACATTGAAAATATAGTATATTATGACACTGGTGCGGACGATGATTATCTAAGTCGTGCGATGTTTTGCGCCCGAGCGAAGCGAGGGTGAAAAGTCGCACAACTTAAATAATGACTTTCGCACTAGACTCATACGATATTTTATAGCACGAGAGCCGAAATTTGGTATTAAAGTAGCCATTTTGAGGTTAGAGTGCTATAAAATAATTAATATTCTTCTTTTATCGCAAAACACAACCATGTACACAGTTTTGAAAAATCAGTATTCCTAATCTCTTATTATATTTTTGTGGTTAAAAAATTAGTATTTACCTGCTGTTGAAGGACAGTTTGAAAAGAAAGTCCACTCTTCTCGAAAGAAATTTGGTTATCTATTGCCTTTCGGTAGACAGGATTATCAAAATTCATGCTTCCTGAATTATGAAATATATAATGCTTATAATATAGTATCAACAGAATTGCTGATGACAGAAAGCAAAGAAGCATCACAAATATCCAGATACCAGCTACTAATCCAGAGTCATCTTGTTGCTTTTTCGTAGCATTTGCAGAATATAAAGCACGTTCTATAACACAATTAAATTAATTGTAATATAATAATTATTATCTAAAATTAAAAATAAGTATGTCAGCATAAAAGAAAAGGTTGTTTAATTATACCCAACAATTTTGGAAACTGTGTTTTTTTTATTTATTATTTAGAGAGAGAGAGAGAGAGTTTATATATTTATTGGGCTTGAGTTGCTAACCTATCTGAGGCTTATGAGTACCCAACTCAAATTAACAATAGAATTTGTTTACAATCTCAAAATTGTTTTATCATCATATTAAGTACACTTATAAATATAATAATAATAATTAAAATGTGAACTCGATCACGGAAGCAAAATTGATCAATGCGATATAGCGCGCGTCTTGGTTTTGATGTTGCGACGATAGGCAGCGAGAACCAAAATATAGGAATACGTAAACAAAACCTCGAGCAATACTTAAGGAGGTTCTATTGCTACTCCGAAGTCAAATGAGTACAGTTAAAAAAGGTGAAAAAAAGTACATTTAATGTGTATAAACCACATTTGTTAAATCATTATTTTATTAAAGATGAATATTAAGCTCATTAATTTTATTTAAAAGTAATGATTAAAGTTGAAAAAAAAAAATATGCGAAGCTTTGTTGATCAACTGCGTAAAGCGTAGTATACTGAATCCAAGTGTTACAGCGCATGCGCGAACAGCGTTCGACAGCTGTCAGCTCAATGCATCGGATGCGCGTAAACAACGGATATAGAGTATCATCTCTAAAATTCTTGTACGGCGTTTGTTGGAAAATGGATAAAAAAAAAGAGAATTATAATATAAGAAAGACCCGTGGAAAATGCAAAGGTCAATTCGTTCAGCTCTTGCAAGAAGAAGAAAAAGATAAAACTGCATTAGCTAATAAGGAATCTTTACAAGCCTTTAAAGAAAATATATCAGCTTCCATGATTAATAAGATTGCTAAAGCTGGAATAAATAAATTAATTTTAAAAGAAGCCTTTGAGAAAGGGGGGTTTAAAGGCATTCAATCAGTATTAGGAGAGAATATTAATGGTAAAGCGCGAGTTACAACAAATAAAAAGGTTATTACTCAAATTTCAAAATTTTTCGCTTAATTAAATGTAAAATGTTTATTTATTATCCAATACTTATTTATATTATTATTTTTGTATCCTATTCTTAAATATAAAAATTTGTTAACAAATGTTGGTTTATATTGTTATTTTTATATCCTATTGTTACACAATAAAGATTTGTTAAGATTATTATCAGCAACATTAAAATCCGTACTTTTTCGCATTCAAATTTACGCGCGTATATCTGTATGTATATGTTACTTCCGACCACGTGACCGCACCTTACACGCGGTCATTCTAGCCTACGTATTTTTACAACTTCTTCGTTAAATATCTCTTTTCTTTGTTCGGCTACCTGTTATTTTTATTGCTTTAAATTATGAAGGAGATTCTCCTCTTTAAATATATAGGTTTTTTTGTTTACGTAGCAACACTTTCCAAACAGATATTTCGTTTTAATCAACGAATTTTTCAAATTCCTCATATGATACATGTTTAAATTCACGTTTTCGTAAGCGTTTTTCTCGAAATTTAAACCGACAACCCTACCTAAAAATTGCACCTGTGGTTTCAGCAAGATTCAGAGAATAATATTTATATCGTTTTATCAAGATCTGAACACCTTGCCCAAACGATAGAACCTCCTTAATAAGTACGAACGAAATTTCAAGTAAGGCACCATTGCTGTCCGAGAGAATCCCTATTGAAAAATCTTACGTAAGATCTTATGTAAGTTCTTACGTGAGATCTTATGCCAAAATCTGATCTTAATTTTATTTACTAAGGATTAAACACCGTGCAAAATGTGGATAAACTTGTTATTAAAGAATTTTTTTCGGATACGGAACTTAAAAAAATTTTGCTACGCATATGAAAAAATTCTAAATCCCATCGAAAAAAATAGTACATTTTTATACGGAAGTGAATTATTTGCGTCGGGAGACGTTTTTAGGCCGAGCGAAGCGAGGCCGAAAAGTCTCCCGAGGCAAAGATTCACTTACGCACCCGTATAAAAATGTACTATTAATAACGAGTTTATCCACATTTTGCACGGTGTTTAATCCTTTGTAAATAAAAAAATTTCAGATCAGATTTTGGCATAAGATCTCACGTAAGAATTTACGTAAGATCTTACGTAAGATTTTTAATAGGGTGGACAATGAAAAGGCAGATAGACTGGTGAAAATAGGAGCGGCGGTAATTAGTGCCACGGCTACCACGGTCGCCAAACCGCTTTACTACCTGGAGAAGAAAATTCAGACCTGGGTGCAACAGGAACATCACAAGTCGGAATAATGGCCAGGAGTGTGAACGTTCCAACGGTAACATCGGTGAAATGGTACCTAGAGTTTGCAAAGCTGAGCTGATCAATCTTGAAAGAAGGAAAACAAGCTGGTAGTGAGCTGGCTCTGTAACCTTTGCGGTAAAGTAGGCGAAACCCTTATGCACCTTTTATGCGATTGCTTTAGGCTTATGTGTGTTAGGCGGAGGGGGTGTGGAGACTTCATATTGGAGCCCGGAGATGTTAAGAATTTCAGCTTATCGAGCCTTATTTGCTTAAGGGGTCGGATCACTTTTCTGAAAAAAATTACATAAAAAGTTATTGTAGACATTTTCGTGCAAAATATTAGTAGTTGCCTAATATTTTGGACAAAAAGTGTCTACAATAACTTTTTATGTAATTTTTTTCAGAAAAGTGATCCGATACATTTGAAGAGCAGGTAACGAAGAGTATTTTAAACCTGGTTCGGTGACATATAAGTTACTTTATTGAGAAAAAAGCTATGGCAAGTGGACAAATAAATAAAAATTTTAAATGTTTTTGATGAAACAATACTAGAGGTAAAAAACACTGTTTGGATCTTAATAATGAATAAATAGCTTAAATTGTGCGAGTAGTTAAAGTATAAAAAGTTCCAGCAATCAAAAGTGATGAATACAATTGTTATACCTATTATACTGGAAAGTGTATTTTTTGCAATTTAAACCCGGCTGGCCCCTTAATAAAAAGGATCAGATCTAGTCTATAGTCAGGAAGAAGTAAATGGTTACCAGGGCACTTGGTTTCGAACTTGGGGGCGCAGAATCATATGGATCTGTAGCGATATTCGGAATGATGATATAAGGAGGCAAAGCGCAATGTGTCTTTGGCCTACGTGCCAGTCAGCACGTCCTCGAGCAGGGACAGCCGGTGGCCTTCTACTTTTGCTAGCTCCTTTCTAAGACTTCTAGTGAGAGACTTGCTGTGCCGGCACAGGTCCCCCAGGGGGCATCTAGGTGACTCAAAGTGTTCCCGTGCAACTATGTAGAATGTTTGTGTTGTTGGGACAACTGTGGATGAAAAAGAGACAAAGTGTAAATGTGTTAAAGATTGTATTGAGTTGAAGTGGCGTATTGGCTTGAAGTGGCGTGTAAATGAAAGTTTGTCCATGAATGTATATAAAAGAATTGTAGTGAAAGTATGATGAGGGATAAATAGGTGTTGCAGAAAATTGGTGGTTGTGCGGGACACTGCGATCACCCGGATGCTTTGGGTAGTAACGTCCCCGGGTACTTGAATCGTTGAGCAGACAGGGTCCGTCCCCTGGGGATTTGGCGACCCCACTTTGTCGGCCTCGGCTCTAGTACACAATACCTTACATCGACTGAAGGCTGCGGGATAGTGTAAGACACGGGATAGAGAACACTACCCTTGGGAACACAGGCGTTGACTAAGATCCAGTCGGATAGAATTCCATGATTGTCTGTTAGGGATTGTCTTTTACATGAAAGATAGGAGTGCATGAGAGTGATGAATCGTGAAGTCAAAAAACAAGAGGAAGGAGATCATTCTTTTGTTAATGCCGTACTGAATATCGTCTAGCACTCTTATCTGTACCGTTTCAGGGCTGTGATCCTTTCTGAATCTAGCCTGCCTCGCGTTTAGTAAGCTAGATGAGAAGAGATAATTGTACAGTTAAATAAATACGACTCGTTCGGAGAGCTTGGTCACCACTGATAAGGGAAGGCACGCAAGTGTCCGACTCCGATTTTTTTGAAACTTTGCACATCGGTAGATTATCGAAAAATATTAGACACGTGTTCTTTTTTAGCTGCTGATACGATGATTTAGGGGGTTAAAACCACCCCTAAAGTTTATTCCTAAATATGGCCGTTAAATCATATTCTGCAGATATTTTCACTTCCAATCATTATTTTTTAATCAAGTAAAATTATTTTTATAACCTAAAGACCCAGTAACCCAATAATTCAATAACTTATAATCCAGTAGTAAAATCGACCTAAGGGTTTGAAGAGGCAAACCATGTTTAATCTTGACATCTGCTATTTTTTTTATCAATTTACTACATAAAAAGTATGATCTAATCTACAGGAGTGCCATACTAGAAAACCCTATTTCTCTGAGCTTGCAAAGAAGCTTGGACGGCAAGATGTTATCAAAGGCCTTGCTAAAGTCAAAAAGTAAGAGAAAAGTACTTTTCCTTCTGTAAAGAGAGAGAGAGAGAGAGAGAGAGAGAGAGAGAGAGAGAGAGAGAGAGAGAAAATCGCCACATTATCTGAGGTTGACATGCTATGTGAATGCCATGAGAAAGAAAGAGATAGCGGAGAGAGGGTCGGCTGGATCCCAGCAGGCGGAGTGTGTTTATGTGTGCGGGCGGGATATGGGCGTGAAGAGCCTTAGTGTTCACGCTCCACTGCTGGACGTCCGGAGGATCCTGAGGCGTGAAGCCGAGTAGGGTGTTCGGTGGTGGCTCGTCCCAGCTGAGTTTCCTAAACTCCAGGTCGAGGGTGAGCTGGCACCTGGAGTATGAACTCCCCGGTTGAAAGAGAGATTTTCGGATAGGTCGACATGTTCGGACGCGTTGATTTATTTGTTTATTCGACGACTTGTGGAAACGCGAAGACAAGTCCGCTAAGATACCTCCTCTGACAAGATTTTGCAACTAACAGATATAAACTACTGCGATTATTTTTACCACATTTTTAAGCAATAGATTCGATATGACAACCGTTTCACAAGTAGTAATTTTGTTGGTCATTTGGGAAAAATGTTCAAAAATACATCTTATTTTTTTACTTTATGTGTAACAAACTTATTTGTTTTACTAATAATTGTATTAATTATACTGTATAATAATTGTACTAATTAATAGCCTAATTAAATATAATTAAAAAATTAAATATAATTAAAGCTTAAAAGCATTTCTGATTGTATCAAAACATTATTTATAATTCGTAGAATGTGCGTAGATTTCTTTTTTGGCTGATTTCAATTCTAATTAAAAAAAAAAGTCGGTATTTTCAGCACAACAGGGAAGCCCGCCCCGCACTTGGTCTATGTGGAAAAAATCGGAGGCTGTTCCTGTAGACGATGTCCAGGTGTCCAGGAACACCCATCGGGACGACGGAACGTCCTCTACACGGAAGCCCGCCCGCACTTGGTCTATGAGGAAAAAGTCAATCGAAATAATAATAACCCTAAAGAATATGTATTAGGAAAAGAAGACTTGAATAAGTGTATTGAAAGAAAACTCTGGAGAATATGAACTTTAATTTAATACAGGATTTTGAAAAATTTTGAAATTTTTACTTTTATTCATTTGCGAGGCTAAAGCAAAATTATCTTTTTCTTCTATGCACATCGAGGCCTTGATAGAATAACCGGCTATCCCGTAAGCCGTTTCATGAAGAGGCTAGTTCGCGGAAAGAGTTTCAATTTTAATTGAATCGAATTAATCTTGATCGAAAATTAATACCACTTTTATTATTATTATTAAAAATTTCTTATAAAAAAGTATATAGCAAAAATATTAATACACACACACACACATTATTTTGCACAGAAGGTGGCTGAATGGGCGATATACTCTGGGCTACGGCTCAATACCGGAAAAACCAAGGCCAAAATTTTAGGCTTAAAAATAATATTTTGCACTTAAATATCTACAATAATTTTTTTCTTATTTTTTTCAGAAAAGTAATCCGTCACTTCTGAGGTGCAACTTATGAAAAGTAATTTAAGTCTGGTCTGGTGTCATATAAGTCATTGTACTAGAAAAAAACCTATGGTAAGTGGACAAATAAATAAATCTTTAAGATATTTTTCATGGAACAATAGTAGAGATAAAGAACACTTTTTGGGCCCTAATTGTGAATAAATACCTTCAATTATGCCTCAAATCTCGTTCTTCGTATCACTTACGTAGTACCGCTACTTGTCCGTAGATGTCGCCACAGTTTCAACTTCTATCTTTTTCTAACTCGACTGCTAGCGTTGGCCTTTGCGCACCTCGGCAGCCCGCTTCATTACGCTTTTTGTGCGTGAGATGTAAGTCACGGCAGCAGAAGAGGTTAGGATTTTCATTGGTATTACATTTTTATTTTTCGTTTTTCAGTTAGTTTGGAAAGAATGACGGGAAAAAAGAGACCGGTCTCTCCAACGGTGGAAGAAATTCAATCCAAGATAAAAGATCTTCAAGATCAAGTTAATAAAAAGCTAAAGACTAATGAGGTCGATTCAAGTGAAGAGTCAGACTCGAATTTTCAGCAAGGTAAGAGTGCTACCTTGTTATAAAAATTTGGCGGTGAGCTCATACGAGAGATGAGACAGACCGTACGTCCGACTGGGTTTATGTATTTGCGTCTGTAAGAGGACAGCACATAACCTAGATCTTTCCGTTGTTCTAGACGATTCTTCGGAGGGAGAGATTGAAAACAAGAGAATGAAATCACAAGTGAGGTGATAATCCATCAACCATGTGTTGTGCCTGAAGATGAATCAGAAAGTCAATTCGCAGAGTTAGATATCAGGAAACTTTGGAAATCTTAGGCGACGACGATACGTCAGACAGAAAGGAAACGTTTACCTTTCACCCTAAGTTGGCCAACACATGGGAAAAGATACTGACTAAAGGTCTGAAAAAAGAAAAGAAATCTGAGTTATTGGAGACATACCCTCTTAAGGGTAATTGTCATATTAATACGCCTAAGCTCAATCTAGAGATAGAGGCAAGTCTGAATGTTACATCAAAGAAGAGGGATAAATTTTTTTTAACAGATTTAAATCTGTGCGGTGCAAGTTTGTCAGCATTAGGTAGTGGAATTTCACTGCTTTTTGACAGTTCATCTAAGGTATTAAATACCAGTGAACTACTAAAATATTTAGTAGATTCAGAGAAGTTAATGTGTGAATTACACAGCCAGCTTATTAAAGCTAGACGAGCCTTCATTTATCCTTTAATGGAAAAGGGACTAAAGGAGTTATTAGAAAAGTCTGAAGCTGGAGAGTTTTTATTCGGCTCAGAGCAGCTGTCACAGAGAATAAAATCGGCTAAAGCAGTAGAGAAGTTAAGTATAACGCTTAAAAATAATTGTGGAGAAAAGAAGCCATTGTTTCAGGCCTCAAGGCCTTTAAACTGGAAAGGCCCTTCAGGTTTTGCTCGGAACCAGGGACAGATGGGCTACAAGAGCAGTAACCCACAGAGGTTTGCTTCCTACCCCAGAGGTCACAACAGAAGAAATTAACAATATCAGGGCCGTGTGCAGAACCGCCCTCCACCTTTTCAGCAAACCGCACCGACTCAGTCGAAAAAGTAAATGAGGTTAGTAAAATAGCTGGCAGATTAAACAAGTTTATAAAAAATTGGACATATATAACTTCGGATAGATTTATATTAGATTCCTTAAAAGGCTATAAAATTGAGGTTAAGTCTTTGTCTTCTCAAACTTTAAAACAGTTTGATAATTATTTTGAAGATCAAAAAGATCGTTTAATGGAAATGGCTATATCAGATTTGTTGGTTTTGGGAGTAATTAAAAATGTCTCGTATTGCAAAGGGGAATTTATCTCTTCTTATTTTTTAATTAAGAAGCCTAATGGGAAATTCAGATTTGTATTAAATTTAAAAGAATTAAATTTTATCCCAACAGAACATTTGAAAATGGAGGATTTCAGAACAGCTGTTAAGTTAACAACTAAACAGTGTTTTATGGCTTCTCTAGACATGAAAGATGCATATTATTTAATTCCGATACACAGAAAAAGCAGAAAATTGTTAAGATTTATTTGGTACGAAATAAGATTTGAATTTACATGTTTGCCTTTTGGGTTAAATAGAGCCCCCTGGTTATTTACAAAGATTACTAAACCATTATTAAACTTGATAAAATTAAAGGGTTGTATTATTGCAGTTTACTTGGATGATTATTGGTTATGTTTTGGAGAATCTAAAGGGGAATGTGAAAAATGTGTCAGACTTGTTAAAGAATTACTTAAGTGGTTAGGATTTATTATTAATTTTAAAAAGAATTGTTTGATACCTCAACAAAGATGCAAATTTTTAGGAATGATTTTAAACTGTATTGATATGGTAATAGAATTACCTGTTAAAAAACAAACACAAATTTTACAGTTAATTAGGGAAGTTAAGCTAAAGAAGAAATGTTCAATTAGAGAATTCTCTAGTATAGTTGGGTGCATGGCTGCAGCATGTCCAGCTATTCAGTACGGTTGGCTGTATACGAAAGGTATGGAAAGACAGAAATATTTAGCGTTATTGAGGAATAATAATGATTATAACAAAAAGATGTACATTACAGAATCTATTGTATTAGAATTGGATTGGTGGGAAGCTAAAATTCCAAATTGTAGAAATCCTATTCGTAGACAGGAATATTCTTTAGAAATTTTCTTTGACGCTTCGCTTACAGGCTGGGGAGCAGTCTGTGATAATGAGGTTCTGTTTGGGGCATGGAATGAAGAAGATATTAACGATCATATAAATCTTTTAGAGTTGAAAGCATCTTTTTTCGGTTTAAAGGGATTCGCAGACAAGAAGCGTTCTTGTGAAATTTTATTACGTATTGATAATACAACTACAATATCCTACATCAATAGAATGGGAGGTATTCTATTTCCGAAATTAAATAATATAACCAGAGAAATATGGCAATTTTGTGAAGCTAGAGATTTATGGATTTTTGCGTCTTACATTGCTTCTAAGGAAAATATCGAGGCTGATACAACCTCAAGGATGAAAAATATAGACACAGAGTGGGAATTAGCATCATGGGCATATAAAATAATTATTACATCATTTGGTTAAATTGAAATAGATTTGTTTGCTTCCAAAACCGACAGAAAATGTGAAAAATATAGCTCTTGGTATCCTGAAGAAAGTGCCTAAAGTAAATGCTTTTACTTTTCATTGGGGAAAATTAAAATTCTTCGCTTTTCCCCCTTTTGCAGTGTTGTTGAGGATAATGCAAAAAATTAAATCAGATAAAGCAGAAGGCATAGTGATAGCTCCTTATTGGCCTTCACAGACCTGGTTTCCTCTAAGGAAATCATTACTAATTAAACAACCGTTATATTTTGAACCGAACACTAAATTATTTTTATCTCCTTGTAGGAGGAAGATTCATCCTTTAGCAGAGAAGACGTGGATAATGGTAGGCTTATTATCAGCAAAGCATTTCAAAGATTAGGATTAAAAGAACAAACGGTAGATCTCATGATCAAGTCAATTACACAAACAACACTGAAACAGTATTGTAAACCTTTAAGAGATTGGGCAGAATTCTGCCAAAAGTTCAGTTGTGACATGTTTGGACCTAGTATAGATAAATGTTTTAAAATACTTAAGCAAAAGATACTCTAAGGAGGCTCATTTAGTACATTAAATACTTGTAGATCAGCCTTATCCCTTATTACAGGCAATTCTGAGGTAAGCATTTTTTGATAAATAGGTTCATGAAAGGAGTCGCTAATGTAAGACCGGCAAAGCCAAAGTATGATAGAATATATGATCTAGAACCACTTTTAGATAGGTTAGCTAGTATGATGCCCTTAGAAGGTTTAAGTTTAGGTGAGTTAACGGATAACTTAGTGGTATTATTAGCATTAGTGACAGCACAGAGAATACAAACTTTATATAGCATACAGATTAAGAATATTTGTTTTTTTTTTATATGAGAATCTCGTACAGCCCTTGGGGCCTGGTACTACGTGCCGACTCTTGTTATTGCCTACTACCGAGCGGGGGGAGGACACTGCTCTGACCCCCCCGCTTAGGTATGATGGGGGGACACGGCTCTACCCCACCCACCCTGTAGCCCAGCGTTTTTCACTCGAACTTCTCTGCCGGCAGATCTCGTGCCCTACGTCCCTAATCCCACTCCGCATTCGCCCAGGGTTATGCCTGTTGAACGGGGAAAACCTATGGCCAAACCTATAACCAGGGTAAATGCCAATTAGCAAAACCCGTTCCGGAGTGGGTCGGTATATTGAGAATGCTCAAATTAGATGCCCAAGTCACATTTCGTAGGCCTGAGCACCGAATTTGTCATTCTCATACCTCCCGCTCACTTTGTTGAGTGTGGAGAAAAACTCCTAAGAGATTCCCGAACGCCCGAGGTGCATCTCCACCATTCAGCCAAAGCGTCGGTTTACAGATTAAGAATATTATTAGAACAAAGGATGGCTACGAAATAGAGATTCCAGCCAGAATTAAATCTACAAAGAAATTGTAATGTTTTCTACAATATTAATGTTGACAAATTCTTTATAGGATAGCGATGAAATTAAGAAGAACAAACAATGTGATTGTATGGTATTAACTAATAGTAAACCGCTCCCCAAGAGTGTATTAGCTAAATAGTATTAAATATTCATATGCACTTTATAAAATATAAAACCAGTTGGTACGTGTGCCTCCAATCTATTTTATTATTTTACAATAAATATGCTTTTCTTATACTTGTGATCTAAGCAGTTATGATGTAACAAAGTTTAAGATGATTTGCTTTAAAAAAGGCATATGTACTGTAAAATGTTTAAATAGATTGCAAGCACATGTGCACCCTGGTTTTATATTTTATAAAGTGCATATTAACTTTTTATACTGTTTACCTATTAGACTCTTTGGGAACGCTTTACTATTAGTTAAAAGCATGCAGGTACATTGTTTGTTCTTGTTGTAAATAGCTGTCAAGTACACGTACAATGATTTTATGGTTTATACTGCAGAACATAACCATAAAATCATTGTACGTGTACTTGACAGCTATTTACTTCATTTCAAAAGGTTTACAATTTTTATAGTTTGATTCAAGTGAACTATAATCACTTATCGAAGTAACAATAATGTTTAGTGGTAAAAAGACTTTCACAATCATTTGAAGTACACGTACTATGGTTTTATATAATACATAGTTTGTAATAATTTTAGTCTCTTTCTAATGGTCTATTGGAGATTCTTGGTCATTACTTCCCTGTTGAAAATATCCAGCTGGAAATCCAGCTGGAATCCATTCCATGCATGGATTTCCAGCTGGATATTTTCAACAGGGATCATTTCAGCCCTTGCTAATTTTGCCAAGATTTCAAGATAATCCTGAATTATGTATAGCTAGGACTTCAGAAAGATATTTAGATGATACAAAACTTCTACGTAAAGATTGTGAAGATTTATTTATTTCAACAAGATCTCCTTTTCAAAGAGCTTCAAAGGATTCCTTAAGTAGATGGATAAGAGCATTCATACTTAAATGTGGTATTGAACAGCTTATACGAATATGCTTCGCACAGCTTAAGACATGCAGCTACATTATCAGCATTGAAGCAAGGAATTGATTTAAAGGTTATTAAAAATATAGCATAATGTCTTTAATACTTTTTATAATAGACCAATAATCAAAAATAAAAAGAATTTTGCAAGAGCAGTGGTACTAAGAAAATTAAAAAAAAAAATATTTTTTTTGAGATTATGATAGTACCATATCTGTAGAAAAATTTGTTTTCTTATAAAAATTTTATGGTTTAAAAAAAAGACATTTATTCCACATGGAGAATAGTAGTTTTTTATTAGGGATATCTCGTATTTAGAAATTATTCTGCATATCGACTTGTCCTATCGAAATAGTCGTATCTTAGCGTTTCATTCTAAAGAGTCGTATCCCGATTCGTGAGAGAAAAGTGTCTTATCTCATATCGCAGTTCTAAACAGTCGTATTTCCTAATTATATAAAGGCGTATTTGAGTTTTTAATGAAATCTGGTGATACAAATTTAAACTATGTCAGACATATTTCATAGCGAATATTGATTACACAGCCACACAAAAAAAAAATATTAAAACCCACGAACCAGACCATTTACAGGGTGGCCCATCTCAAGTGACCCACCTAAATATCTCCGTTGGTAAGGCGAATAGAAAAAAAATGTTCAAACAAAAGTTGTTCAGGACAAAGGGGGACACCTGACTGTAGCATTAGTTTTGACCTTGATTTCAAATTTCAAGGTCATTTGAAGGTCAACTTTTGTTTTTTAAATAGGAAACCCTAATTCTGATACCGGATTTTGAAAGAACATAAAATTTAGAGTCAAAAGTGTTTTTAGCATTTTTTTGACTAAACGCATGGTTTCTGAGAAAAAAATTGGCTAATATTTAAACATTTTTAAACTCTTCAATTTTTTTCTCGAAAAGGATGCATCTAATCGAAAAATTACTAAAAATATTATTGATTTAGAATGGCATGAAAAAGAAGGTGGTATTTTTTATTTTTCTAATTTTTAATTTTGTGCAATTGTCTTAAAAACAATATTCTAAAAAATTTTTTTTCCCAGTAGTTTCACAATCTCTTTTCAACATCCAGCAGTAGTCGGCCAGCATACTAGCATCCCATCTACCTTTCACCAAGATGTTAAAGTAATGGAGAAGCGTTATCAAGGTAGATGGGATGCTAGTATGCTGGCCGACTACTGCTGGATGTTGAAAAGAGATTGTGAAACTACTGGGAAAAAACGTAAAAGGAAACCTTTGCACCGATCATTTGATGAGAAACGTGTAAGGTATAGTAAGAAAAAATAAATGGCATGAAGTTTGGTTTGTTTTACAAGAATTTTGTCGATTTTACCTTCAAATAAACTTCACTATGAGGTGATGGAGTCAAACGGACCACGGATTCGGATTCGGCGACCCCAAAAACATATGTATACTGTTAAACCTTGGTTCCCGTTCATTTTGTAAATTTGACCTTGACCTGACCTTGACCCTGAGATGATGGGATCAAATGGACCACGGATTCGGAATCAGCGACCTCAAAAACATAAGGCATATATGGTCTGGTCCGTGGGTTTTGATATTTTTTTTTGTGTGGCTGTGTTATTTTAAAATATTATGTAAATTATTATGCTGAAAATAGGAAAACATGAAAATTGGTTGCAATCGATATTGCATCACAAAGTAGGATCAATTCCTACTCAATAAATATGCATTACAATCACCTTTATTGATTCACTTCGATTTGTAATACAGGTGAAAAAGTTTAAATAAATTTTTGTAATTTTTTTCCAGCACACATAAATTAATTTGTTTATAGCATAAAGCAGACGCAATTTAAAACACTGCATTATATAATTTTATGCAACAAAAATAATCAATATTCTCTATGAATTTGCGCTGCTTAAAATGTTTATTTAAAATGTCTGACATAGTTTAAATTTGTATCACTAAACTTCACTAAAAACTTAAATACGACTTTTTAGAATCACATTTGGAAATACGACTATTCAAAACTGCGATATGAGATACGACACTTTTCTTTAACAAATCGTGATAGGACTGTTTAGAATGAAACGCTAAGATGCGACTTTTTCGATAGGACAAGTCGATATTATAACCTTATTGTTGTAACTCTAAAATTCTACGTAAGTGATACGAAGAACGGCCGAAGGCGGGCGAAGCTCGATCATGATTATGCCGTAATCTCGTTCGAAGTATCACTCCCACCCTTAAAAAATTTTTTATTTAAATTTTCCCTCCCTAAAAAATAGCAAGGTATTATAAGGTTACAATATTTAGCACTGTAAACTATATGAAGCGGGCTGCCGAGGCGAGCAAAGGCCGAGGCTAGTAATCAAATTAGAAAAAGGTTTAAGGTTTAAGGGGAGGTCGTACCATCCTACATTACCGACCGCGATACGAATCGCTGTTTCCAAATTTTCTCTGCCATTTATTAGTGAAATAATGCACAAATTAAATTCCACTCAAAAAATTCATTGAAGAAGAGGGCTCAACTAAGATAATTGTAATAAGGAGTCAAAAATCGTCGCTACCTTACTAGCAAATAAGCAATGGCGCTGCGATCGTTCAACTCAACATCGTTTTATGCCAAATTAAAAAATTTATTAATTTTATAATTTTTGACTCCGTATTACAATTATCTTAGTTGAGCCCTCTTCTTCAATGAATTTTTTGAGTGGAATTTAATTTGTGCGTAATTTCACTAATAAATGACAGAGAAAAGTTGGAAACAGCGATTCGTATCACGGTCGGTAATGTAGGATGGTACGACCTCCCCTTAAGTGAGTTTTTTATTAGCTTTTACAGTACATGTATATCGCCATAACGCGTACATCAAAGTTTTTCGCATACAGATTTGCATCGCTATCGTTATCGTAAATAATAGTCGCTTTCATATTTTTCAATCACATATTCATACACTTATAATAACGGGTAGGTATTTTCACATCATCATCACAATCTTTTATTCTACACAATAACACAATTCTAGGTCAACATTCAACGCAGACTTTCAGATAAGAAAGGCCGGGATTCGAACCTGAGTCCACTTGGGAAGCGTTGCTTTAATAGCCTAAACACTTAGACCATTAGACCACCGACTGCCCCAATTAGAAAAAGATAGAAGCTGAAACTGTGGCGACATCTACGGACAAGTAGCGGTACTACGTAAGTGATACGAAGAACGAGATTACGGCTGCATAAACGTGATCGAGCTTCGCCCGCCTTCGGCGGGCTCGCTCGATTGCTCCATTTTATTGTTGTTTTTCAGATATAAATAGCCGTATTTTAAAAATAACGGCAAATATCATCAATCTGAGAATGGATTCGAAAAGAGCAGGAAAAAATACAAAAAAATGTAGTTTCATTATGACTGAATAAGTATTACTTAAGGAGTATAGCGATCGAAAAATAATAAAATTTTATGCCAGTTTGGGCGTAAACGTGTTAAGAAGGCCGTAAACCAACATCTATTGAGGCTAGACCCGTAGCCCCCATAAATCGCATAAGATTTGTATTCTAATATTAGTTTATTTGTACCTGACAATGCTATGTAACTGCAAATGCAGTATTTCTTAGCAGTATTTAACTTGTCTGATATTTTACATATCTATTCTGCTAATTTTTAAGTAACTGTGATAATTCTCTGTTCTAGTCTTATGTATTTGTTTATTGAACTTCTTTATTTATCATAATGTATTCAAAAGTGCTATTTCGTCAACACGCGTTAGTATTAAATTATGTATATTGTACTAATGTATTCTTCTTTTTTGACTACAAGGCGGAATATAATTCTCTCTCTCTCTCTCTCTCTCTCTCTCTCTCTCTCTCTCTCTCTCTCTCTAATATTGAATCACTTTCCACAGATATTTTTAAAATATTGAATTTTTTGTATTTTTCAGAAAATCCAAGATTGTCTCAAAAAATTATACAAAAATTAGAGTGTTCCTTGACTGATCGTAAAACATTTTTGCTATTAACAAACTTTTTCATGAAGACTATAGCTTTCAAGAAAACGATAAGTTAAGATTTTAATAAATGTTTCACGTTTTTGACGCCATTTTGTGAAAACAAGTGATCCGATATTAACGTAACAATTTCTCATTAAGGGGGCCAGCCTGGGTTAAATTGAAAAAAATACACTTTTCAGAATAAGAGCTATGAAGATTTTATGCATCACGTTTGAATCCTAGAACTTTTTACACTTTAAGTACTCATATAATTGAAGGTATTTATTCACTATTAGGGACCAAAAAGTGTTCTTTATCTCTACTATTGTTCCATGAAAAATATCTTAAAGATTTATTTATTTGTCCACTTACCATAGGTTTTTTTCTAATACGATGACTTATATGACACCAGACCTGGCTTAAATTACTTTTCATAAGTTGCACCTCAGAAGTGACGGATTACTTTTCTGAAAAAAATAAGAAAAAAATTATTGTAGACATTTAAGTGCAAAATTTTAGGCTTAAAAATAATATTTTGCACTTAAATGTCTACAATAATTTTTTTCTTATTTTTTTCAGAAAAGTAATCCGTCACTTCTGAGGTGCAACTTATGAAAAGTAATTTAAGCCAGGTCTGGTGTCATATAAGTCATCGTATTAGAAAAAAACCTATGGTAAGTGGACAAATAAATAAATCTTTAAGATATTTTTCATGGAACAATAGTAGAGATAAAGAACACTTTTTGGTCCCTAATAGTGAATAAATACCTTCAATTATATGAGTACTTAAAGTGTAAAAAGTTCTAGGATTCAAACGTGATGCATAAAATCTTCATAGCTCTTATTCTGAAAAGTGTATTTTTTTCAATTTAACCCAGGCTGGCCCCCTTAATCTTCAATCCCTATGGTCACCTATGATTGCGATTAGAAGATGTGATACCTTTTCGGTATCATTGCCAAAAAAATTAAGATGAAAAAAATTTGGGAAAATTATCAAGTTTTTTATATTTAAATTAGCCTTATTGTTTTTTTTTAGGGTTAATCGCAAATTTAACCTCGGTTTATGAAGGCGCATAAAATTTTACGTTGGTAAAGTGCCTGTAAAATTTTTTGTAGACCAATAACATACAAAGTACTTGATGAAAATTTACCTGAAATTTTCGTCTTTTGGACGTTAATGGGTTAATACCCATAATCATATTCTGAAATGATCACACATTTGTACAGAATAATTAAGCTTACCTTTTTCTAAACAAATTAATCCATCTGACAACATAACAAAATTATCTGGACAAGCGCAACTTATCAGCGGTGATTTTTCGTTTATTTTCGGTGACGGCAAGCATAAATGACTACAATGTCCATTAATAGTCTGGCAATGATTAATACCATCAGGTTGTTTATATGGATGATATACATGTATTACCATTGGATGTTGCAGAGATTTCAATGATGTAATTGCCTCTATTTCTTTGCCGTTGAATTTATTTGCTTTAAATATAGTTTCCTTATTCCAGTCAGTCCAATAAACATAATCTTCGAAAACAGTGATACTAAATGGATGTTTCAAAGAATCTAATGAATATAAAACCGTTCGCCGATTTAAACCATAATAGTCACACGAACCAATGATATTTAATTTAGCATCTACCCAATAAACTCGATTACCGATTAAATCTAAAGTCAATCCATTTGGCCATTTAATATCGATACCAATTATTACCTAAAAGAAATCAATACATTTTTAATATCTATTACGACAAAAGTTTTATGAATGATTTAATAAAATTGGATTTATACATTGATGTAATTGGGGTAGGTATAAATCTGTGGTTCTGAAGTAACAAAAGCGAACAAATGCATAATTACAAGAATCATTTTGCCTTACCGCCCTGTGCGATCCATCCATGCCAGCTTTTTCTATTTTTGCAGAATCTCCCCAATCCGTCCAAAACATCCAACCCTCTAAAGGATTCAATGCTATAGCTCTTGGTTCCTGTATATTATCTTTAATTAAGGTTTTTCTCATATTTCCATCGAAATTTGCAATTTCAATTGTATTTGTTTCTGCATTTGTCCAATAGATATGGTTGTATATCCAATCAACGGCTAAACCATCAGATACAGTTGAGTCTTTATCAACAACAATGATTCTATCATTACCTTCATCAATCGGTGCCCTAAAATTCATAATACACCAGTAGCACGTACTCTGAGGTATTTTATTTGACTTGTTATGCTGTATATACTATTTTCCAGTTTTGCGAGACCGAAATTATAACCGATTCAATTGAGCGCTTGAAATAGTATATTCCTGAACAAGGGAGGTTAAATAAAAATGGTTCCAGATTAATCGTAAACGAAATAAGTACGATCTTAGGTATACTTTTTTACCTCCCATGTTGCTTGTACTATTTTTCGGCTAATTGATGCTGAAATTGTAACTTTTTGGATCGGACTCTGGGATGAAAGCTTGTGCTTTCGACTCACTAGCTAAAAATAGTACATTAGTTAACAAGGGAGGCTTCCTTTTTTACTTCCCATGTTGCGTATACTATTTTTCAGCCTAGCGAAGCCGAAATCGCAACCTATTCAATCGGGCTCCAGGAGAAAAGGTTATGATTTCGTCTCGCTAGGCTGAAACTATATTATAATCTTGGTCCGCTGAGTAAACATTAAAGTAAAATATAAAATAAATAATATAAAAAATGTATTAGTTAGGCTTTTAATAAGCGTTGCTAACAAAAAAAATTGATATTAAAATTTTTAAATTTTAATTAAACACAAAGCATTAGCAAGGGAAATACGTCTCTAGTAGTACTCAATTATTAAATGGAACTTTAACAAAGGAAGCACCACGCTAATTTTAAATTAATATGATTATAATCCTTTTAATTATTTGATATATTAAAATAAGCTTACTTGTAAATTATTTTTTGTGTTACATCACTCCAATATATCATTCCTGTACGAAAAACAAAATCTAAAGCTGTAGCCATCTGCGTTCCATTAACAAGTGCAGTCATTTCTTTCCGATCTAATGCTATTTTTCTAATATCGTGACGTCGAGTGAATAGAAGACTTGCATGTCCTTCAGCTGCTTTACATCTTGTTTCATTTCTAGGATCTCTTAAATAACCTGCAGCACAAAAGCACTCAAAGCTGCCTTCAATATTGTGACAATTTTGTGAACAACTTCCTTCTTCTAAACATTCGTTTATGTCTGAAAGTATTTTATGATTAAAACATTTTCTCTCTATAAAATATAATTTACAGAAAACTGATATAATAAAAATATGGAGCATACTAAATTGAGAAACTTATGTGATATTTCAGCAATTTAAAATAAGGTAAGAACAAAATGTATTCTTACCTTCACATTTTTCTTTGCTAACAAGTTGGTATCCGGGATTACAGTCACATCTGTAACCTACAGGCAAATCAATACATATTTGTGAACACCCACTGATATTCCTCAAACATTCGTTTATTTTACATAATTCAGTATTTTCATCTTCCCATCCATTGCAGTCAGGCTTATTATTGCAAAGTGATTTGATTGATATACATGATCCTTTTATGCATTCAAATTCAGTGAACAAATCACAAACCGGGAGTGCTGATGAACAATTTTTTTCATCTTCTTTATTAGTACAGTCAGCATTTCCATCACAAAATAGATGACCTACAAATTAATATTATAATTATTATTGTTGTCATTATTATTGTTATTGGCGGCCTTAGCCTGTCACGAGTAAATCTTGAACCTCCACGTTCATACCGTGACCGCTGGGCAACATCTACTATCGCGTCAATGCTCTTAGCAGCAGCGCTAAAACAGAGGCGGCTGACGGAGTCTTTACGTGGAGGGTTAAACCCTTCTCGTCGGGCGGGGGTGTCACCAAAAGGGTACCCTTATCGCTTGTCTGTTCCTTTTCGACTTTTCGTCGATCAGGTAAAGGGGGCTCGAGGTCACCTCACTATTCTGCACAAGGAATGCTCAATGATTCTTGTGCACGGAGCAAGGAGCGGGCTGCTGCGACCCAAGGATCTTTTGGGATTTCCAAGGGTGAACTGCACGCTAGCTGGAGCCGGAGCCGTGGTTTCTATAAACAGACTCAGACCGGATATATAGGCAGACGGAGGCGAGCCATCTAGGGGCCCTATAAATGAGTATCTCCTAGAAAGTGGCTATCATTCTTTATGTGGAGCTATAGAGTATGAAGCCCATCAAATGCAGTGGTAGTGAGATGAAACGAACTCGAGCGAAAGACGATCCACCGTGTTAGCCGCATAGTGCAGGCCTGTGAGTTGCCAAAAGGAGGTCCTGGGTGGGAAAGCTAGCTTGCAATTGCGCGTTTGGGCGACCCGAACCATCTTTGGCTCCCGCTTGCGGCAAGACGGGTGGTTTTGCGGTTAGCCACTGTGCGTGCGCTCCGACACGTGATTCGCTTTGCAAGGTTATGACCAACGTGGGTGGACTATATCTTTGCATCAGGTGGTTGCTACTCCGCGTTGTTGAGTCTGTCATGCGCTGCGAAACGAAATGTATCGTAAGCGCATGATGGCGGTACAAAGAAGATGCGCCCTTCGTGTAGTGTGCTTGTATCGCACGGTCTTGGAGGCGGCTTCGCTAGTGGTCGCCAGGGTATCCGTATCGATCTCTTGGCCCAGGAGCGAAAGATTGGCCAACAAATGAAGGAGACTCTCGGACAAGTCAAAAACTAAGAAGAGGGCTAGTAAACAGTCCACGACTTACTGACAGGAGCGGTGGGTGCAGGATACGCGCGGAAGGTGGACCGCCCGTCTAGTAAGCCAGGTGGCCCCAAGGATTGGCCGGTAACATAGGGAGGTAAGTTATTACCTCACCCAAATATTGACTGATCATGGGTACTTCGGTGCGTACCTGCATAGGATGGGCAAAGTCGCGGACCCCGTTTGCATATATTATGGAGCCGCAAAGCACGATGCCCATCACACGTTCGTCCTATGTGGGTTTCTGAGAGGGCAAAGCTGGGGGGGGGGGGGTAATGCCGGAGAAATCCCACTTGAAGACATCGGCCCCCTGATGCTCTCTTATCAGGAAAAGCTGAGGAGAGTAGCCAATTTCGCGGAGGGCATCCTTCGACGGAAGAAGGTGGACGTCTCCTTGTGGGTAGCAGGAATCTCTAAAGTAATGCCTAACAGCAATTTCCGGGGCGGGACTTTCCAGGCCAAAGGATGTCTCCTCGACGCATTCCCATCTGCTCCCATCTGTACTTAACTGCGGGGAGCAGTAGGCAGGCATGCGTCAAGGCGAAAGAGGATTTAGTGGGAAGGCCAGCATCTTCTGTGCTGAAGAGAGTCCCGCACATCAGGCGGGCGGCCTCTTGAGATCTTACTCAAGAGATTTCCTCCCTCTTTAAAAAAGACAATAAATAAAAAATATTGTTATTATTGTTATTATTATTTTTTGTGGTCATAAAAAGGGAAATCCTACTCGACTGTAAGCAAGGTTCAAGCACGCGTGTTTTCCACTTTAATATGTATATGACTGTATTTGGTTTTAAATGTAAGCATTTAAATTATAAGCTAATGCTCTTACCATCAATACATGTACGATCAAGGCACTGAAATTGATCGGCTCGGCAAGTTACGTTTCTGCAATTATCAGAATTTTCGTCAATACCATTTGGACAATCTTTATCACCGTCGCAAATCCAGCTATTATGAATACACGTAATTTGATCATTGCAATTAAATTCTTTAACTGAACAGAATGATAATCTTTTATTAGTTGTGTCATTGCGGCATCCTAATTCATCTGATTTGTTAGGACAGTCAAAATCACCGTCACATCTCCAACGTGATGTTATACAATAGTTTTCGGAACAATCAAATTCAGTTTCTGGATGACACGTTTTAGGATAACAATGATTTTCATCGCTGTTGTCACCACAATCATCGTCATGATCACAAACCCATCGTTGTTGGATGCAATGCCTGTTACGGCAAGTAAATTCGTCGCTTCTACAAGTACCATCTGAAACAATATATTGAATAGAAAATAATCTCTTTATAAAGTATTGGTAAAGTCTATTTATTTAGGGCTATCTTGAATCAGACGCAGCCTGCTCGAAAAGTGGGAGCTCTGAGCTTCCAGTTTTGGCATTTGCGTTGTGTCGCTATAGTACAACCCGTGTGCCGATACGGCGCCATAATACACAATTTCCGAACGTCTCACCAAAGGTCATTTGCCGTTCGTCGTTCGTTAGACATAACGAGAATTGTATGATTATAATAAGTATATTTTTTTAATAACTGAATACAATAAGGGAAAGCGTTATAAGTCATAATAGTTCGCAAGAAATTGTGTTAATTGTAATAATCCGAGTTCTTTCCGTTTAAGATTAGGGTGGGATGACGTTTGCAGTTTATTTGCTGCAAACGTCTTGTTTTTGATTTTAATTATTTATCATGTATTGTTGACACGCGTGTAATTATAAGTTTCACGCGTACTTATGTAGTGTGGCTTTGCGTATTTTACGTGAAGGTACTTAATTTCCTTGTTGAATACTTCGCATCGAGCGGCAAATGCAAATATTCAGTTAGTGAGTTCTTGCTACATTAAACCATGGAAATGGACCCGAGAACTGGCTTTATTTCCTTTTTTATTTACTTATGTATATTTGGGATAATTTAATTTAGGAGGATACTATGGGTTCGCCTAAATTTATGGCAATTCCCTTTTGTAGGTTAGGAAATGAGTGTAACCAAATATTTCCTAAAAGATTTCGTTGAATCGAATTATATTTATTATGTCAAGAAAAACTGCAGCAGTTGAAGCAGAAATTCCCTTTTGATAAAATTTAAATTCTTTTGTCTAAAATTCTAAAGCTGAAAACTGCGAAATTTTAAGATAATTATTTAGCGGGAGAGGGGGAATCGAAAAGCAGAGTCAAGCTTTTCGTTGTTTGAAATACTCGGATGTGCAGAGATTCAGCTCATAAGAGTATTACGGAAGGGAAAAATAAATTTGTTAAAACAAATAAATTTAATAACAACGGAGCTATTAAATTTATTTAAGTGGAGAGAGAGAGAGCTATGTATATATCTCCCTATATTATATAGTTGTAAGGTCAAAACTCAAGATTAACCTCCTCCTCCCCCATCCTCAGTGATATTCCTCAACCCCTCCTCAGTAACCTCCCCTTTATTAAACCCCTCCTCAATTTTTATAAAATTGTAATTTTAGCTCCAAAAAATGTGGATAAAAAATTTACAATAAATTTCTTAATCTTATAGCGATACAGTCTACGCTATATTGAATCATTAACATAGCAAAAAACGATAATAATGAAAATAAAATCAATTATATCGCTAAAGCAAATGGGTAAATGAAGTTTTGTATCGTATACAGGTAATAAGAAAAGGTGACTTTTTTCTATTAGGTACACATTTCTAAAAGGTACACTTTTTCTATTTAGAAGGAGAATTTTCCAAGACCGATATCACTGTTATATCTCAGCATTTGACACCCTATTGAAAAATCATACGTATGATCTTATGTCAAAATTTATTACAGAATTTTTTTTTGATGTGTAATAAAATTTTTTTAAGTTCCGCATCTGAAAAAATTCTAAGTCACATCGAAAGAAATTTTTTTAATAATGATAAATAAAAAAACTTTAGATCAAATATTGGCATAAGATCTCACGTAAGAACTTACGTAAGATGTTACGTAAGATTTTTCAATCGAGCAGAAAAATCTAGGAAAATTCTAGGAATTTCTGGGAAAAGGTTAAAAGAAAAACGAAAAGGAAAGTGCGTATTACAGCAGTTTTCACCTTAAGTTTATGTTAAGTCTTTGTTGACACTGCGCAGTAATAAAGCACAAATGTCGAAAAGGACATAGAGTAGTATGAGAGGAAAAGGAAGAGATTTATCCTAAGGATCTCTTCTAAAGAAGTTAATAATTAGAAAATTTAAATAAACTTTGTTAGTTAAAATATTTTAGTTTATTTAAAAAAAAAAAAGAAATAATAAACTAAAATAAATACAAAAGAAAAATATTTACGTCTAAATTTGTCCGGAACAGCGGCTCTACAGAAGGGACGGGGCAGCGATGCGACTACTCCCTATTGAAAAATCTTACGTAAGATCTTACGTAAGTTCTTACGTGAGATCTTATGCCAATATGTGATCTGAAATTTTTTTATTTATCGTTATTAAAAAAATTTCTTTCGATGCGGAACTTAAAAAATTTTGTTACACATCGAAAAAAAATTCTTTAATACCAAGTTTATCCTCACGGTGTTTAGTCCTTTATAAATAAAAAAAATTCAGATCAGATTTTGGCATGAGATCTTACGTAAGATTTTTCAGTAGGGCTGTACAACGGCGAGGCGATGAGTCCCTAGGGTATCACCTCGTAGTCGGGAAATCGGCCTTGCAGAATCGGAGCAGAGAACGACCGCTGGAGCAAAAGAGGTTCAAGATGCAGAGAAGGGCTGCAGAGCGACTAAGGACCGAACTTAGACTTTTGCAGTGAGGCCCACCCTTATATACTCTGAGGCTTTCCTCCCTCTGTGGGTCTTAGGTGGGGGGGGGGGGGGGAAGCTTGGCATCGCTTGGGAAACCCAAGCTGTTTGTTTTGTTGTTTTTTTATAGTTTTTTATATTATTTTCATATATTTCTAATTACTATCTTAATTTCTATAACGAACTACAGAATTATTAACAATTTATTTTCATGGTTAATAAAACAATTTTCCTTTTATTGTTTTAGTCTATTTATTCGTATAAAAATTAGAAATGGACGTTTGTTTAACATTGCTATTGTTTATGTTTGCAACTTCCCTTATTGTTTATTTATGTGACAGAAAATATTATTATTAAGAAAAATGGTACTTGGAAAATTGTTTTAATACTTTTTAAATCACAATATAAAAGGATATAATTATATATATATTGTACCGGGATTACCCCTGGTCCGCACTTACGTCCCTCGTTGCGGCTGTGTGCAGCAGCGTGCACACGTGGGATGCCGGCCGCTACAAACGGCGGAAGATTCAAACTCCCGGCTTTCTCGCTCGGTCGCGGTTTACGGGAAGGTTGGACGTGACCGGGAAAATAACAGAAAGATCGAAATAAATATTAGAGAGATTTATTTCTCTTTCGTCAATCTAATCAACATCACGCAGGTCGAGGTCGATCGCAAACGCGCGCGCTTTTTGGGCAGATGCCCTCACACACACACGCTTGCGCATGTTGCGCCACACAAATATACGCGGGGAATGCTCCTGGACGCGACACTGTTTAGGACACGCGCTCTTCTCATACCTTGGTCGGCCGATCCGCTCTCGCTCTCCCACGCTCTCGTTCCCAGGAACTTCCACGGCTCGGAGCAGCTCGATGGCACCAGGACTGTTCTGCTCTTGGACTTCTTCTTCTGGAGTCGTCGTTCACGCCACCCTAGTCGGTTGTCGGCTTGACACATCGTAGGCAAACATCACCGGCACTTCTCGTTTGGAGATCGATCAACCGGATTAATCTGACCTTTGTCTCATATTTTGCAAATGAGCGCCTCTAAGTTTTCCCCCCGCCTGCCTTATGTGTCGCTCCTATCCTTGCACCATCGCGACGCGAGTCTTTAATGACAATATAGGCGCTTGATTACTTGTATTTAAAATTAAAGTTTGACGTGTTTAAATATTACAGGGTAAATTGAGGAATGTTGGAGAAAGTTTTCTGCCAACGGTAAATTCTAAGAGAGTTTTTTTTGCTTGTCTTTCTTTTATGTGGAATTTGTTTAGAATTTCCTTATATCTAGTATAAATGTTCGAATACACGATCGTAGTAGCAGTGTGTTTACATGTATGTGTTTGTGTATGAAGCTATTCGCGTTGTAGTCTTATTTATTGACATAGAGTAGAAAAGAAAGAAAGAATTTGAGAATATCTGGGAGGGTCATTACAGTGCGCTCAATGCGCCCCCGCTTTCTACTCGCGCTGCAAGCTCAAAGCGCTTGCAAACCTATGTGACGCTCAATACACGTCCTCTCAATCTTTATGGCTCAATTCGCCATGAGGTAAATTGCACCGAGAAGGAGCTCAGTACGCTTATTTTCGTCCCTGAGAACGAACGCTAACGTAAACATATATACAGGGTAGGCCATTTTAATCTATACACCCGAATTTCTTCGTTCCTAAGAGGTGAAACGACAAAATGGTTTAGACAAAAAATATTCATGACAAAGGGGGACAAATAATGGTGATCTTGAATTTGACCCTGAAATCCAGCGCTAAATTCAAGCACGATAAGATCCATTACAATTTTTATACAAAAGTCGGCAGAAAGATCAATGAGCAGTAAAAAGGGTAAAAATACGCCCCTTATCAAGGGGTACCTGATTAAGGGATTACCTTATTACCTTATTAATGGGATCACCTTATTAAGTGTGCCTAAATAAAGTAGATCCCTCAGTAAGGGATCTATTGTATTAAGGATGTGTTCAACCTTATTTATAAGTGTTTATAATAAAATGCTGTGATATTACGATGTGATTGACTGTGATAATATATTATCATAATCTATTATATTTTTATAGAAAAAGACTCAACTGTAACTATTATATACCTGCAACAAACACTTTGACAACAAAAAATAACTATAATAAAAGATTAAAACGGTAAAACAATTTCTTTGTGAGCATTCCCAGACGGCAAAGATAATCGGGTTGAATAGTTTAAGTATTCTTGAAGAGGATTCTATTAGAACTCTTTTCTAAGAATTATAAAAGAGTTCTTAATGAATACATTTTATTCATTAATAATTAATTAAGTATGCTTTCCCGTTTATATTTTGATCGAAAACTAATCATATAAAATTATTGAAGTGCTCAGGGTATGTCCGTTTTTCTGCTTATCGGACCAACAACTGTTTTCTACGCTATTCACTTCAGTCACCCTAACCGCAACAAAACTCCCAAACCCTTATCTCAAGCGAAAATTACAACAACTCACTACTTAAAAGGGCGCCAGGTGCTCGTGCACCGTTTTGTTCCGAGGTCCGGCTGGCTCCGACTCAAAAGGGTGGTCGTTGACGCACCGAGTCCGGGGATGTCCTCGGCGACGGAGGCAAAATCCGCTCCTCTGCTTTTCCGGCTACAAATGTCACTGCTGCTGGGGCTAACCGCCGCCCCGGGATCGCTGAAAAACACGCTTCAAGGAACACAAACACTCAAAGGGAAATTCGGGCTGATGCACGCAAATAACCACTCACTCAAATTCACTTAATGCCAATATACTCAAGTATTTATGTAATACACTTGTTGCAGTGTAATGTCGGTCGCGTCCACGAATTCGTAAGCACGAGTGTGCCCGTACCGGTCCTACAACTAGACTCCACGGCCACTCTTCTCACCACTAAAAATGCTCCGCTGAAATGCAACTCCGCTTTCCGCCGTTCCTCCTACAACTACAACTAACTACACCACTAACACTAAACTTTCCTCACTACAAAACAAAACCTGCTAACTTAATACAATCTGCTCCCTACAATTTTCAACTACAAACTTCGATATCTGAGAGAAAACCGAGAGAATACAAAATTACGTGGCGTCCGTACAAGTACTTATTCCAGAATGGCGGGTTTTCTATACAAAACTGCCGTTCTGCCCGCGTCGCGGATTTTCCCTCTCACTCTATCATATATATCATATATCCGCGATCGGCGCGCAGGTTCGCGCGTCGATCGCGAACTCGCGACCCGAGCGCCCTCACGGACCTGAGGTCGCGCGAGGGTACTAGCGCCCT
Organism: Sycophila sp. Sp_5; assembly: GCA_018906775.1. Classification (NCBI taxonomy): domain Eukaryota; kingdom Metazoa; phylum Arthropoda; class Insecta; order Hymenoptera; family Eurytomidae; genus Sycophila; species Sycophila sp. Sp_5. Next base: position 690,574 of record JACCID010000066.1, read on the forward strand.
CGCGAAGGCGCGATATGCCGCCACGTGGAGGCGAACCTCGAGCGCAAGAGCCATGGTGACCACAAGTCGAACGCGCCATCTCCCAGGGCTCTACGATACATAGGAGCGGAGATCAGTCGTTTCTCTCTCGCTCCTATGGCCGCGCGCTCTCTTTCTACCGCCGCGCGCGGTCTCTCTCCCACCGCGCGCTCCGTCTCTCTCGCGCCTAGCGGCCGCCCCTCCCTCGTGCCTAGTCAGTTTCCGCCGACCGAGCAACACGTGCTCGACCGGCTCAAACGTATCCGCCTCGGCTCTAGTTTCCCCGCGTACCCGCGTCGTCGCGACCCTCGCCGCGTGTAGTGTGGTGTATGTGAGTGTAGTGTGTGTATATGTGTGCGATGAGTGTCAGTGTTTTTCTGCGTCCTCGACGTCGTCTTCATGTTTCGTCGCGGCAGTCTCGGGGTCGAGGGAAGATGGCGGCCGCGCTCAGCTGAGCGGCCGTCTCTCGCCTCGGCTGCGTGCACTGTCGCGGCACCGTCGGGCTGCCTCCCTCTGCAACACTCTCTCTCGTTTTCATCCTTAGCACGGCCTCGAGCACCAGGTACCTCCTCATTCCTTCCTTCGTCTCGTCGAGCCTGCCTGCGTAACATAAATATTGCAGGACAACTCGACGGCGACGAATTCCCTTCCGTCCTCAATATTTTATATTAATAAATAAAACTCCCTCACAAAGTAATATGTGATGGTCAGCAATATCAAATACTTTCCTCGATCTAGAAAATAGTGATGATACCTATTGGTTTTCTTTTACCAAGTTTTATATCAATTTTGATATGTGACTTTAGAGTTTTTTTTTGTATTGATGTTACTTTTGTTGTTGTGTTATTGATTGTAAAAAAAGGTTGTTGTTATTCATATTCGGTAGTATAATTCTTTCCTTTTAAGGTTTTTTTTATTTAATTCATAAATTATTTTACATAGTATTGCTGAAAAAGTTATTCAAATATGTAGTGTACAAGTTCAATGGACACTGGCCCAAGGGCGCTGCGAAAAAATATTCCTACGCGACCTGATGAGCGCCGAGCTTCGAAGTCGTTGAATTAGACGGAAACGAACCTTTGATTAAAGCCCACGTCTCCTAAGGTGCCCGCGATTAAATCGTGTCGCCGTCATTTGCAGCCTGAGATAGCTGCAACCGAACCAAATCTGCAGGAAGCATACACTACCCTGCACTCTACAACCGAGCTCTACAAGGGGTTTTGACGAGGGGACTGCAGCAACTAGGGAACATCAACTCCGTTCCAGTCGGAAGAATGAGGAACGTCCTGGACAGGGCCCGAAGAGCGAAGAAAGAAGAGAATGTATGTATGCATGACGTTTTTAACGCCTCCTCCTCCTCCTGCCTGGTCGGAGTAATATTGAATGTAATGACTCATTGTTCGCGCTTAAAATGAAGTGTGGCGGTCAACGTTATGTCGATTACAATATCGTCAAGGTTGTGTTGAAGAAAAAGTATGTAGTGTTTAAATGTGTTTGTGCCAAATTTGTACTTTGCGTTATTCTGAGAAACGATGCGCAAGCGTGATGCTTGTGTATCACCTACGAGGTGAGGCTCGCATATATCCGTGTGGACGTACAGCTGATCGGGTATGGTCCGCGCCAGACAGGCGGGTCTTGATGCCGTGTTCGCGGTAAGCCCCGTATTGTAAGTGGGATCGTCAAAGCCAAAGATTTAATTAATTTAGTGGGTGAAGGTTAGTCTATGCGATAGTTTTTCTATAAGAGATAACCTTCGATCCGAGTTCTGTGTCCAAATTAAGACTGATTTTTGAGATGAACTTCTGCAGAAACACTATCCATTGTCCGGTCAATCTTATTTCACGATAGAGATACGTTGTAAAATACGTTGTAACGTTATCCTAGCAGTAAGATATGCTACTGTTACTTGGTAAAACGAGATAAACGTCGCTTTCCGGGAAATCCACTTTTTTTTTCTCTTTTCAAGTTGGTTGTTTTGAACCACAAGTTGAATATGTCCGGATAGCCAACCCACTTTACCAGAATCTGCTATTTAGCGCCTCGGCCTCTGCTCTGGAGAGCGCGTTCGACTGCGCCCGTTGGCTCGTTAGCGAGTCTTTCTTTGCCTACGGGTACCAGTTCCTCTTTGTAGAAGAATCTATCGATGCGTTCCCCATTTAAATCTTTTAGTTCGTATGTATAAAGACCCTGGCGATTGGACACACGCGTAAACTTAAAAACTTCCCTTGAAATGACTGATGCGCACTAATTTTTTGCGTCCATATTTCGGTGAGCGGGCCACGTTTCTTCTTCTTGCAGCGCGTTTTTCCAAATTTTTCCGTGCTTTATGCATGTCCGTCAGTAGTGTTCCCGAGTGGACAGAGCAGTTGTAAGCCGCAACGATATCTTAAGAGGAGGTAGGAGTGAGTAGATTTCGACGTTACCAAATTATATTTTTAACGGCGTTCTTTGTTTTTCTCATCAATTTCTGTATAAAACTATGTAAGATTTTGCAATTGTACTTTAAATCAACAATAGAACTGGGCACAACTCACATTTTAGTAAAATATTCAACAAAAAAAAAAGAAAACTGAATTAAAAGTTAGTGTTCGCGATTTTGCATTTTGAATCGCGCGCGTTCCTATGGTTATCGACAGAGCTCATGCGCGCGTCGCTGCTCTGCGGCGCCGACAGGCATTGAATTCAGGTAAGCGCTTGCTCCGGCGATTTGCGCGCCTAAGGTAGCGTCGCTATGCTATCTCTCTCTCTCTTCCTGCTCGCCTCTTGACCAGCTCGGATGCTTCGACAACCGTTCGTCAAGACGCTCTTTTCGCCCTGTTCAGCCTCTGCATCAATCATCACCGCATCACTGCATCATTGCATCACCGCACCGCCTCAACTCTTAAACAATCGGCTCAGCACTCAAGTACCAGCCTACGTTCAAGTATATCAAGTGAAGTGTATTTGTGGTTAAGGTACGATCATTTTAAATGTGCTCAGAATAAATTAATCATAGCTCAACTTGCATCCGTTTATTCAATTCCCCGCCCTCTGCAACTACAATGATCCATATATAAAGAAAAAAAAATCTCAAACAGTTAGTAAAACACAATTAAATTTTTTTTAATATTTTACTAGAATATAAGTTGTCTCCAATTCTGCAGTTGATTTGAAGTGCAACTGCAAAATGTTAGACTATTCTACCCTGGTATCGATGAGAAAAGCGAAGAACGCAGTAGAAAATATTGATCGGCAAAACAGGGCTCTGACCTCCCCTTAAACAACGTCGATGTATCTGTGAGTGTTTTTGTGAGTAAAGTATCGCCACATGCATCGCAGATGCATTTGATGAGCGTGTTATTGGCCGAGCGGATGAGAACCTCCCGTTGATGCTTATCGGTATGTGATAAGCGAAACAAGTTCTGTATGATGGTAAATAGTAGGTGTAGCTAAGGTAGGAGATGGTAGGAAGAAATGAGAAGAAGAATTTATTAGAGAGTATGGATTTATGTGAGGTTAAGGAAAATTTTATGTAAACCAAGTCCATTTGTGGGCCTTTAAGGCTGAAATTAATAAATATATATACAATATATATTTTATGTCAATTAAAGCTGAAGCTCGCGAATAATATATATCTGTTTAAAAGAAAATCTAACATAGCAACATTCGATATGTTGAAGTCACTGATATGTAAAGTTTTCATTTCGAATTTTTATTCAAATTTTTTCTCAAATACTATAAACCTTTAAAAAATTTTGGAAAGAACAAAAATGTTTTAGAATTCATCAAAGAATGATCTCAATTTTTTTCATATTTTTTAAGGACGTTTTTCGAAATTTCGATATTTTGACTTGTTGAAAAATCAAAAATCGTACCGGATCAATCTGAAAAAATTTGAGTGTATTCTTTGACTAAATCTAAGACATTTTTATTCTTAGAAAATTTTTATGAAAGTCTATAGTTTTTGAGGAAAAATTTGTGAAGTTTAAAACAAAAATTTGGCGTTCGGACGCCATTTTGAATTGGATAACTCTATATATCGTAATGTTTCGCTATATATTTTTGAAGTACAAGTCTCGGGAACACCTTTTATCTGTATTAGATTGCCTAGACATTCGGAACATTGTTGAAATTAGGTTTGAAAAAAAAAATCCGAGTCAAAAAAGTGCATTTTTTTTTATATTTGTTGAAAAATAATAGGTTAAACGTTATTTTTCGGAATTTTCACCACCGCCAATCGAAAGAGCGACCTCAAAAACATGAGTTCATGTGCCTTGGGTTCAAGGTCCCTCGTTTATTTAAAAATGGTGCGCGATCAAAGTCAACGTTAAAATTTTGTGCGTTTGGGACTTAATGGGTTAATATAAAGAAAATTCATTTTTGGACGATTTTCGAGTAATATATGCTTACCCTTAATCTTCAAAGGGCCGGGTTTTGAGGTTTTGAAACCTCCTTTGACAAAGCCCTAATTCAAATCTTGTATCACCCATCAACTATGTACAATGGTCCTATCATGGACCGAGCCGATATATCGACTCTCCGGCACTGGAGGTTTATGAAAAATTTTTAGGTCGGTAAAATAGGAAAAAAATCATATTCTCAGGTACATAATAAAAATATATAATCCAAGAAATATGCTACTTACTACAATCTGCTTCGTCCGATGCATCAGTACAGTCAGGATGATCATCACATAACCAGTTTAGCGCTATACATTCTCTGCTATTTGAATGGCATGTAAATTGCTCTGGAGTACAATTTTGAAGATCTGTAGTTCAGAAAACATTTTAATGCATTTTATAATTCCGATAGTAAAATACTAATTCATAAAATTTTATAATGAATTATAGTCATGCAACTGCTTTGTTCATAAGCAATTGTTATGCAGCGCAACTGCAGAGGCCGCACTACCGCATAAATCGCAAAATGAGCTTTTGAATTACTTTTTTAAGCAAGAATCTTTTCGTATGGAGACAAGAGATTTGAAACCATTCGACAAACCTAGTGCAAGGTTGCACAGTCCATGATCCAAGATTAATTCTATATCAAATCATGCAAGTCGACTGCGCCTATTCCTCAGAATTACTTTAAAATTTATTATGTTATTCGACTCGGTAAATAAGCGCATACGTATTTTTTATTTTTCGATATAATTAAAACTGCATGTTTTATGCACTTTTGAAAAGTGACTCATTAATTTTCCATTCTCAAAAATCCAAAAGACTTCCACAAAACGTTAAGTTTTGTTGAATCTTAGTAGAAACATGTTTAATTAAATTCTAAGCAGAAAAATAGTATATTACGACACTAGGCCAGAAAGTTGAAGATCCTGGCGTGCGAGGTTATACTATTTTTCTTCATCCTAGGCCGAAAGTATTAAAACAAGTAATCAATTTATACTTCACAGTCACAAGTTTCATGTGTGTGCTTTCGATACTCGCCCGACATTTGCAGAACCAAAGCCCAGCCGAGTAGCCGAGCCAAGTCCTGTATTGGCCATGGTTACTAGTTGTCACCATCTCCTCCGGACGAGACCTGCAAGAGGCGGGATGGACGTGGACCACCAGAATCATTTTGCTCTTATTGTCAAACTCTCTCACTAATTGCTCAAAGAGATATCTGATATGCTCTCATCATTTCCAGCTCAGAACAGAAAAATCATCCAGCTCTGCTCATCAGCGGTCTAAGGTACCAAACATCAGTCTACACCACTTCAGCGAAGAGTACTCTGAATGGCCTCATTTCAGAGACCTGTTCAAGAGCTTAATACTCGATAATCAGGATCTTGCTTCCGTGGAGAAGTTACATTATCTCAGCAGCTGCTAGTCTGGTTAGCCAATCAAAGTCTTCTCGGGTTACCCCATTGATAACAGGTCTCTTAATCCAGCCTAGTCACAACTTACGTATTGCTATGAGAGCCAGCGACTAGCCATCTGCTCACTCCTGAACCAATTATTGGATCAGAGACTGCTGAAATCTAAATCATCTCAAGGACTCAACGAGCTGGAAATGAATTTCAGCAAAGTCACCAAGGGTTTAGCAGCGCTCGATGACTCTGATCAGCTCGGAGACGTGTTGCTGGCTCATCTCACTGTGCGCAATATCACCGCTCAACCAAGGAGTGGTGGGAGCACTTATTTGGCATGACACAAGAGTTCGCCACGTCAGTGCAAGTCCAGACGTTCCTGACGTCATGTGCACAAACGCTTGAGCGTGTTGACGAGAACGCGGGAAAAAATAAGCAGCAGGCGGTTTAGAAGAGAACTTCCAACGTGGTAACAACGTCAGCTCAGTCACTCTCCACTGCTCAATCAGGTTCATCTGCTTAAGACAAGACTGGCGCCTACAGCCTTAGTTATACTGCTCACCCCTGTGACCATTGTTACAAGCCCCATTTAATAGTCATGTACCCATCGTTCAGAGAGTTAGAGGTGGGATTACGACATGAAGTTGTACGTAACAAAAGGTTGTGTCACAACTGTCTGTCTGTCTCCAGCCCAAGCTCAACAACAAACATCCGCATCCGCTCAAGACTCTCAGCTATCATGCTCATCAGATGCTCATTGAAGAGTCGGTGCAGTCGTTTACTTAATGCTGATCTTACCTACAAGCTCATGTCAAATACATCTGCTCAACCCACCGCTCAGCTCATCATATGCCAATTTCAATGAAGCAACAATTTTAGGCACAGTCATCGCTTAGCTCAGAGCATCTATGCACGCTCATTCTGTATGTCTTCTGATTGATTCAGTCTCAGAATTGACTTTCGTGACAGAACATCTTGTCCACCAACTCAAACTCCCACATCTTCACTGATGACCCATGGAATTGGAGGTGAAATCGCGGCTCATACACTCGGCTCAGCTCAGCTCACTCTATAATCAAGACTCATTTCAGAGGCTATTAAGTATCGAGTCACACATTCTCAGAGTGGTCACCTCGATGACACCACCAGTTAAAACCACCATACAGGATTGGCCGCATTTAAAATATTTAGAATTGGCTGATGAGAAGTACTTTCAGCCTCGACCAGTGACCAGTAACTCAGCCATGACTCAGACAACAGCTTGAGTTCTGAAGAAGAGGAATGTGAACAACATTTCGGGTTGCAACTCACCAAGATTTGTTGGCTGCTTCACCAGCAGATGGTTCCCATGTTGCGCTGACGTGCCTGCCCCTGCAGCACGTCAACCCGATCTACACGCAAGTCAAACTTGCCGCCGCGTCAACGCTTCGCGCCACCGCCGCTAGGCGGCGACGCGCCACCCAACATAAAAATGTACGCCCATGAGGCATATAAGGAGGCCCGAGGAGAGGCCTGGCAGCGGCTAGCTGGCCTCTCCCCTCCAGTGCAATACACTATAGGGTCGAGAATAAAGCCTGCTCAGCAGTTCACCTCGAAAGCTTTCGCCTAAATTATTTTAGTGCCCCAACCCCACCTTTTTCAGGTACTTTATGAGCTTCGCTCATCGGTGATTTTAGTCACTGGGTCTCCTTCTCTCTGAAGTTGAGACTCTAGGTCCGGAGAGGGCTAGGCGAGGGGGTTAGTGCTGTGTCCTCCCCTCACCCATCGTAGACGCCATCTTCTAGAACTTCAGGATTCTTCGGTGGACCCCTCTCCCGCAGGAGAGCAAGCAGATGACATCGGGTGTTCCGGCAGCAGCCACGTCATCAGGGCAACCCTGAACGAGCTTACCGGCGACACCCACTCAACTTAGACGAATGCGCAACCTCTCTACTCGGTTTAAAATTGCTTCCTCGTGAAAATTGTTTTACATTCACCTCTAAATTCTCACCTCCCTCAAGACGTCTTACTAAGCAAATTATACTTTCAGAAGTAACTCAGATATTCGACCTACTTTACATTAATGCTAAGATTCTTCTTCAAGAACTCTGGCTGCTCAAACTTGGCTGGGATGATCCACTTCTAGCTCAAGTGTGCTCAAGATGGTTCAACATCCAAGAAGATCTCATCACGCTGGCCAGCATCACAATTCCAAAGTGGTTTGGTACTTGGAGTTTCTCCAAAACGAACTTCACCAGAACACTTTCTCATCGGCTCTAAATTGTGTTCCTGAACCTTCGCTGCTCAATCTCAATCCTGATCTGGGATGATTTGAGATGATCTGGGCAGGCTCACCAGACAAACAGCTGTTAAGATAATGCAGCTTCTCTACAGGTGCCAGACTTTAATTGCTGAGCAATAGACTTTTAAACAAATCTCTGAAGTGTGGCCATTCAGAGTACTTCCCGCTGAAATGAGGTAAGCTGATGTCTGGGACTTTTGGTCGTCGATGAGCTGAGTTGGTCAAAGTTTCAAGTTGAGATGGAATTGATGAAATTAAATCAGAAGTTTTTTGCAATAATCTGTGAGCAAGTTTCACAATGAGAACAAAATGATTTTCTTTGAAATGCGGAAGTTCAGTGGCTTCTGAGCTACAGAGCACTTCAATAACCTCTTGATCTTACATGGCCTTGTCAAGAAGGCCTTGAATTTGTACACAGTATTCATTGAGGATTCCTGCTGACAATGTCTCCTCATTGAGCAGTTCCTGTATTTCTTTGAGCACAAAAAGTAGCAAGGCTTGTGTAGAGCATCGGACTTCTAACGCTCTTGGAGGCTGGTACGAGCGTGTTAGTAGTGCCGTCACGGGAGCGAGGCTGAGCTTCTCGCGCACAGCACGGTCTGCGTCTACACTGCCACATGTTCTGGCACCTTGAGAGTGATGCCGCTGTTCGAAGAAGCCTTGTCATCATTCATGATGATTTATTTTGGTTGAGCAGCTAATGAGCGGAAGAATGAACGAGTTTGCAGCTTCTAAGCGTAGTACACGCACACCTGTATCACCGTTGTATTAGAGCATCGTTTACAAGTACATGCATTGCCGCGCTGTATACTACCATATCCGGCTCGAAGGACCAAATGTTTGAGAATTTTTGTGGTTGAAATTTAGGATGATGGTAGTTACAGCGGGCGAAGAATTAAATAAACTTTGTTGAGGTGATATAGAGCTTTATTTAGTTGAGCTCTGCAATAACAAAGATAACTTGTATTTACAATGAAAGAACTGTAGAGCTGTAGAGATTAGCAGGTTTTTGAGTAGCTGAGCCTTTTTTGGTGAATTCCAGGTGTTGCAATTGAAGAAGAGATGAGCAGGTCGAAAAAACCAAGTCTTGAAGCAAAGTCAAGCGTCCGTTGCTTCCAAGAGTTCGTCTGAGAGAGAGAGATAGCGAGAGCGCCAACGCCTGGACGCTATCTTTTGGCGCAACCACGCCTGAGCACGCGCGCATGTGAATACAGCGCTAGTCGACTCTGCAGAGCAGCGACGCGCGCATGAGCTATTTGTTTTAAATTGAATGTATGTTGTTAATTTAATGTAAAATAGTAGATTTCCTTATAAGGGGGAGAAATGGAATTTCCGCACGGACGTGGTAGGACGGCCAAGGCGAAGCCGAGGCCGTCATGGACGTCCGTGCTGCTGGTTGGGGGCGGGCATCGAAAAAAAAAGCAGAATTAACATAATATTTGTAAATTATACATTTAATAAAAACGTAATTGAATGTTTTTAAAACAGAAATTTTATTTTAATTTCCTTACAATTATTTTTTATAATTTTCACAACAAAAATTGTTAACAATATTGCCTTTAAATGTAGAATTTTCATATTTAATGCAAATTTTTTTAAACCAATTTACTATATTCGTATTTATCTCTACATTTTCAATAACAGGTTATAGCAGGTGGATTGAATTTTATTTACGTTATATGCGGAATAAATCGAAAATCATACGACTACAAACACAACCTTCACCTCAGAGGTATATAAATTATTTAAAGGACGCTAATTATCTACATAGACTTTCTTTGATGAATGTCTATTAGCTATTAGAATATAACCTTACTTAAAGAGGTAGGACTTTCAAAATCTTCCTAACAGAGCTTTCGAGTTTAAAACAAATGACGCGCATGCAGTGGCTAAAAATGCTCCTTCTTCTAGCGTAAACAAAAGGCGAAACCTCGTACTTTCGCCCGAGGGATGGAGAAATAGTACATTTTTATACGGGTGCGGAAGTGAATTATTTGCGTCGGGAGACGTTTTTAGGCCGAGCGAAGCGAGGCCGAAAAGTCTCCCGAGGCAAGGATTCACTTACGCACCAGTGTGAAACCGTATTTTTCTCCACGAGAGCCGCAAATCGCATGCAAAAATGCGTATTTGAGGGTGGAGTGGAGAAAAAAGATTTTTTCATTTCTTATTTAATTTTTTTCTCAAAATAGTAATCCAAATGGTCAAAATTATTATGAAATAAAGATACTAATAAACACCCACAAATTAAACAACTTAAAATCAAACACTTCTAGTTCGTCTTTACATTCAACGAACAAAAGCTAATTTTTGCAGGCTTAGAAAAACGTGAAGCTCTGCTCAAGCGTCCTAAATGGAATGAATAATTAGGAAGGGAGAGCGCGCTTGTCCTCTCAAAAATGAACTAAGGAAGGGACAAGAGCGCTACAAAGTGATGGTGGCGACGACGGCGCATATCTACAAGGTGTTCGAAATGTTCCGGACCCCCCACTTATAACATAAAGTAAGCATTTTGGAAAAAAATGTTAAATACAAAAGTTGTTAAGTTTTGAAGGTTGAACTAAATGATGACCTTGGATTTGTTATTGGTTATCATTTTCAAGGTCATTTAAAGGTCATCTTCAGTTTTTTAAATAGGGACCCCTATTTTTTATTTCAGATTCTGAAAGAGCACAAAATTTTACATCTGGATATGTACCCACGTTATGGCTCAAAATGACCTACAGAGGTCATTTAGTGGTTAAATGATTATTTAGTAGCAGAAAGCCAAGAAATCCCGATTATTAAGAACTTTGAGCGTATCTGACCAATACTAAAGTAATTTGATTTTGCAAGACAAACTTTATGGTGGCGTTACATTGACATTGCCCTTGATTTTCAAGGTCATTTGAAGGTTAACTTTAGTTTTCCAAATTAAGCCTCCTAGTTGTAATTCTCCATTTTGCACCAGCGCTAAATTCTGCATTAGGATTGTAGAAGGTGTAATTGACACTGGCGTAAAATAAGCCTTAGGCCAGACAACCACATAACTCGGGCGAGAAAATGATAAATAAAAAAATGTCTAATCAAAATAAGCCTTAGGCCCAACAACTACATACCTCGGGGGGAGGGGGGGGGGGAAATGATAAATAAAAAAATGTCTAATCAAAATAAGCCTTAGGCCCAACAACTACATACCTCGGGGGGGAAAATGATAAATAAAAAAATGTCTAATCAAAATAAGCCTTAGGCCCAACAACTACATACCTCGGGGGAGAAAATGATAAATAAAAAAATGTCTAATCAAAATGAGCCTTATTGCTCAGGCACGGGAGGTACAACTAATTAAGGTAACATCATGGGTGATCCAGCCAACTAAGGCAAGACCATCGGCGGCCCAGCCTACTAAGACAAGAACACTAGCGGCCCAGTCAGCTAAGGCAGGACTATCGGCGGTCCAGCTAACTAAATCAAGACCGTGGACTATTCGCCCAAACTGAATTTTTTTAAAATGTCCTTGACAGGAACTTTTTACAACAGCTATTCAAATTGTTGCCCATTAACAGTTTGGCAATGTGCTAACCGATTGTAAAAGGCTGCAACAACATTTCGCAAGATTTGCTGAGGTATCAAGTCTATTTCATCAGTGATTCTTTGGCGTAATTCATCCAAGTCACGTGGTTTTATAACATAAACTTTATCATTCAAGTATCCCCAAAGGAAGTAATCAAGAGGCGTTAGGTCTGGGGACCGAGGTGGCCATTCAATTGTACCTCTCCGCCCAATCCATCTATCATGAAATGTTGCATCTAAATATCGGCGAACATGAATACCGTAGTGTGCAGGAGCACCATCCTGTTGGAAGTAAATTTCGTCCAGATTTCCACCCGTTAAATTCCGTATAGCAGGTATAATTTGGTCTCGAAGCATGTTTTCATACATTGCAGCATTTAAATTACCTTCAATAAAGAAAGGGCCAAGTACTCTTCCATTAAATATGCCAGCCCAAACATTTACTTTTTCAGGATATTGCGTGTGGTCCGCTCTCATCCAATGTGGATTGATGTTACTCCAGTATCGACAATTATGTCTGTTCACTGTTCCGCTTAACTCAAACGTGGCTTCATCAGAGAAAACAATGTTATTGAGGAGCAAAGGATCATCAGATATCATTTGCATCATTACATCACAAAACTCTACCCTTCTATCAAAATCATCTTCAGATAATTCCTGTACCAACTTTAATTTGAAAGGATGCCATTTGTTGAGTTTCAAAATTTTGTGCACAGATGCAGCTCCCATTTCATGCTGTTGTGCACAACGTCTGATGCTGCAATGGGGGTCCTCAATAAATGATTGTAATACGTCTAAGCTCTTTTCATCATTAGACGATGATTTGGATCTACCTGATTTAGGACGATCTTTAATACCACCTGTCTCTTCAAAACGTCTAATTGTACGAATTACGGTACTTTTTGAAAGAGGGTTGTTTTCTTCAACTCTGAATGTTTCATTGAATAAACGCTGTACCTGTTTGTAACCTCTCTCTTGATCACCCCACCCTCGCATCATCAACAAAGATATTCTTTCTCGTTCAGTAAGATGTGCCATTTTTCACTACGATTAAAAGTACAATTATTGAAAATTAATACAATTATCTGAATTTCGAAGTAAGAGAACTTCACTTAACTCTTGAATACAGAAAAGTAAATAGGAGTAAACAATTGTTAATTAACAATTATAAATGAACTGATTCCTAAAAAGAATAGTGAGCAAAATCTTCTAAGGTACAAGTAACGATCCTGAAAATGCTATGAATCATGCGTAGAAACTCGTAACCCTTGCAAAAAATTATTGCAATAAAAACTGTTCATGTAAAACGGTTAGTGTTCGCGATTTATCTAATTTGAATCTCGCGCGCCCCAAGCCCCGCAGCGCTCAGTAACTGAGGTGGCGCTGGGAACTTGCGCGCGCACTCAACGACGTTTGGCGCGGGTAGATAGCGTCCCCAGCCGCCATCTTAGCTCTCTTGGTTTTTCGCTCTACCACGAAAAGCACGCTCCAGCTCATCGCTTTGGCTTTATCACCAGCTTTTTACTACGCTCTTTTTTTCATCCCGCTCATTCCTGTTTTGGACTTCACGACCTTATTGCTCATCAGCTCAACCACGCAAGTACTCAGCTCATTCACCGATAATCCACGCAGCAACTCTACAAGTTACAGCTAAGGTTAAGGTACGCTCGCCGGGCGTAAGCTACTTTATTACAAATAAACTCAAGTGCTCATTATATATTGTGTCTTTATTTCCCCGCCTGTTGTAACCACTACGATCCTTAATTCAAAATTAAGCAATTTCTCAAACATTTGGTCCTTCGAGCCGGATATAGTGGTATACAGCGGGTGTGTGTGTGTATGAGTGAGACGCATATACTCATAAGCTGGTGATACAGGTGCTTGCTTGCTCTGCTGCTGCCGCTCATTTTGACCGCTCAATAGCTGCTCATTTCACCTGCTCTGACGCATCCAGCTGCCATGGCGGAATCTAAGCCCATCACCAAAAGGTCCGTGAGTCCATTAGCTTCCACCGACAACTTGGATGCGCCCCGCTCATCACTCCTCGAGGCACCTACACTGCAATTGCCGCCGCTCAGTGTGGACGCTCATTGTACAAGCCAGCCACGTGGTCGCTCATCGTCATGCTCAAGTGTCCCAGAGACAGCAGAACAGCGCTCAGGGAAACGTCCTGCACGCTTCCAACCATCTCGGGAACTCCAAACACGCTGCAACGACCAGGAGACGCGCCACGCCGTACTGCTCGATATTTATGACGCGCTCATGCAGGGTGATGTCTCTGCTGGCTTGCTTGAGGAGTGCCGAGCTCAAGTCGAGTCCCTGCGGGAAAAATCTACCATGGAGCAGGACATCATTGAGACACTGTGGACGTTAGGAGCATCAACGATGCCCTATTTCAAGCTCAACTGTTTTTCGCAAATCGTTAAATTATCGCACAAAATTCTGCGCAAAATTGCTCAGCTCAAACCTGCTTTTTCAGATTCAAGCAGTGTAGTACCCAGCTCAGCTCATCGGCAATCCAAGCTGCCCGACATCAGTTTGCCTCGCTTCACTGGGGAATACTCAGAATGGCCACACTTCAGGGATCTATTCAAGAGCCTGATACTTGCAAAGACGGATCTCGCCCCAGTGGAGAAGCTCCACTACTTAAGCACCTGCTTGTCGGGAGAGCCAGCGCAGATAATATCTGGATTCCCGATCAACGACAGCTCATTGGATCCTGCCTGGGCACAACTCAGCGAACGCTATGAGAACAAGCGACTCGCGGTGGGATCTCTGCTCAACCAGCTACTGGATTTGAAACCGCTCACCACCAAATCGGCTCACGGCTTGCACGAGCTCGAGATTACGCTCGGCCAGGTGAAGAAAGGCTTGGCTGCTCTAAACGTCGCTGACCAGCTTGGCGACTTGCTCCTCACTCACCTAGTTGTCCGCAACATGGACCGGACTACTAAGGAGAGTTGGGAGCACTCGCTCGGCTCATCCAACGAGCTGCCTTCCTCAGAGCAGGTAGAGCGTTTCTTAAGAACGCGTGCGAGAGCTCTAGAACGTGTGGAGGAGGACTCTGCAAAAAATAAGCCTGCTCAGAAGCGCTCAGCTAATGTGGTGTCATCCCCCACACCACCATCTCAACCAGCTCACTCAAAAACAGTGGCGTACAACTTAAGCCACACTGCTCACCCGTGCGACCAGTGTCAGCAGCCGCACTTCATTGTGATGTGTCCCCAGTTCAGGGCAATGAACATAACAGCAAGGAAGGAGGTAGTTCGTGACAAGCGGCTGTGTCACAACTGCCTCGGCCGACACGGGGTCAGTGTGTGCAGGAGCACTGCTCGATGCAAGGTGTGCAACCAGCGGCACCACACCATGCTGCACTCGACCACTCAACCTCAGTCAGCTCAGTCCGCTCAACAACAGGCTCCAGGCTCAACGCCACCAGCTCAATCCTCATCATCCGAAGCTCACCAATCCACCTCAGCTCAACAACACTGAGGTGTTGGTGCAATCGTCGGCTCATCGCTCAAGAATCAAGACAGCTCATCTCAAATCATTTTGCTCAACCCACCGCTCAGCTCATCGCATGTCAACTGCTCAGAAGCAACATTGCTCGGCACAGCCATCGCTCATGTAAGAACTCAAGTGCTCAAATATCCTACTCGTTTGCTCATCGATCCTGGCTCAGAATTGACGTTTGTCACTGAACGGTTAGTTCACCAGCTCAAGCTTCCACGCCGTGCTTCATCACTTGTGGTACATGGAATTGGTGGGGGTAAATCCGCTCACACTCTCGGCTCAGCTCAGCTCACTCTGCAATCAAGATTCACCAGAGAGGCTATCATTTTTGAGGCTCACATCCTCAGAGCGGTCACCTCAATAATACCATCTGCAAAGATTTCTAAACATCATTGGCCGCACGTCTCTCAATTAAACCTCGCAGATGAATTGTATTTCAAGCCTCGACCGGTGGACATGATAATCGGAGCCGATTATTATGGTCTCATTATAAACTCTGAAGTCATCAAAGCTCAACCAGGAGATCCAGTCGCTCAGTCCTCAATTTTCGGATGGCTCATCATCGGACCTGCTCAAGCTCAACTTGCCAACTCTGTATGCACTCATCATGGAATCGTTAAACAAGATGACGACCTCCATGAACTGCTCAGCAAATTCTGGAAGCAAGAGGAGCTCATCAGTGACTCAACTAACAGCCTGAGTCCTGAAGAAGAGGAGTGTGAACGACATTTCCTCTCCACTCACTCCAGAGATACAACCGGCAAGTATGTCGTCCGAATTCCGCTCAAGGAACATCCTGCAGCTCTTGGACACTCACGCTCAACAGCATCAAAATGCTACGCTCGGATGTCACGTAAAATCGCTCAAGATCAGCTCATTGGAGAACTCTACACTAAGTTTATGGACGAGTATCTAGCTCTGGGACACATGAGGGAGGTGGACCATACTAATTCTACGTTTGCTCCATTCTATCTGCCTCATCATGGTGTCCTCAAACCTGACAGCGCAACAACTAAACTTAGAGTAGTGTTCAATGGCTCCTGCTTAACTTCCTCTGGGAAGTCGCTCAACGACATCATGCACACTGGTGCGAACTTGCTGCTCAACATCACGGATGTGCTCATCTGGATTCGACACTTCCACCATCTCTTTGCAACTGACATCGTGAAGATGTATCGACAGGTCAAGGTACATCCCGATGACTGGGACTTGCAGAGGATAGTCTGGAGAAACAACGCTCAGGAAGAAGTTGACTTCCAGCTCACAACGGTCACTTATGGAACCAAGGCTGCTCCCTTCCTCGCTACACGAGCGTTGTTGCAGCTCGTGGAAGATGAAGGTCACAAGTACCCGCTCGCCGTTCCTTCGCTCAAACAAGGTCGATATGTCGATGACATATTCGGAGGAGCGGACACTGCAGCTCAGCTCTCAGAAATCGCCACGCAAGTCACACAGCTCTGCAACGCGGGCGGTTTCCCGCTCTCAAAATGGCATGCAACTCATGAGAAATTGTTGGTTGACTCAACTATAGATGGCTCATCGCTCACTCTCGACGATTGCGCTACCTCTCTACTCGGATTAAAATGGCTTCCAAAGGAAGACACCTTCACATTCACATCAAAATTCTCACCTCACTCTGGACGGCTCACCAAACGACTCATATTATCTGAAGTTGCTCAAATCTTTGACCCTTTGGGTTTCGTATCACCAGTAATCATCTCTGCCAAAATTCTGTTACAAGAACTTTGGTTACTCAAACTTGGCTGGGACGATCCACTCCCAGCCCAAGTGTGCTCAAAATGGCTCGCCATTCGAGAAGAGCTCAACATGCTGGCCAGCATTTCAGTTCCACGTTGGTTTGGAACTTGGAGTTTTTCCACCATACAACTCCATGGCTTCTCGGATGCTTCTCAGGACGCTATGGCAGCAGTAGTCTACTTAGTCGTCCACTCACCATCCACAGGCTCAACGACGTCGTTAATTTGCTCAAAAACAAAAGTTGCTCCACTCAAGAGACTAACTATCCCTCGGTTAGAGCTCACCGCTGCTCTGCTACTGGCAAGACTCATCAAGGCTGCTCGAGCGTCTCTTCAGGTGAAGATAGACGCCACTCATCTGTGGACGGATTCTCAAGTTACGCTCATGTGGATCAACTCATCTGCAAGCCGATGGAAGGACTTCGTCAGGAACAGAGTCACCCAAATTCAAGAATTGTGCACAGTTAACACCACCTGGCGACATGTACCTGGCGTAGAAAATCCAGCTGACTGCGGCTCACGAGGCATCACGACAGCTCAGCTCAGAACTCACCCACTCTGGTGGTCTGGTCCTTCATGGATAACACTCGACTCAGCTCAATGGCCCAAGCAGCCATCTTATCACTCTGAAGAAGCTGCTCATGAAGCTCGGCCTGGAGTTACTCTCGTTGCTACTACTCAACAACCCACCTATCACTGGGACCTCATAAATAAGTACTCATCATTAAACAAATTATTAATTGTAACATCACTCATTTTTAGAGCAAGAGATGCATTCCGGGGAACTCTGAAAAGCTCATCGCTCTACAACGCTCAACGCATCCAGCAGGCTCAAATCTTTTGGATACGGGCAACTCAAGCAGCTTACTTCGCGCAAGAGATTCGTCAGCTCAACAGAGGTTCAACTCTTCCATCTGGCCATCCGTTTACTCGTCTGACCGCCTTCATTGATGCAGAGGGAGTAATTCGAGTTGGAGGACGTTTGGAGTTCTCATCACTCAGCCTCCAGGAAAAGCACCCAGCAATCTTGCCTCGTGATTCTCAGCTCACCACTCTGCTCATTGACTCAGCTCACCGCTCCACTCTTCATGGAGCTACTCAATTGACGCTCGCTAAACTCCGGCAGACGTGCTGGATTATAGGAGGGAGAGCGTCCGTCAAGGCTCATGTGCTCAGATGTGTCTCGTGTGCCCGGCAACGAGGCATAAAGGCTCAGCAGCTCATGGGGCAGCTCCCAATCTCACGACTCACTCCCACACGAGCCTTTCTCCACACTGGAGTGGACTATGCAGGACCTGTTACCATCAAAACTTGGAAAGGACGAGGATGCAAGACAGACAAAGGATGGATCTGCGTTTTCGTCTGCCTCAACACATCTGCTGCTCATCTCGAGGTGGTAACAGATTACTCTGCTGACTGCTTCCTGGCCGCCTTTCGACGTTTCACATCTCGTCGTGGGTTAGTCCAGACAATGTATTCAGATTGTGGCACCACTTTTCAAGGCGCCACAACCCAGCTCAACTCGCTCTTCACTCAAGCTGCTTCCGAACACAAACTCATCGCATCATCATTGGCTGCTCACGGAACTCAGTGGAAATTCATTCCTCCTGCTGCTCCACACATGGGTGGAAAGTGGGAAGCACTCGTTAAATCAATCAAGTTTCATCTCCGACGCACCATCGGAGAAACTCTGTTAACGTTCGAAGAACTTACAACTCTTCTTGCGCAAATAGAGGCAGTGCTCAACTCAAGACCGCTCGAACCGCTCAGCGATGATCCGTCGGACATCACAGCTCTCACTCCAGGACATTTTCTCATTGGCTCAGCATTGAATTGCGTCCCGGAGCCCTCATTACTCGATCTCAAGACATCTCGACTTTCCAGATGGCAGCTCATCCAGCAACGCCTCCAGGCATTCTGGAACCAGTGGTCAGCTCACTGTCTGCATCGCCAGCAAGCCATCTCCAAGTGGCATCATCCAGCTCATGACTTCAAGATCGGCTCACTAGCTCTCCTCACTGACGAACGGTCACCACCAGCAAAATGGCCGCTCGTCCGCATCACTCAGCTCCATCCAGGTCCTGATGGGCTCACGCGGGTGGTGACGATCAAAACTGCAACTTCGACCATCACTCGTCCCATTGCTAAGCTCGCTTTGCTGCCAATCTCACTATCATCAGACTCTTCAACATCAACTCAAAATTGATTGGATTTACGACCCAGTCAGCATCACGACATCAAGTGGATTTACGCCCCACTTGAGTCACAGCTCTACTCACTCTACAAATCATGCTCAACACTCAAGCTCAACATCACCTCATGCAGAAGGATTTACGACCCTCCTGCACTTATCACCATCACCAAATTGCTCTGACTGGATTTACGACCCAGTCCGTCGCAATTCCTCTTCTCATCGCTCAAGAACTCTAATCATCAAGGGCGTTGATGATGCGGGCGGAATGTTCGCGATTTATCTAATTTGAATCTCGCGCGCCCCAAGCCCCGCAGCGCCCAGTAACTGAGGTGGCGCTGGGAACTTGCGCGCGCACTCAACGACGTTTGGCGCGGGTAGATAGCGTCCCCAGCCGCCATCTTAGCTCTCTTGGTTTTTCGCTCTACCACGAAAAGCACGCTCCAGCTCATCGCTTTGGCTTTATCACCAGCTTTTTACTACGCTCTTTTTTTCATCCCGCTCATTCCTGTTTTGGACTTCACGACCTTATTGCTCATCAGCTCAACCACGCAAGTACTCAGCTCATTCACCGATAATCCACGCAGCAACTCTACAAGTTACAGCTAAGGTTAAGGTACGCTCGCCGGGCGTAAGCTACTTTATTACAAATAAACTCAAGTGCTCATTATATATTGTGTCTTTATTTCCCCGCCTGTTGTAACCACTACGATCCTTAATTCAAAATTAAGCAATTTCTCAAACAGGTTAGATTATTTTGCTTTTGAAATTAATAACCCCCAAGTGTCCTATGTAGATCATTTCGAGCCATGACGTGGATATTGTACATATCTCCAGACCTAAAATTTAATGCTCCTCCAGAATCCGGAATACAAAATGAGTGCCTTTTTAATAAGCTGAAGATAACTTTCAAATGACCTTAAAAATGAAGGCCAATTTTAAAGTGACCATAAAGTTCGTCCTAGAAAATCAAATTATGTACTTTAGTATTAAAGTACGAAATTTTTTTTTTCTTTTCGTCAAATACACCCAAAGTTCTTAATAATCGGGATTTCTTGGCTTTTTGCTACTAAATAATCATTTAACCACTAAATGACCTCTGTAGGTCATTTTGAGCCATAACGTGGATACATATCCAGATGTAAAATTTTGTGCTCTTTCAGAATCTGAAATAAAAAATAGGGGTCCCTATTTAAAAAACTGAAGATGACCTTTAAATGACCTTGAAAATGATAACCAATAACAAATCCAAGGTCATCATTTAGTTCAACCTTCAAAACTTAACAACTTTTGTATTTAACATTTTTTTCCAAAATGCTTACTTTATGTTATAAGTGGGGGGTCCGGAACATTTTGAACACCCTGTATATCTCGACTCCCTCTCGCCGACGCTGGCCATCCTCACGACTCTCTAGTTATTTTTTGTAACAATCAAATTAAACAAAAAAAGTATCTTTATCTCTCCAAGTAAATAGGCATGGTTCCGATTCATGGGCTTCTAGTTTAAATTTAGTTGCTGCTTCTCTAAATCGCTCGTCAATTTGTTTGGAATTCTTCTTAATTTATTTAATACACTTGATTTAATAGAGCACCAATACTTCCATAAACTATTGCACAATTTAGATAAATTCTTATTTGCTTGTTTTTTTCTAACTCTTCTATCGAGCTCATCCCACAGTAATTCAATGGGATTAAGATCCGGAGATTGTGATGGCCAGTGCATTATTAATTGATCTCCTTTTTCAGATATTTTAATTAAATATCCTTTGTATAATTTAGAGGTGTATTTTTGGTCATTATCTTACTGCATTATAAAATTTCTGCCAATCAATTTTAACCCAAATGGAATATCATGACGTTGTAGTATGCTATGATAAATCTCTCTCTCAGCAGGATTTCCTTGTCATTTGGTTGCACGCTATTGCTGTTCTATTGAATTTATTGTAGAATAAAGAAATCGCTGAAAACTACAATTTTCTTGTTCAATAAATTTTAGAGATTACTGGATGAGCTGAACATAGTAATCTGTAATATCTCTCCCTGTTTTTCTTGCACTGTATTCGCAGTTTCCCTGCAAACTCTGTACGAAAACATACCTATAATTCATCTCTCTCTTTCTCTCTCCCTCTCTCTCTCGAGATCGATAATTGTTAACACGCCTTTCCTGGCGCTCTCACTTATATCTTCTTTTACACACAACGCAGAGCAGACTACTACAGGCGAATTTATAATCAGCGAGGAAGTAAGCCTGTGCCAAAACAACTCTCTCAGAACAACGAAGAGTTCTACATATCTCCCACTACTCGAAAATACCGCGTCAGATCCTCCGTTAGGCGATAATAGCCTCATGGGACTATCCCATGTTTTAATACCGGTGAGCACAATGAAGCTCTTCTTTTAACGTTTCGATATGCTGCAGAAGCAGCTAGACGATCTTAAATCTATCTTGGGAGGAGGCCCTGTTTCACACGCTGTTCCCACTATTTCGACGGAGGGACCAGGGTGTGAATTAGCGAAATTAACAGCCAGAGTCTCTACCCTTGAGAATTTGATAGGGGAACAAAATGGAGTGTTGAGTGACACTAACACCAACACTAGCCGGCTTCTTAAGCATACCGGGAAACTTAACAATAACTTAAAACAAGTGCATGTTGCATCAGAGGGCTCCATTGCTGCTCCCGACTACCCTCTGAGGTAGCGGAAGGTTTACCAGTCGGTGACACTGAAGCTTCTGCTCCGCACAGTGTCTCCTCTCCTCGACAGGGCTCCGGCGATGTGGGTACTCACGTTGGTCACGAGTCGGCCGAGAGCTGCGAAGTGATTATCAACGGGGTATACATAAACGGATCTGAGATCCCACGTGAACGTCGCTCTTAGCGACGTTACTTTTCCTGTTCTCGGTACTGTTCTTCCTTCCCTGCATAGGAAGGATATTGCTGGTGTGCGCATGATGCGCCGCCGGAGATTAGCTGGGGAGAAAAAAGGAGACGATATGGAGAGTTTGGGCTCACCCAACCGCCCATCGCCCTCTATTATAGCTAGGCTTACTGAGCTGGGTCTGGTCGGGAGATTGATACAGGCCAAGCGCTCGCTCACCAATAACTATTTAACAACCAACGACATTAAGTCGGCTTCCCTATCCCAGGAAACTGTCAACTACCTATCAGGTAGAAAGATCTTCATTAATGAAATGCTTCGACAGGACAAGTTTATACTTTTCCGGAACTTGAGGTTCATAGCCAAAGATATGGGCTTCAAATATGTTTGTCATTCCGGTGACAGCTTCCTGGCTAGACGTAGGGGAGGTAAGCAGGCGCACGTCTTCGCATCAGCAGCTGATTTTCAAGCCATTGGGTCCCATACTCTTTTGTCATTGCGTCAATGACCTCACAACAGACGGACTTGACCTTAAGCAAATTTTCTATGCAGATGACCTTCAGATATATCTTCACACTACAAAAGAAGATCTATCGGACGATCTGACTCGACTGTCTCTCGTGGCACAAAAAGTGGCAGAGTGGGCGGCGTGCTCTGGACTGCAGCTTAACCCTATTGAAAAATCTTACGTAAGATCTTACGTGAGATCTTATGCCAAAATCTGATCTGAAATTTTTTTATTTGTAAAGGACTAAACCCCATGCAAAATATGGATAAACTCGTTATTAAAGATTTTTTTTTCGATGGGACTTTGAATTTTTTCAGATGTGTAGCAAAATTTTTTTAAGTTCCGCATCTGAAAAAATTCAAAGTTCCATCGAAAAAAAAATCTTTTTAGTCCTTTATAAATAAAAAAATTTCAGATCAGATTTTGGCATAAGATCTCACGTAAGATCTTAGGTAAGAACTTACGTAAAAACTTACGTAAGATCTTACGTAAGAACTTACGTAAGAACGTACGTAAGATCTTACGTAAGATTTTTCAATAGAGATTTCAATGAAAATTTAGAGATATCCCTATTGAAAAATCTTACGTAAGATCTTACGTAAGTTCTTACGTAAGTTCTTACGTAAGATCTTACGTAAGTTTTTACGTAAGTTCTTACCTAAGATCTTACGTGAGATCTTATGCCAAAATCTGATCTGAAATTTTTTTATTTATAAAGGACTAAATACCGTGCAAAATGAGGATAAACTTGTTATTAAAGAATTTTTTTTCGATGGGACTTAGAATTTTTTCAGATGTGTAGCAAAATTTTTAAGTTCCGCATCTGAAAAAATTCCCATAAAAAAAGAAAATTCTTTAATTACAAGTTTATCCTCATTTGCACGGTATTTAGTCCTTTATAAATAAAAAAATTTCAGATCAGATTTTGGCATAAGATCTCACGTAAGATCTTAGGTAAGAACTTACGTAAGAACTTACGTAAGATCTTACGTAAGATTTTTCAATAGGGATATTATTTGTAATAATGTCCTAATACGAAAATTTATTTGTATTTTTTTTTACATTTTAAGATCTAACTTCTTAAATTTTTAATATTTTTGCCCCAAATCTATTTTGTAAGTTCAAAATGATGTATACAATAAAAAAATACAATAAAAAATTGATTTTTTAAAAATTTTGTCCAAACCCTGCTTAAACTAGGTTTAAATTAGCATTTTTTAATTTAAGAAATTTATTTTAAAAATCAATTTTAAAATTTAGAACCTTACTAGCATGTTTATAAAAATACAGGTTAATTGGTTATGAGATATTGTAAACATTGAAATAATAGTAGATGTGTTTAAAATAAGTTAGAGTAAAAATAACTGCTGTAGATTGTAACATTAGCAAACGCTGCAACTAATTAAAGCACCTGAATTTATATAAAAAAATGTTAACAATAATAATTGTTTGAAACTGAAATTACTAACGCGTTCCTGCATATCGAGGATTTTATTTAGTCTGTATAAAATTGAATTTTAATTTTTTTATGAAACCCTTGCAATACAATAATTTTTTCATTAAAAGTATTTGTATGAAATTTAGTAAAAAAAGAAAAATTTACTTACTGTTTGCAGAAAAAGTGTAAACATATTCATTCATGATAGTCAAAATTAAAAGAATCATAATGTCATTGACAGCTCTACTTTTGCATCGCACCCACTCTATTGAAATTGTTTTTTCAACATCTGTCGAATTTTTATATAGTTTCATTACAATGTAAGAAAAACAATAACAGCTGACTTGTATGGAATTATATGAAATGCAGAATAGTTAGTACATGTTTTACGTATAAAAAGTTATTTTTAACATTCTATTTATCTCTTTTTTCATTATTAGTGTTATAAACTGCTATTTTGCAGAACATTGCCATGTAATCTAATAAATAATGTAAGAAAACGATAAAATTCCAGTCTTCAGATAATGCAAACAATTTCAAAAATGATATAGATGTTCAATCTTTTATTTTATGCACATTAGTTATTAATAAAATGGTCCAGATTTATAAAAGATTCATTCAATCTATTTTTTATTTTAGTCTTACACAAAGCGTAGGTTAAAATACACTAGCAAGACGCTACCGACGAATTTCCGCGTTTACACGTAGACCCTCACCAAAGAATCCCATGAATTTACGCAATTTCGCGTCATTCACTTTATTATCATAACTAAAAAATATCTTTTATGACAAATGAGTCGAATAAAGCAACGTAATATTAATTTGTTCCATTTCTTGTTGTTTCTATAATTTTAAGTTCATATCAAAGTAAAGAATATTAAATAATGCATTAATATAAAAAAGTATCATTACATCAATAAGTACTTACATTTATTTATACTTTAATTAATACTCAATGAATACTCAATGTAAATTTATGTGTCTTTAAAAATGCATTTGATAGATGAAGCTTCCCTGGTAGAAAATAAACCAAGTAAAATGGTTGGTACACTCATAATTAGGTAATTTACTTAGCTAACGAATAAGCCAAGTATAAGCCAAGAATAAGCTAACGGATGGGGAAAAAATAGATTTCTTTTTATTATCAGATATATTGCTGTAATTGCGTACTTAATAGTTTAGTATTAATTTTTAATATTAATTTCAATAAAGAAAGAAAAACACAAATATAACGTCGATTTTTAACATTTATATAGAAGCCGAGATATATATTCAAACCTCTGAAACGCATATTTCATGCGAAAATCTAATTAAAATTTGATCAGACGTAAACGAATCTTGACGATCGAAAATAATTTATTTAAATAAATATTTTACTTGAAATTTAAACTTTTTTTTCCAAACTGTCGGAAATTTGAACAAGAAGCCACTTATTATAGGCGGCTGATACCTCGTGGTACAATCTGGTGGTACAATCATTTTTTTTAAATATAGGTCACTAATCATGAATCTCAAGTCAGATTTATAAAATTGAACATGACGGATCCAATATGGCAGATAATATTTGGTTAAATTCGTTAATAATATTTGGCGCCTCGTTCTCGAAATTGCTATAGCCTAGTACCCCTACTTTGCCCTACAAATGCCAGACATTTAGAGTAATAAAGAAGATGTCTCTCTTCCATGGGCACCGCCTCTCGTATCGCCGCCGAAACTTGTCATTCCTCTTCTTTGTGTGAAAGGTGTAACACGTGCGCGTAAGCGTTTTCTTTTTATATGTTCTTTTTTAGAAAATTTTTATTTAAGATGTCGAGAACAAGGAACACGAGAAGCAGAAAAAGATAGACGAAGATAAAGAACCAATGTAAAAATTAAAAAAAGATGTGAACGTGGTAAAACAAGACGGTGTATCGACTGAAGATCCGCAGGACAGTGATGTCTCGGAAAGAAATTCGCAGGAAGAAGCAAGAGATAGCTCGGAAGGTATATACAGGGTGATTCATTTTAATTGCCCCAGGCAAATATCTCGAAAAGTACGGGAGATGGAAAAAAACGTTAAATGTAAATGTTGTAGGGTTCAGAGGGGGAAATCCAATGGTCACCTTGACCATGACCTTGGGGTCAAGTTTCAAGGTCATTTCAAAGTCAAAGTAGTTTTTTTTTAAATAGGAACACCAACTTTTGACCTCGGAAATTAAAAGAGCGGAAAATTTTACATTCAAACATGATGTTATGTCATGGGGTCCAGTTGACCTCTGCAGTCGCATCAAGGTCAAATCAAGCTGTCTACACAATTCGTAGGCCAATATCTTGAAAAAAGCAAGGTTGAGAAAAACTTTAAATACCAATTTCCCCCTCTGAACCCTACAACTTTTACATTTAACGTTTTTTTCCATCTCCCGTACTTTTCGAGATATTTGCCTGGGGCAATTAAAATGAATCACCCTGTATATAAAAAAAGGTTACACGAAGAAAAAAATTTAGTTGAATCAATGACGGTGAGGTCAATAAATATCAACAACTGCATTTTTCCTTTTGAACGGAATGGAAAACCTACTGAACTGACAACAACATTCAGTTGGAACAATGGTCAGAGTGACCTCCCTATTGAAAATATCCAGCTGGACATCCAGGTGGAAAATTCAGCTAGAAATCCAGGTGGAAATTCCAGCTGAATTTTTTGGGAACCTTGGTTGAATTTATCCAGTTGGATTTCTGGGGAATGCAGGTGCAATTTATACCTATAAATTCCATCTGGAATTTCCATCTGGAAAATCCATCTGGATGTCCATTAAATCCACCTAGATTGATTCGAAATCAAGGTATAAATTGTACCTGCATTCCCCAGAAATCCAACTGGATAAATTCAACCAAAGTTTCCCAGAAATCCAGCTGGAATTTCCTCCTGGATTTCTAGCTAGATATTTTCAACAGGGCTTAAACACCGGCAACAGACCTGTTCTGTTGATTGAACGAATAATCTGATGGAACAAAACAATTTCTATTGAAACAAAAGATAGTTGTATACTAATTCAACAAATATTGCTGTTACCACGATGACCAAGCTCGGTCATACTTCATACTCTCTGGATACTTCATAATTTTATCGCCAGGTGGCAATTCTTTATGTGCGCTAACGTATTTTAATATGTACTCTCTGCTCTCTGCAGCGGACAGAGAACAGGTCGGTTAGTATACAGGTCCTCAAAAGGTATCGGTCCCTCCCCTCCTTACTCACAAAAATATGAATTTTCGCGAAAAGTGTTTCAGATAAAAATTTTAGGATTTCAATAGGGTAGTTAAATCATGACCCTTGATTTAACGTTGAGGGTTATTTCAAATTCAAATTTGAGATTTCAAATGTGAACCCCAATTTTTGTGCCGGAATTAACAAAATGACGCAATTCTGTGTTCAAAACGTGTTTATCTGATGGGTGAAATGACTCATAAAAGTCAATGAGACATCAAAAAAAAAAAAAAAAAAAAAAAAAACAGGCAGCTTGTAGGTTTTTAAAGTTTTAAAATAACATTGACATTTCAAATGGTGACCCCTGTTTTACGTTCTGAAATCAGAAAAAGCATGAAATTTTACGTTCTAAATATATTTCAATAAATTGTGGGACTTATGGAAACCAACTTACATTCAGGTGAGGCTCCTCGTTTTACTGCATAATGAGATAGATATTCCGATCGAATAAAAAACATCATGTTTATAAAGATGTTTCTCGGGTTAATTCTGAGTGCGTTTTTCATTTCAGTTTTAAGAGGGCCAGCCTGGGTTAAATTGAAAAAATTACACTTTCCAGTATAATACGTATAACAATTGTATTCATCACTTTTGATTGCTGGAATATTTTACACTTTAACTACTCGCACAATTTAAGCTATTTATTCATTATTAAGATCCAAACAGTGTTCTTTACCTCTAGTATTGTTCCATCAAAAAAATTAAAAATTTTTATTTATTTGTCCACTTGCCATAGCTTTTTTCTCAATAAAGTAACTTATATGTCACCGGACCAGGTTTAAAATACTCTTCATTACCTGCACTTCAGATGTATCGCATCACTTTTCTGAAAAATGTTTTTGATGAAACAATACTAGAGGTAAAGAACACTGTTTGGATCTTAATAATGAATAAATAGCTTAAATTGTGCGAGTAGTTAAAGTGTAAAATGTTCCAGCAATCAAAAGTGATGAATACAATTGTTATACGTATTATTATGGAAAGTGTATTTTTTTCAATTTAACCCAGGCAGGCCCCCTTAAATAAAAAACTTTATCCAAATTCTGCCAATTCAAGATAATTTTTAAATTCAAGCCGACTTTAACCCTTTAACGTGCAAATGGCCAAAATTTCAACGTCAACTTCAAGCTCGTGCCTTTCAATCATAACCCGTGTGGAAAAAATATTGGGATACATATTCTTATGTAAAAAAGTCTCATCTTTAGAATGGCATGGTTAAATTTATCATTAAATGAGCATAAATTGTTTATTTTTAACAATAAACAAAAAAAAAATGCAGATTTTTTATTAATTTTTTTTTTAATAATTTTAACTATGTTCTCGGCACTCAAGAACATTCTAACCCATCAGGATGCGGGACCCGATAGTAGTACTTCAAAAATATATTTTTAGATACTTTGATTTTTAGCGTTAACCAATTCAAAATGGCGCCCCAATGCCTGAAATTATTGCAAAATCACAGTAATATGCACTTCTGAAGTGTAATCAAAGTTTAAGCGGGAAAATTGACTTTCTTGAGTTTTTTCACAATAAATTGGATGTATATTAGCAAAATTAGCGCAGACAATCGATTTTCAAGATGGCGGCCGTGATGAGTCAGCTAAAATAACGTACTTACACAGTTTTATAGACACTGTACAGTCTTCAATCCTCTTTATTCAACAGTTTTATGAAATTTCAGAACCATTAGATATAAAGTAATTTTTATCTTATCAAAATTCAAAACGGCGGATCCAAGATGGCGGACCGCAAACTCAAAAATGGCAATTTAGAAAAATAAAAAATACTATCGTATTCTACGTAAAAGTTGAAATCGAAATATTCCTATTCACTTTCTCGATCAGAGCCGCCATTCTCGAGTTAAAAATTATCAAAGTACCCGAAATCAAAAATTCGCCTCCAAGCTCTGCAATCCCTCATTCTCGATCGGAGTTACCCGATTCTCACTGTAAGGAGATAAATGCTCTTGAAGACCATAGTTTTCATATACATTTTCTTCTAAATTTACGAACATCTTTTGTGAATATTGCCTTTGTGAATGTTGAACTTCGAAGAACATCTGGTCACGAAATTATATCAGTAGCTATAAGGACAATTTTATTTTCATGAGTTTATTCCTAAAGAAACTGTATTCAAGTTTGTATTTATCGAACAGTCCATGAAGATAATCTTATCCTTGAGTGAAGAATAAAAGTTCCACAAGCCCAGGAAACATAGTTGTAATTCAATTTTTTTCCGGTTCGGAATCTTTTTCACGTTTGTAATGGTCGATCCCAGGAAAATATTTGGTCATGAAATCATTTGGATAACTTACGATTGCAAC
This sequence comes from Sycophila sp. Sp_5, assembly GCA_018906775.1. Classification (NCBI taxonomy): domain Eukaryota; kingdom Metazoa; phylum Arthropoda; class Insecta; order Hymenoptera; family Eurytomidae; genus Sycophila; species Sycophila sp. Sp_5. Next base: position 720,061 of record JACCID010000066.1, read on the forward strand.
TTTTGATAACTTTGATAATTTCGATTTTAGATAACTTTCTACAAATATTGTATTTACATTCGTATATAAAGTACAATGTCTAAAAGGAAATCTAATTATAGACGTGAAAATTCAGAAAGACCCAGACGATCGAACCCAGTTGCACAAGTGTCTATTGAGTATGACGAACGTGAAGAGTTCATCAATGCTAATGTTATATCAACTGCTGATGATTCTGGTGAATCTGATTCAGATATTTCAATAAATGAACAATCTGAAGATTCTTCAGAAGACGAATCAGACTCGGAGCAAGTTGATAACTCCTCGTCCACATTTATTGTCAATTCTTTTACGATAATGTTTATAACAGTTACAGTAATTCACAAAAGAAATTAGAGAATGATCACCATTACAAATGGCTCGATGGAAAACCTAATTATAATAGAACTTTCACAAATGAGATATTCTTAAAAGAGTCAGATAAAAACAGCATTTTGAAAAGTACTCCAACAAAGCATATCATTGAATGCACAAAAATAAATGGGTGTGAAATGTCAAGAATTGAACTTGATGTATTTATTGATATTATTATATTTACCACATACAATAAAAGACTATCTCAAAGAGATTATTGGTCTACGGATCCACACTTGAAAGCTGAACCAGTAGAAGCAGTAATGTCATGTAGAAGATTTGAACAGATCAAGTTAAAAATCAAATTTCATAAGCCTGAAGATAGAAACAATACTGATAGGATCTATCGCGTCAGAAAAATGTCAGATATATTGAGAAAAAATTTGATGCATTATGGTATTTTCTGAACAACACTGTCCATAGACGAAATGATGCTAAAGTTTTATGGGCGAACAGTTTTGAAACAATTCATAAAAGGTAAGCCTGTGAGGTTTGGAATCAAGTTATGGACTCTTTGCAGTGCCAATGGATACATTTTTAATTTTGAAATTTACTGTGGGAAAAATTCTGATACGAATGGGGTATTATCAAAATGTGCTTTAGGTAGTCGTGTAGTTGTGAATATGCTCTTCGTAACAGAGATAGATTGCACATTTACTTCGATAATTTATTTACAAACCAGTTAGAGAAAATAGAGTCTCTATCAAAAATAGTATCCAAAAGAAAGATGATCGAGGAAAATATGAAGTAAAACATGATCAGAATAGTGGTTTGAATTTCTGACTGTATCTGTCGGTAATGGACAGATTTGATATCTGACCGTAATGGACTCAAAACCAGTCTCTATTTTATCAACTGCAGCTCGAGCAACACCATTAGACCCTGTTTTACGTCGCCAAAAAGGTCAAAAAGACAAGAGAGAACTCGTCTTCCCAAGAGCCTTTTTGATGTATAATAAATTCATGGATGGAGTTGACCTATATGATCAACGTTGCAATGAAATACAACCAATAATACGATCAAAAAAATGGACATGGATACTATTTATCCGACTTATCCAGACTTCCATAACCAATGCGGTGACTGTATATAATACTGCTAATCAGAGTAAGGGAGTAAGAATGAGTACAAAATAGTTTGAAGAAATCGCAAGAAATCTGGATCATTTTTCCATGAAACCAAACAACTTGAAGTCCGGAAACTGTGCGGCTATCAGGGTTGTAGAATTTATACACGAAAGTTTTGCACTACATGTTTCATGTATTATTGTGGTACATCCTTCAAGACGGCTCATCCTCAAATGGAAGAATGAAAACGCAGAACTGCCATTGTGAAGCCATTGTACATCCTTCTGAAATCATGGTTGCAGAGTTTGGAGGCGAATTTTCGATTTCGGGTACTTTGATAATTTTATGAATAGGAGCATTTCTATTCCAAATTTTACGTAGAATACGATAGTATTTTTTATTTTCCTGAATTGCCATTTTTGAGTTTGCAGTCCGCCATTTTGGGCCCGCCATTTTGAATTTTGATAAGATAAAAGTTAATTTTTATCTAATGGTCCTGACATTTCATAAAACTATTGAATAAAGAGGATTGAAGCCTGTACAGAAGAACATAGTTAAAAAAATTCTTAAAAAAAAATTAATATAATTTTTTTTTGTTTATTGTTAAAAATAAACAATTTATGCTTATTTAATGATAAATTTAACCATTCCATTTAGAAGATGAGACTGTTTTACACAAGAATATGTATTCCAATATTTTTTCCACACGGGTTATGATTGAAACGCACGAGCTTGAATTTGACGTTGAAATTTTGATCATTTGCGCGTTAAAGGGTTAACTTTAACTTTAGCCGTTTCACAGTTTTGCGAATTTTAAATTTTTGCGAATTTTAAATTTTTGCGAATTTTAAATTTTTGCGAATTTTACATTTTTGCGAATTTTCCATTTTTGCGAATTTTCCATTTTTGCGAATTTTCCGTTTTTGCGAATTTTCCATTTTTGCGAATTTTCCATTTTTGCGAATTTTCCATTTTTGAGACTTTTCCATTTTTGCGAATTTTCCATTTTTGCGAATTTTCCATTTTTGAGACTTTTCCATTTTTGCGAATTTTCCATTTTTGCGAATTTTCCATTTTTGCGAATTTTCCATTTTTGCGAATTTTCATTTTAGCAAATTTTACATTTTTGCGAATTTTTGAATGAATGTAATTTTCGCAAACATAGTGTGCTCTTTCCGATTTCGGAACGAAAAAAGGAGGGCTCCGTTTGAAATTTCAAAGTTGACCTTGAAATGACCCTACAGGCAACGAGGATAGACTCCTATAGAGGCCGAATGCCCATATATCGAAGTGAAGCAAAAATACTAAGGTACGCCGATTTCAACCGTGCTGTCGGTAGCAGTGTCGGTATCCCGGTAACGCGTACGGTAGATAAAACGTCGGCTCAAATAATAAATATTAAAAACTGCAGCTATAATAATTTGTTTATTATTTGAGCCGATGTGTTATCCACCGTGCGCGTTACCGAGCTACCGACACTGCTACCGACAGCACGGTTGAAATCGACGCGAGCGCTTCGCGTGGTCGGGGTGCGTACCCTCCTCGGGGTGTTTCACTTTGGGATAGGGCATTCGGCTTCTATGGGAGTCGATCTTCGTTGCTACAGGCGTATACCTTTGCGTATAAGGGGGGGGTCCGAACTTTTTGAAGACCCTGTATACGACTGATGGTATTTTACCTTCCGTAATATTGCGGTCGGCTTTACCAACCTTTGCGAAGCGATAATTGTTGAATTATATACATTTATTATTGCACAAAATGAATATCGAAACTAGATTGTTATGCAACCCATATACAATGTGCACGAGGGTTGCAAAGTTTGCGTGTAAAACATACCACGCGCGCTACGACTTGAAGCCGGAGCGCGTGACTCACGTACACACACATGTGAGTATCCCCATGTAAGCGCCTTGCGCGACACGCGCTGATGCGGCCACTCATCCGCTGGACTCTGAAGGAGTCGCATCGCATAGCGAGCCCTTGGGGCGTTTTGTAAGCTATTTGTAGTCTTGTATCTACTAAATATATTACTTTTCTTTCTTAACTACTACTCCAAGTATTTCTGATTCCACCAGTTTTCCCAACAATAATAAAATTGCCGTGTTCTTTACATGTTTGTATCAGCGTCTGTTGTGCGTCTCTGTTCCTCAAAACACAAATGCAATATTCATGGTCAATAAAAGGAAGTTCCAAACTTCACGAAAGACATTTATTTTTAATTCAAGAAAAAAAAAACCAGAAGTTTTACAGTTCGGTTGATTCAACGTATCAGGGAACGTTAGATTAACAGAAAAAAATTATTTGTTACTATTTATTAGTGTAGGGGTTGTTGTTTCAACTAATGTTTTTTCTCGACGAACGTATATATTCAGAAAGTTAAATTAATTTTGTTTTTCACAGTTAAATCTACTGTGTAAACTAGGCTCGCCACATGGCGATCGCTTCGCGCTCGCCAGAGGCTCGCCCCTTGCATCGCTCCGCTGCGCTACGCGATGCAAGGATGCAAAATGCTTCGCATTTTGCATGATAGGCACGACCGATGCTCGCGCTACGCGCTCGCTCTTCATTCTACCTTTTTTTTTTATTAATAAATCTGATTAAACGAAAATGATAATTGTATTTTTTAAACGAAAATCAGCTGTAATTTCTTTAGTTTCAATTATAGAAAAAAATGTTCTGTATGAAAAAGTTGTATTTTTTGTGTATTTACAACTTCTACATTTAATGTTTTATTGTAAAATGATATTAAAAAGCGTTTAGAGGTAGAAAGCGAGTTTTTAATGAAAAAGTGCGTTTTTTTGAAGCGAAAATTATCTGTAACTTTTTTCGATTTCATTGTAGAGAAAAATTTACTGTATGAAAAAGTTGTATTTTTTATTGTTTTATAAGATGAAACTCATGAGTTTGTGATAAATACATTATTGTTCAAGTTATTCTGAAAAAACTGATTCTTTGTTTTTATTTTTTGTTTGCATAATGTACTACTGTAATCGCACGTTTAGATGAAATGGGTCGTAAACCTTATTGGCACCTTTCGGGATAATGACGAACATTCTGTGAAAGTTTCAGCTCAATTCGTTAAGATTCAAAGGAGTTATGCTTGGAACAAAATGGAATCTTACATACACCCCATTTTTGCTCTGGTGAAAATATAAGGCACTCCGTGTAGCGGTCGTGCCTAAAAATAGAAGTTACTGTTTTTTTTCGATCTATCTTCAATTATTAGGAAAAGAATTGAAATTTCACATATTTTCTACTTTTGATCGCATTGTTAAAAGATGGCGGCAGTTAGCACAATTCTATCACCAAATTTGGAAAGAGCAAACAAAATTACAATAAAACGCGTTCCTTAGAAACTTTTGGTTGATTGATTTACTAAAAAGCATACATTTAAAACCAGTAAAAAATCTTTATGTCATTTGGCATGAAACGGGTTAAAGCAAAATCCGCTTTTCATGAACTGAACGCCTCGACTAAGAAGATTTGCCAACTTCGCACATGTTAGGCTGTATAAAAAACAGTGCGAAATACAAAACCATATAAAGCTACTCGAAAGGAAAAACGCTCGTTTAGCATTGTTGACAAATTTATTAATGTTAAATTTATTCATATTTTTTCAGTCTGTAACCAAATTATTATACTGTGCAAAACTTTTTTCCTTAGTGTATTTTTTTATCAAAACTGATTGAAATGTAAGTCTAAAGAATTCAAGCTTCCGATCATAAAATTAAAGAGAACTCTTTCCTGAACCGTTAATATCGCTTGATATTTTTTATGCCGCATAAAATGATACGTAAAAATACAAACTAAACTTATTTTATTTCAGTCAAAATTCATTTACCATAGCTAACTTCCTCTTCCAAGCGTTGATAGTACAAAATGTTTGTAAACAACCCTTGATTACTTAATAAAAGTAGGCAAAATCTTCTTTTTATTTTTGTAAAGAAACCAACAACAAACCGTTACATTAATTTGGAAAACCATTAAATTAATGTTAAAAATGAATAATAAGACGACAACATTCAAATAAATGTTATTAACTTAATTTAGCTTATTTTTTACTTATTTGATTTTTTATTCAAATATAAACGTAAGGTAAATAAGATATATTAATCAGAAATTGTTTTCCAGGAAACAACAACCCGCTGGTCATCTGGAGCTTTAGAAAATGGCTTTAGTCCTTCTTCAGTAACGTATTGATTAACTTGATAATCCAACATAACTTCATATTTAAAAATATCTGTTCCAAGTTGCTGAAAAATAATAATAATTTAATAAATTCTCTTCAAACCAACTAAATTGAAATTTAATAAATAAATAAGTAAATTGAAATGTAATATTATTTGCTACATTTTGTCATTATTCATGATTTGAATGTATATCAAAATTAATTAATTAGTTTAAATTAATATAAACTATTTACTATAATCAGTGCATAGCATGTAACAATAAGTTTGTGTAGAATTCGATTCTAAAGTCAAAAATAAAATTTTTCTTTTTTTTTTTTAATTTAAAAAGAATCATGAAAACCGTAAAAAATGAGGTTTTTCGCCATAAAACCCCATAAAAATGTAACTGGACCCTACTTTTTATTGCAAATTCGGATTCAGCGTCGAAAAATACATAAGAATATATAGGTCTGGTCAATTGCACAAACACTTTTGTTTTTTTTTGTGGGCCTGTGTTATTAATAATTTTGGCCCTGTCTCATTAAAATATATGCACCGATAGGACATGTAGGTTACGCCAAAGGCTTTTTTTTAAACAAGCATAGCGGACCATAAAATGACCTTGAAGACTTCCTCCACAATAATTATGTTATTTATTTTTTAGGTCATAACAAGAAAAAAATCTATAGGTCCAAACCCCCCTTAATAGTGTTGTTAAAAAATCGTATACTTGCAGTGTACTTCTGGGGTGGTCGGAGTAATAGTAGATTTCGACATTACCAACCGATATCTTCAACAGTGTTTTTGTTTTTTCTCATCAATTACTGTATAAAATTATGTAAGATTTTGCAGATGTACTCCAAATCAAATGTACATTTGCGTTCAGCTCATTTCTTTAAAAAATAATAAAAAAATGGTTTGTCCAACTAATTCCTTTTTTTTTTAAAGCAGGAAAAAATTCAAAAGAAACATGTAGTTTCATTATGTTTGAATAAATATTACTTAAGGAGTATGGCGATTGAAAAATAACAAAATTTGATGCCAGTTTGAGCGTAAACGGGTTAAAGTTTAAGATAGGAAAAAACTTTTTTCGTTACTTACACCTATAATTCTTTGTAACGTGAAAATGAGTACTTTACAGCTTCTTTAATAAGTAAGGATGCTGGAGACGCCAAGCGCGAGGTTATGTTAGAAATAGAGATAGAAAAAAGCGTAACGCGAGAGAAGTGCGGCTATTAGCCGAATAGGTTCCCCCGCAAAGCGCGCGAAAGGAGTGGGGGCAAGAAATAAGCAAGTGCTATGATACTAACTGCTCGCGCGACGGAAGCTCTCTTCCATCTCCGACCACGACCCAATACGTCTCGGCGTATAAGGATCCGATCGACAGCACGGCGAGAAGACGACCGTATGGCCGACGTACCATCTTCAAGAGCTGCAACCAACGGCTAGGAGCTGAGATCCAAGGCTGTGCTCCACGACCGTCAGGACCGACCGCCGCGATGATAACCGGCAAGCATCGAGGAATAGAGGCACGATACTCGCTCACCGGCTTCGCAGCCGCCCAGCGAGAACTGACATCATAACACCCGAAGCCTATCACTCTCGTTCAGGTTTAATACATAAGGGACAGCGGTCCACGTTTGCGAGTGCGTGTTAAATGCGATAGGCGAGGGCTCCATAGAATTCCAGAAATTTGTATTGTTTTTATTAATAAACATCGCCACTGGAAAGTGTATTTGTTAAAAGCTGAATAAAGTGATTTCCTTCAGCCTCGCAAGACCCACTCTCCTCTGCCGACCTTGCTAACTCGGCCGATAAGAGGATCGTATATCTTTTGTTCAGGGATTGTTGAGATAAGGATTGGCCAAGGGGCTGAAATAATTAAGTATTAATAATAATTGGGCGGTATAACATAGTCCAACAAACATTTTTACATTGTTAATAAGTTGTTCCTGCTCATGGATTAAGTTTAGTGTTTTTTCCAACTTTTTATTAAAAAAAATTAATCCTGAATAAGAAAGCAAATGTACTCTTAAACAATCACCGATAAAATTTTTCAACATTTATAGCGAATTAAAAACATTAACTGGTCGAATTATGGTAAAAAAGGAAAAATAGTTATCTATTATTTTTTATCATTCTACTATATCTATATTGTGCACAATTGTGACGTCATTCAGATTTTTGTAACGCGCTATATTCGCAAAATATAAACAAAATCTCAACCGCGCTATCTTTCAAAACATAAACAAAACCTCCAAAACGTATATTTTAATAAAAACTGCATTTGCCTAGCTACCAGCTTAAAGGCATGCGTGGTGATTGGTGAAGACTGCTATCAGTGGTGAAAGCTCGTCTGTATATATATATATATATATAATGAGTAAAAAGAATATCTTTTGCCACCGAAATCAGTACAGGCGAAACTGCGTACTTTCGACCAGGGGATGAAGAATTAGTACATTTTTGTAGTAAAATCCCGTATCTTTTTTTAGTAAAAATCACTGTTACAAATTCATTACAATTAGGTAAAATAACTGTTACAATGTCTGCGCGATCCCCTCCTGCGGTTTGTGTGACCCTGACGATGGTGGAGGGGCTTGATGCCTGATGAACTGGGCCACTAAAACCTGAACGTCTGAAAGGAGTGCGTATGAAGGATCCCCCTAAAAAGGGCTCTCCCCCGTATGGATTTTGGATCCCCGTAAAAAGGGCTCTCTGATTGATAAGGTCTCCCTTAAACGAGGCTTTTCGAATGAATGTGGGAGAAAGAAGGGTTGTGGAGTGTGGAGTCTGCGGTAACACGCGGAAGTGTTTTTTTAAGCAAATTATAAATTACTATGTATTTTAATAAAAAAAAAACTATTTTTTAGATGAAAATGTAAATACAGATCCCTGAAGCCTACTGTTAGGTTAAAAATAATAAAAAATAAAAAAAAGTTGTTTTCTACATTCAATTAAATATTAATAAAATAGCCAAAATAATTAATAGAATAAAAAAAAGAAGTTAAAAATTACCCATACATCCAGCCATCCATGTATTTATTTATTGATTTTTTTAGGAAAGAATTAAAAAAAATTTCTCGACAATTACACATTGCAAAAGAAATAAAAATTTTCGAGCTCTCCATTAACGATTACTTCGATTAAGGGGAGGGGTATGGTATAAGCACTTTGAAAAATCCGTTTTTCTGGAAATTTTATATTTCAAAGTATAGGTCCTTAGCAATATTTTCCCCAAAATTTCAAGTCTTTTGAAGTAAATGTCATTAACCTAATAAGCTGCGCGACCCGCCCTTTCGAACCGGCCGACAGCGGCCGAGAGCGGCAGGTAGGTACCGGAGTAGCTGCTCCGTTCGTGTTCAAATTTTGAGGCGTAACCTTATGTTCTAACTAGCCTTTCTTCAAGGAATGGAAATCATCGTCGGCTCAAGTACTTATGAATTTGTCAAAACATCTGATGAAACGAGGATCGACAAAGCCGAAGAAAAAGCTGCGCTCCAGTCAAAAGAGGCTAGAATGATGAAAAAAATGGAGCAAAAGGGAGCCTTGGTCATTGCGAGTGCCGCAGGAACCTTGTTCTATGGTGCTGGCATCGACGATTCAGTGGGTTAAAAATAATTCTTTTTAACAATTTTGGTTGCTTAAATCTTTATACGCGTTTTTCTCAAAACTATATTTTTGACATCGGTGCACGCGATATCTCAAAAACTTTTGTACCGATTCGATTGAAATTAATTATAGTTTTACAATACATATTTTATTAGGTCGCAACGTTCTCTTTGTTTTTTTTTGCTCGAGACCTCGATTTTATAGGTACCAAATGGCGTCATTTTTTGGGTTAATTTCGTACTTTTCGCTTCAATCAACCACCAAAACTTAAAAAAAAAAATTTAAATAAAAGGCGACGTTGCGACCGAGATATACTTCTACTTTAATAAAATTTTTCATGTTTTTTTGTTTCAGGTGATTTGCTGCAGAGTTATCGTGTGCACGGGGAAAAAATGTTTATAACATAGCCTCAGTTATCTCTTTACCACAGGCGTATTTTTTAATATTTTATGACAAGAAAATTACTGTTTATTATTCAAATTTTACTTAAATACATGGAAAAACTTTAATAAAAAAACTTCATTGCTTTCTTAAAAAAATTTCTTGAAAAAATGCTTCTTTTTACACCCATTATACCCCACCACTTCAATGGAAAATTTTGAGAGCGATCCCGGCGATTATCTCCTCACACAATCGCCTTGTACGCAGGCCTACGCAGATATACTCTGCGCCGCGACACATTATAACATATCCATCCACTATTATATTAAGGAGCTTAATTCTAGGTTTTTTTTTCCGACCACTTTTCACGTCTTTGACCGACGATACTTGTAGATGATGTAACTTGTTCCAGGAACATTTTTTCCGCTTCGATTTTTTTCTCAAAGACCAAGTGCGGGGTGGACTGCCTTGTAGACGACGTCCCGTCTTTCTGAGGGTGTTCCTGGACACCTGAACATCGTCTACAGAAGCAGCGCTCGATTTTTTTCTCAATGACCAAGATCGTGGTGGGCTGCCTTGTAGACGACGTCCCGTCGTCCTGACTACTTGCACAATTTAAGCTATTTATTCATTATTAAGACCCAAACAGTGCTCTTGCCCTCTAGTATTGTTTAATCAAAAACATTTAAAATTTGTATTTATTTATCCACTTGCTATAGCTTTACTCGCAATAAAGTAACTTATATGTCACCGGACCAGGTTTAAAATACTCTTCATTACCTGCACTTCAGATGTATCGCATCACTTTTCTGAAAAAAATTACATAAAAGCTCATTGTAGACACTTTTTGTCCAAAATATTAGGCAATGACTAATATTTTGCACGAAAATAAAAAATAAAGTCATTAACGAAGGCACAAGAAAGTATTTTTAATAAAGCAATAAATGGACTTGGTTAGAGGGCGTGTATGGATGTGGAAGCGTGCGTGGCAGCTCAGAGCGATTTTATTGTTTTGAGGGAGTTTTGTAATTAGGTAATGTAAGTTTTAAAATGGATGTTAAGGGTTAAGGAAGGGCGGGTAATAAGGGTGGGCGTTTTAAAGGGGAGGAAATTGAGTCTGGGTGTAGAAAAGAAGGCGGGCGTATTTTGAGGTTAGGATCACAAAGGAGAGGAGAATGAAAGATTCGTTGGAAGAAAAAGAAAGTTAGCTTGGATAGAAAAGGTTAGGTCAGAGTTAACAGCGGAGGTACGAGGTCTACAAGGTAAGCAGGGATACATGAAACGCAGCCGAAGATCAGGATATGCTAAAGAGAAACTTGAAGCTGGAAGGCGTGGGTAAGGAGAGGTCGGAGGTGGAGAAAGAAGCGGATGCTTTTAAAGAAGTTCTATCGCTACGTAGCTAGTCAAATTGAATCTTCATCTGCTAGCTTTAGACTTGCACTCTGCTTACGTAGTACCACTCGTAAATCTGGCAACACTGTACGTTTTTTTAGTCTACTGTACGCATCGCGTCTGCAGTTAGTAAACTTTATTGAACAAACATAATGAATAATGAATGAGAAGCAACAAAGTTATTTTTTTTAGAAAGGGAGAAGAGTGACGGCTAAAGTGTTTAAAAAACGTTGTCAACAGCAGCAAATAGGAATTACATATAATATGATCATGAAAGCATTATAGCTGATGAATAGCAAACAAACAGTGAGGTTCCTGTCAAACGAGTCAAGCGAGAGAGAGAGACAGCGAATGCGGCATTGCCAAATCTTCCAGCCTTTGCTCATCGACAACAATTACACATAGTTTTTTATCTTTAATAATTGTTATAAGCTCTGAATCATACTTTTTATACCTGCATTATATTCTTTAGATATTTCTTTATTACTGTAAATTTTTTCAAAACAATCTCAATTTTTATTAGGTATATAACACAACATAAACCTGAATTCTCATAAGATTCTATACAAAAATTTGAAGAACTAAATTATTAATTCCTCGGTTATTAGGCTCTGTAGTTTCGCAAAATTTTGGCTGCAGCTTTATAAAGACATTATTAACGACTATGTAAAATTTCATCGAATTCTCAATTTTTAATCTATTACCGGTAGAACCTCCTTAAGGCAAGGATAGTGGAGGAGTTAAAGAAGATTAGGTTAGTGAAAATAGAATTAGGCAAGTTGAAAATAGAGGTAGAGGGAAAATTAAAAGAACTCGAGGAGATGATTTTAAGTTTGGAAGAGAGGTTAGACGGGGAAATTGAGCGGAAAAAGGAGAGGGACAATAGGTCGGTAAGGACGGGCGGAAATAGCGTGGTTGAGAGGTTAGAGGACTCGACAGGAGAGGGCGTGGGTTCGCAGTGGGGTGGTTAGAGCAGGCGGAGCGCTGTGCGCGAGGTTAGTGGAGTTAGCGTGTCAGAGAGAGAGGATAATAATGAAGAGAGTAGTTCACGAAAGGGACAGGAAGGATAGGGAAAATAACATGGAAATTAAGGGGAGTAAATTTAAGGGGAAGGATTGGGGAAAAGAATTGTCGGAGTTTTTTTTTCAGGAATAATAGAGATTTTCATGGGGATATTGAGGATGTTTCGATAAGCGGGGGTGTGGTTATTGAAACTCTAGCCAGATTTAGGTGCGGAAATTTTGTAGAAAAGAATAAATACTGGTTAAAAGACGAAGATAGGAAAAGTAAATTTTGTAAAGAAACTTTTGGATCGTGGTATCACGTTGCGTTGGACGGTAAAAAGGTAAGTAGGGACATAGGCAGCAAAGTGGATAGGGATAATATTAATTTCTTGAAAATAGCAAAAATAAGGGGGATAGTGAGTAGTTGAAGATTATTAGAGAAATAGATAAAATGAGAGAGAAAATAAAGGTAGGTGAGAGGTGGCTACCTAGAAAATTTTGTGGAGAGGTACGGAATATGTAACTGAGCTGCTATAAGTATGGGTGAGTGTGGAAGAATGGTTGATGTAATATTGTATAGTCTTAAGCTAAGAGATAGGAAGTGTAAAATATGGCGTTATAGTCTATAGATACAGTACCGTTCAAAAGTTCTTGAACGCTTGAAGAAATAATTTAAATATTATAAATTACTATATTCCAGCTTCTAAGTGGGCTAGAGACAAAATAAAAGCATTTTAAAGTAGAGAGAACATACTTTCTTTTTATATTAATGGCTTATTTTTAAGAATTTTTTTTGAATCCTGCAATCATTTGTAAGACAATGTATTTTTAGCATTTTTTCAAGTTTCGTTAAATCACTTGCTGTTTTTCGGAAAATTACCGTAGGATAATTTTGTAGAAAGTATTCAAAAGCTTGGAATGAGAGCTTTAATTTCCATATTCGACATATTTTTCTGCGTTAATTTTTTACGCTTTTATGGCGTTTTTTGTGCAAACTACCTATTTTCGAGAAAATAAATTTACGTCAAAAAAATTTTGTAAGAAAAAAAGATGTGTATATATATTATATGTATATACAGGGTGATTCATTTTAATTGCCCCAGGCAAATATCTCAAAAAGTACGGGAGATGGAAAAAAACGTTAAATGTAAAAGTTATAGGGTTCAGAGGGGGAAATCCAATGGTGACCTTGACCATGACCTTGGGGTCAAAGGGTACCCCCCGTTAGTATAGTCGAATTGCCCCCCTCCCGGGATCGGGAAACTAAGGTTATAGGCATATTCTACATGTAAAAAGAATAGGTTTGCCGCCAACCCCAGTTTCCTAGACCCCCCCTAAGTCTCTATATAGCCAAAAACGATTTTTTTTGTAAATATTTTTTTTCTCCTCGTGTATAAGCTCTCGGAATCTGAAAAAATTCACAAGTATACTTCATAATAAGACAAACTTACCTGAATTTTTCCAAGTCATAATATTGAGTACGCCCTCCTTAAAAAAATTTGGAAATTATTCAACCTGTATTATCTCCCCTTCCTTTGGGACCTGCAGTAAATTTTTTTTTTTAAATAACGTATTTTTTTACGAGAAATAAGATGGTATGATTGAAAATCCGGATATCGAGCGGGGTCCCTGCTAAAAATGAAAAAAACCGTGTTTTTTGTACGTTTTTTGGCTGTAACTCTTTGCAGAAGATACCTACAGTAAATCTGATTAATCCACTGGATTCTGCGTAAAAAAATACACGGAAAACATGTATGATAACTTCGATATTGATGCGGGGTCATCCTTAAAAAAATCAAAAACATCGTTTGTATTTAGTAAAGGTGTGAACTAAAAATAGCAGAAAATAATAACTAACGAACGTACCGTTGTACTGTTACCTAAAACTAAAGAAGTCAGAGAGAGAGAGAGAGAGAGAGAGAGAGAGAGGGAGGGAGGGAGGGAGGGAGGGAGAGAGAGGGAGAGAGAGAGAGATACATTTTTAGTCATTTTATTGAAAGTCTTTATTTTTCTAAGGTGTGGATAAAGGCTTTAAATGAGATAAATTAATTACTTAATAACTTCATTGAAACCATCAATAAACGTGACTCCATTCAATTGAACAATAACGTTCCATCGCTTATTATTACTAGGGACTGTGCAAATGTAACATTTGCAAAATTGCTCCACACTCAAATATGACTTTAGCCAATTGATCTGTTGTGTATAACAAAATATTACTTTATTTTTTATTTTTTGATCGTATTGACTTTAGTAATCATACTTTTTCTGATTTGAACAATAAACAGGTAATCACAATCAATCAATTCAAAATAATGAATTTGAATTTGAAATCCTACCTTGATTTGCTGATTTGCCATGCATAATAACAATTTTTAGTTTGAAAATTAAAAGTTGAGAAATATTTCATTCAGAGAAGAAAGCCATTCGTGCATCATTTTAATTATCCACACTAAATTCAGACACATTATTCTAATGACCGCAATAGTTAATTTTTCGAAATTACCATATTTATTAGTGAATTTTAAGTCTATTAATTTATTCAATTTTTAGTCAATTGCTATCTATTAAATCTGCAATTTAGAGGAGGTGTACTGTTCATTGTATAAAGTAAATATAACAATATATTTATTGAGAAGAATTCGTCATATCTTCAACATAATTATTTAAATTCAATAAATCTGGAAAATAAAATATTATTAACAAAAAAAAATTTAATTCATTTTTCTATTAAAAAAAATAAAATACAAACAATCTAAACTCATCTGATATAATTTTTTCCTCTAATTTTTAGAATGTGCGTTCTTGTATTTTATAATTATTGTTGTAATTTAGTTATCATTAGGTCAAATAACTGAATATAACATATTCATAACTTTATAAATTATTAAACGATTTTTAAAAATATTGTAAAATCAGGAACTACAAGCAAATTAATATTATTTTGTTATTACAGATAAAAATGTCTTCCGACGATGAGCCTCCATCAAAGAAATCTAGAACAAGGGATGTATCAAAGTGTATCACATGCAATAAATCGTTACGACACTTGACTGGATTCCATCTAAAGATTGTTGACCGCAAACATGCAGCAGAAGTACACACAAAATATGGGCAATTTGTACAAGTTGATGATACTATTTGTTCTAAATGTTATTCCAAACTTCGATTACAAAAAAGTGAAAAGACAAAGGATGAACAGTCTGTAACTCCCGATAAAAACGTAACAGAAAATGAATCTTTTTCTGAAATTCAAGAACAAGCCTCGAAGATGTCAGTGCAAGACTCGCAAAGTGATATAGATAATACTCCTTCATGGGATAAGAAATCTGAAACCATTGAAAGTAGTCAAAAAACAGATACTTCTGGTAGCGATCCATCTTATGTACACATTGAAAGTATCAAAGTAGAAAACGTATTTATATCTATTTCGAGAACACTTGCGACCCATAAATATTGCTTTGTGTGCAAAGGAACTGCTAATCTGCAAAATGTCCCTTTTGATTCCCGTATACAAGTATTTAAAAAAAGGAGAATTTTTATTCCAAGCAGAAATGTATGTTGTAAAATTCATTTGATAAAAAATCGATTTTATGAGGAAGAGTTATCCAAAATATGTGTTTATGATCAAGAATGCGAGATTGAATCTAAGGAAGTTGTCCGGTTCTTAGAAGTTTTGTCAGATTCTAGCGATGCTCGTTTGCATGATCTTTGTATATCTGCTTTACTAGAAATTGAAGAAAAATTAGTACAAAGGTCCATAGCTGCTGTTTTGAAATGTTTTGAAGAAGAAGTTTTACCAAAGAATTTCGGATATCAATCCGTTTCTAGAGAATTTTTGCTCAGTCAAGCATCTCCTATAGCTACAGCACTGTTTAATTTGCAAAATAGGTTAGCTTTGATATGTGATAGCACTTATTTACGTCATCAGAAGAGCAGCAATAATGTTTATCAGAGAAAATCTTATTCCGGCCAGAAAAAAACACCCTTATGCAAACCTTTCACAATCGCTACTACTAACGGTTTGACTGTCAATGTGGATGGACCATTCAATGCAAACCTCAATGATGCAAAAATTTTAGAGGAACTATTAGAGTCTTCTGAAGGTCTTAAGAGTATAATCAAAAAAGGAGATGTTTTCATTTTGGATAGAGGTTTCCGTGACGTTGTTCCGTATTTGGAGAGTAAGGGCTATGAAGTGTTAATGCCGGCACTGAAAGGAAAAAGAAACCAGCTAACTGTAAAAGAATCAAACGAGTCTCGATTGGTAACAAAAGTTAGATGGGTTGTTGAAGCTATACATGGAATAATTGGACAAAAGTTTAAACTTCTACATCATCAACTCCTTAATTCTCTGTTGCACAGTGCAGGTGTGTACTGTCGAACTGCGTGTTTTTTGAACAACAAGTTTGGAAAACGTCTAAACTCAGATCTAGGAAAAGTAGATTTGATTTTAGAAAGAATTAATAGCACGAAAAATTTGAGAAACACCCTTGCAGAATTTGTTGAAGAAAATAACTGGAACCAAAAGACTATACCGTTTCATGAGATGTCGTCGGATGATTTATTGGACTTTCCAGAATTAACGGTGGATGAGCTTAAAGTACTTTTTACTGGCACATACCAATTGTCGCAAGCTGTATGTTACTTATCAGAAATGTTAGGTGAAGAAAATATATTATTTTTTAAACATGCTAAAGAAGAAAATGGAATAATTAGATTTCAGGTGAGGTCAAGGCATATTAATAGTAAAACATATAAGTCATATGTGCATTATGAACCACATACTTACGGTATCCGAGGTATTTTACGGTACTGTTGTAACTGTGCTAATGGCAATAGGACTGTAGGCTGCTGTTCTCATGTGGCAGCCATTATTTATTATTTAGGTTATGCAAGATATTTATCAAAAATTCCGAAACCAGCAGAACAATTAACCAGCTTATTTGACTTTACGAACGTAGTGTCCGTTATAGAGGAGGATAGCGATGATGACTAAAGTTATATTTTCGACTAAAACTACCATGTAATATTAATAAATATGTTGCAAATATAAGAGTGAATACAACTTTTCAGTATATGAGCTTGTAATGATTTTTTTAAATTTTATACGTGAATAAAATCAGTTTCTTTGCGTATTTCTGCATTTAATATTTACTTCTTTTTTTATCCTTTAAAAGCCTACCATGATTGGAAATATATTACTTTAACTAACTTTTACCAATGAAGAAGATAATTCGGTCAAGTATTAGATTACTGCTTGTAGTAAATGCCAATTTCTCTTGAATCATTTCGTTTGTCCAATATTTTAATGATTGCCAACCAATATAGACGTTCTCATTCATATTTTTTTTATGTATTTTTTTCTCTGTATAATTCAATCGGGCTATCAATTTCACTGTAGGAGTAATCTACAAAGACTTTCGGCCAAAAAATGCCCAAAAACAAAAAAAATGGAAAATCTAGTTGAATTGGATTGATATAAATTGTGTTTGAGCGATGTCTTAACTCATATTATGTACAAATATGTATATTTGGGTGTCTCTACCAATAATAATTACATTACTAGCAGAAAAATATTGACCTATTGGATTTTTTTTAGTTTTCCGCCAAAATTCCGTTTATGCAGTGAATCCCAGTGCCGATATTGCTTCAATTACTTTATTTTTTGATATTTTTAAGGATGACCCCGCATCAATATGGAAGTTATCATACATGTTTTCCGTGTATTTTTTTACGCAGAATCCAGTGGATTGATCAGATTTACTGTAGGTATCTTCTGCAAAGAGTTACAGCCAAAAAACGTACAAAAAACACGGTTTTTTTTCATTTTTAGCAGGGACCCCGCTCGATATCCGGATTTTCAATCATACCATCTTATTTCTCGTAAAAAAATACGTTATTTAAAAAAAAAAATTTACTGCAGGTCCCAAAGGAAGGGGAGATAATACAGGTTGAATAATTTCCAAATTTTTTTAAGGAGGGCGTACTCAATATTATGACTTGGAAAAATTCAGGTAAGTTTGTCTTATTATGAAGTATACTTGTGAATTTTTTCAGATTCCGAGAGCTTATACACGAGGAGAAAAAAAATATTTACAAAAAAAATCGTTTTTGGCTATATAGAGACTTAGGGGGGGTCTAGGAAACTGGGGTTGGCGGCAAACCTATTCTTTTTACATGTAGAATATGCCTATAAACTTAGTTTCCCGATCCTGGGAGGGGGGCAATTCGACTATACTAACGGGGGGTACCCTTTCAAGGTCATTTCAAAGTCAAAGTAGCTTTTTAAATAGGAACACCAACTTTTGACCTCGGAAATTAAAAGAGCGGAAAATTTTACATTCAAACATGATGTTATGTCATGGGGTCCAGTTGACCACTGCAGTCGCATCAAGGTCAAATCAAGCTGTCTACACAATTCGTAGGCCAATATCTTGAAAAAAGCAAGGTTGAGAAAAACTTTAAATACCAAATTTGTAGGTTACTGAGGGTGAAATGCATTAATGTCTCTGAGCATGTCCCTGGTTATTTAATGTTTTGATGGATGTTCATCCAACCATTTAAAGCAAGATTGATGTTCATCCGACCAATGAAGGCAAGATGGTTGCCTAGCCAGCCATTTAAGGCAAGATGGGGGTTCATCCGGTCGTTTAAGGCAAGATGGTTGCCCAGCCAGCCATTTAAGGCAAGATGGGGGTTCATCCGGCCATTTAAGGCAAGATGGTTGCCCAGCCAGCCATTTAAGGCAAGATGGGCGCTTATGCAGCCTTTTAAAGTAGACGGTAGCTGATGCAGCTAACTAATTAAGGCAACATGGTGTGATCATCCAACTAGTCAAGGGTGAATGATGAAACTTTCCTGTCAGTTGTAGCAGACTGGGCTACGCATTGAAATACATACGCACGTTCTAAAATACTCGGTCTAAAGTAAATTTTCGAATGCATTTACAGTTTTTCTGAGTACGTTCTGTGGTGTGCTTCGACACGCCTGTCGGATCCTTTCTTTGAGGTCTTCTGGTGTCGTAGGAACAGTCGAATAAACAATATTTTTCAAATATCCCCATAGAAAAAAATCTGGCATCGCCAGATCCGGTGATCTTGGTGGCCAAGCTACAGGCCTACCTCGGCCAATCCAGCGATTTGGGTAATTTAAATTTAAGAATTCTCTCATAATACGGGCGAAATGTGCCGGCGCACCATCCAGTTGTAACCACATCCTTTCAATGATCTCTTCATCTACTTCTTGTAACATAGCAGGTAACTCATTTTGCAGTAAGTGTAAGTAAGGGCCTATAATATGGCCATTTAGAATACCACACCTAACTGTTACCTTCCATCGATGTTGATGATCTACATGACGAACCCAATGAGGATTATTTTCAGAATAATAATGACTATTATGACGGTTCAGTTCTCGATCACTTTGAAATATAGCCTCGTCACTAAACGTGGTATGGTAGAAGTACATGTGATCAGCCTGTTGACCCAAAGCCCATCTGCAGAATCTCACCCGCAAAACTTTATCTTCATCAGAAAGGGACTGATTAAGTGAGATATGGTAAGGATGATAGTGATTCGCTCGCAAAATTCTACAAACTGTTGCCTGTGATATATCTAACTCTCTACTAAATTGTCGTTGACTTATGTGCGGATTCATGACTACCATCCCAAGGACTGTTACAATAATAGCTTCGTCATTGCTTAAAGGTTTATTCCTGCGTTTTCGTTTTAGCTCTCCAGCCCTACCTCTTTCTATCAGTCGTAAAATAGTTTTGAGGTCAGGATGACGTCTATTTGGATATCGTTCTGCATACTGTCGAGCTGCTTCTCTTGCATTGTTTCCACAAAAACCATAAACAATAATCATATCGATGATTTCTGTCGGAGGATAGTCAGCCATTTTGATAATAATCACAAATTTTTTCGAGCTTTCTGACTAAATATGAGACAAAAAAAAAAAAAAAGAAAGAGATATTGCAGAATAAATGCTCTGGGGATATTATGATTGCCTATTAGATTTGCTAGAGAAAATTATTGATACAGATCAATACCAAACATCTCTGTCAGTACGTCATAGCATTATTCATACTATCGCGTTAAAAACCAATTATTCACTCATCGCGCGCCGCCTCCTTATGCCTCATGGCTCACCGCTTCGCTTACGGACACCGCGGTCCGGCTACCGCGACATAGTAGTCGCTCCGCGTTCGCCGCGTCGACTAAGATAATTGCCTGATAATTGATGCGACCGCAGAGGTCAACTGGACCCCATGACATAACATCATGTTTGAATGTAAAATTTTCCGCTCTTTTAATTTCCGAGGTCAAAAGTTGGTGTTCCTATTTAAAAAAACTACTTTGACTTTGAAATGACCTTGAAACTTGACCCCAAGGTCATGGTCAAGGTGACCATTGGATTTCCCCCTCTGAACCCTACAACTTTTACATTTAACGTTTTTTTCCATCTCCCGTACTTTTCGAGATATTTGCCTGGGGCAATTAAAATGAATCACCCTGTATATTCGGTATATAGATTACGTATGAATTTTAATATACAGGGTGTTCGAAATGTTCCGGACCCCCCACTTATAACATAAAGTAAGCATTTTGGAAAAAAATGTTAAATACAAAAGTTGTTAAGTTTTGAAGGTTGAACTAAATGATGACCTTGGATTTGTTATTCGTTATCATTTTCAAGGTCATTTAAAGGTCATCTTCAGTTTTTTAAATAGGAACCCCTATTTTTTATTTGATTATTTAGTAGCAGAAAGCCAAGAAATCCCGATTATTAAGAACTTTGGGTGTATTTGACGAAAAGAAAAAAAAAATTTCGTACTTTAATACTAAAGTACATAATTTGATTTTCTAGGACGAACTTTATGGTCACTTTAAAATTGGCCTTCATTTTTAAGGTCATTTGAAAGTTATCTTCAGCTTATTAAAAAGGGACTCATTTTGTATTCCGGATTCTGGAGGAGCATTAAATTTTAGGTCTGGAGATATGTACAATATCCACGTCATGGCTCGAAATGATCTACATAGGACACTTGGGGGTTATTAATTTCAAAAGCAAAATAATCTAACCGTTTTACATGAACAGTTTTTATTGCAATAATTTTTTGCAAGGGTTACGAGTTTCTACGCATGATTCATAGCATTTTCAGGATCGTTACTTGTACCTTAGAAGATTTTGCTCACTATTCTTTTTAGGAATCAGTTCATTTATAATTGTTAATTAACAATTGTTTACTCCTATTTACTTTTCTGTTTTCAAGAGTTAAGTGAAGTTCTCTTACTTCGAAATTCAGATAATTGTATTAATTTTCAATAATTGTACTTTTAATCGTAGTGAAAAATGGCACATCTTACTGAACGAGAAAGAATATCTTTGTTGATGATGCGAGGGTGGGGTGATCAAGAGAGAGGTTACAAACAGGTACAGCGTTTATTCAATGAAACATTCAGAGTTGAAGAAAACAACCCTATTTCAAAAAGTACCGTAATTCGTACAATTAGACGTTTTGAAGAGACAGGTGGTATTAAAGATCGTCCTAAATCAGGTAGATCCAAATCATCGTCTAATGATGAAAAGAGCTTAGACGTATTACAATCATTTATTGAGGACCCCCATTGCAGCATCAGACGTTGTGCACAACAGCATGAAATGGGAGCTGCATCTGTGCACAAAATTTTGAAACTCAACAAATGGCATCCTTTCAAATTAAAGTTGGTACAGGAATTATCTGAAGATGATTTTGATAGAAGGGTAGAGTTTTGTGATGTAATGATGCAAATGATATCTGATGATCCTTTGCTCCTCAATAACATTGTTTTCTCTGATGAAGCCACGTTTGAGTTAAGCGGAACAGTGAGCAGACATAATTGTCGATACTGGAGTAACATCAATCCACATTGGATGAGAGCGGACCACACGCAACATCCTGAAAAAGTAAATGTTTGGGCTGGCATATTTAATGGAAGAGTACTTGGCCCTTTCTTTATTGAAGGTAATTTAAATGCTGCAATGTATGAAAACATGCTTCGAGACCAAATTATACCTGCTATACGGAATTTAACGGGTGGAAATCTGGACGAAATTTACTTCCAACAGGATGGTGCTCCTGCACACTACGGTATTCATATTCGCCGATATTTAGATGCAACATTTCATGATAGATGGATTGGGCGGAGAGGTACAATTGAATGGTGGGGATACTTGAAGGATAAAGTTTATGTTATAAAACCACGTGACTTGGATGAATTACGCCAAAGAATCACTGATGAAATAGACTTGATACCTCAGCAAATCTTGCGAAATGTTGTTGCAGCCTTTTACAATCGGTTAGCACATTGCCAAACTGTTAACGGGCAACAATTTGAACAGTTGTTGTAAAAAGTTCCTGTTAACGACATTTTAAAAAAATTCAGTTTGGGCGAATAGTCCACTGTCTTGATTTAGTTAGCTGGGCCGCCGATAGTCCTGCCTTAGCTGACTGGGCCGCTAGTGTTCTTGTCTTAGTAGGCTGGGCCGCCGATGGTCTTGCCTTAGTTGGCTGGATCACCCATGATGTTACCTTAATTAGTTGTACCTCCCGTGCCTGAGCAATAAGGCTCATTTTGATTAGACATTTTTTTATTTATCATTTTCCCCCCCGAGGTATGTAGTTGTTGGGCCTAAGGCTTATTTTGATTAGACATTTTTTTATTTATCATTTTCTCGCCCGAGTTATGTCGTTGTCTGGCCTAAGGCTTATTTTACGCCAGTGTCAATTACACCTTCTACAATCCTAATGCAGAATTTAGCGCTGGTGCAAAATGGAGAATTACAACTAGGAGGCTTAATTTGGAAAACTAAAGTTAACCTTCAAATGACCTTGAAAATCAAGGGCAATGTCAATTTAACGCCACCATAAAGTTTGTCTTGCAAAATCAAATTACTTTAGTATTTGTCAGATACGCTCAAAGTTCTTAATAATCGGGATTTCTTGGCTTTCTGCTACTAAATAATCATTTAACCACTAAATGACCTCTGTAGGTCATTTTGAGCCATAACGTGGGTACATATCCAGATGTAAAATTTTGTGCTCTTTCAGAATCTGAAATAAAAAATAGGGGTCCCTATTTAAAAAACTGAAGATGACCTTTAAATGACCTTGAAAATGATAACCAATAACAAATCCAAGGTCATCATTTAGTTCGACCTTCAAAACTTAACAACTTTTGTATTTAACATTTTTTTCCAAAATGCTTACTTTATGTTATAAGTGGGGGGTCCGGAACATTTCGAACACCCTGTATAAATAAAAAACGCCATAAAAGCGTATAAAATTAACGTAAAGAAATGTGTCGAACATGGAAATTAAAGCTCTATGATAATTTTCCAAAAAACAGCAAGTGATTGAACGAAACTTGAAAAAATGCTAAAAATACATTGTCTTACAAATGATTGCAGGATTCGAAAAAAATTCTTAAAAATAAGCCATTAATATAAAAAGAAAGTATGTTCTCTCTACTTTAAAATGCTTTTTTTATTTTGTCTCTAGCCCACTTAGAAACTGTAATATTGTAATTTATAATATTTAAATTATTTCTTCAAGCGTTCAAGAACTTTTGAACGATACTGTATGTTAAGGAGTCTTGATAGTGAGCCGTGATACACTGACTGTGAAGTAGAGGTACATTGTTTTGGGTTAGAAGAGCGCTTTAGATTTAAGGGGGTAGCTGTATGGGTGGAAAAGAATGAGATGGATAAATGTGAATTTGAAGGTAGGACATTGGGTATCAGCGGAGATGCCAAAACTATGTTGGTAAATTTTGTATTCTTGTATTGTATGGAATAAGAAAGAACGGACCTAGCATATAATATGTGTGGTAGAGAAAGCAGTTTTTTGTAAGCTATATGGATATTATATGATTTCAATTTGTAGATGTAAGGGCGTTGAGTGACAAGAGATATGGTTCTGGCGTATGCATTTTTGCGTTTTGTATCTGTTAAAAGTACATGTATCGAAAAGGTCAGACAAACTAAATAAAGTTTGGAGTACAAGCTGATTATCTGGTGGACGAAGGTAGCTGGATAGTGTTCACCTTTGGAGGAAGGAGGACGCTGGTTTTGTATGCGGAGACGCTATAGAAGTAATGAAGAAAATTGCGAGAGAAAGGTTGTAAATTGACATTTGTAAAATGATGTTTATGGGAGGAAGGAATGCGAAATAAAGTCTATATTGGTGGAGGCTCTGCTGATATTGTTTGTTCTAGAGAATGAGTGTGAAGAATGGATGTATGGGCTGGGGGTAATACAAGTTCATATGGAGGGATAGGGGGAGTGCTTTGTTAATGGTAAAAAAAAGACTGATATAGGATAAGTGAACAAGTTCTGTGTGAAGGTAAAAAGTAGGTGTAGGTAAGGTAGAAGGGGGTAGGAGGAGATGAGAAGTTGTATTTAATAGAGAGTATGGATGTATGTGAGGTTAAGGAAAATTTTATGTAATCCAAGTCCATTTCTGGACCTTTAAGGCTGAAATTAATAAATATATATAATAAAGTAATAAATTTAGTAAAAAATAAAAATAGTAATAAATATATTTTTATAGATGGTCCAGGAAGAACTGGTAAAAGTTTTTTGATTTATTAAAGTATGGTAAAACTGTTCACACAACTTTCAAGTTACCATTAAATACAATTGCTATTACTTCAATTACTAATACTTCATATGGTATGAGTATTAAATCTATTAAAGTTTTAATTTGGGATGAAATAAGTTTAATGATAATCTTTAAATACTATTTAAAGATTTGTGTGATAATAATGAACTATTTGGAGGAAAAATTGTGATAGTTTCGGGCGATTTTCGACAGACATTACCAATTGTAAGATACGGAAATAGAACACAAATAATTGAAAACTGTGTTAAAAAAAGTAATTTATGGAACTATTTTCAGTGTAAATCATTAACAGAGAACAAACGCGTATCTGAAGACGATATAGAATTTAAATCCTGGCTTTTGGATGTTGGTGACGGTAAATATGCTACAAAAATTGAAGAAGATAATGAAATTGTAAAAATTCCTAAAGAAATGTTGTCAAACGGAAATGTAATTGAAAAAAATATTTGGTAATTCAATTAGTTCAAACAATCCAGACTTTTATGAATCTATTATATTAATGCCAAAAAATGTTGATGTAATAGACATTAATAATAATATAATAATACTAAATAAAATAACAGGGAAGCCCAGAGAATATCTAAGTGTAGATTCTACAGAAGATGCAAAACACGAAAAGTTAGATTCAATCTTGCCAACAGAATTTATAAACTCATTAACACCCAATGGTTTACCACCATATAAACTCAATCTAAAAGTTGGAACGTGTATAATTCTTCTCAGAAATTTAAATTTAAATAATGGATTATGTAATGGTACAAGATTAGTAGTGCAAGAAATGAAAGAATTTAGTATTTTAGCAAAAATTATCACGGGCAATCGAAGGAACAATGCTAATCATACCAAGAATAAATTTATCACGATCTATTGTGGAAGTACCATTTCATATGACAAGAAGACAATTTCCAATACTTCTAGCTCATGCTATAACAAT
The DNA here is from genome assembly GCA_018906775.1 of Sycophila sp. Sp_5. Taxonomy (NCBI): domain Eukaryota; kingdom Metazoa; phylum Arthropoda; class Insecta; order Hymenoptera; family Eurytomidae; genus Sycophila; species Sycophila sp. Sp_5. Next base: position 745,680 of record JACCID010000066.1, read on the forward strand.
TAATAAATCACAAGGACAATCATTTAAAAAAGTCGGAGTTTATCTACCATCACCAGTCATAGACAATTGTATGTTGCACTTTCAAGAGTCATGAGTAAAAAAAATTTTAAAATTTTAATTCCAAACTATACAAATAATATATAAAAAAAAATATATATTGGAAAAAAATGAAGAAATCTACACAACAAATATTGTAGACAAAGAAATATTATAGATTAAATATTTTTGTAATTGACATAATATAAAGGACGTATTTTTTAAAAATAAAACGTGGAATAGGCCTATAGGGGACACCACTAAAAAAACGCACCGAGTTATCTCTTCATAAGTGGTGTAGAAACGATAGCTATAAGAAAAATATCGGGGACTGTTCCTGTAGACGATGTCCAGCTGTCCAGGAACACCCTCAGGACGACGGGACGTCGTCTACAAGGAAGCCCACCCTGCACTTGGTCATTGAAAAAAAATCAGGCGCTCTTCCTGTAGACGATGTCCAAGTGTCCAGGAACACCCTCAGGACGACGGGACATCGTCTACAAGGAGGCTCACCCCGCACTTGATCATTGAGAAAAAAATCGGACGATACATAAAATCATTGACGATGTCCAGGTGTCCAATTTATTTCTCAATGATCAAGTGCATCGTAAAATACATAAAATACATTGTAACTCATTTAATATATTATATGTACTTGTATACTATATAAATAATAAACATTATATTAGTATAAAGGGTCTAGATTATTATAAAGATGATCATTTTATCATCAGCTTAATTCACTTTTAAGGTATTTAATTTTTATTTTATATTTATATAATTATTTTTCTTAACATAAATAATTTATACTTTTTCGAAGAAAAATTAAAAAATATATTTTATATTATGTATTATGTGGAATCCATGTAAAAATCCACGTGATGTTTTGAATGAATTTTTACTCTTCATTTTAATAAACTTTATATTCTATTATCCTTTAGTTAATTTCAAACCTAATCTTTATTTTATATAAAAAATAATAATAATAATAATAATAATAATAATAATAATAATAATCACACCTCTGTGATAACAATAACTTTATAACACTGCCAACTAACAGTATAAATTTAAAGAAAAAATGGAAAACATACATTTTTTAAGAAAATTAATTCTTTTAAATATTTATAAGAAAAAGATATTAATATGAAGTAGTGAAAATTCTTTTAACCGACCGAGCGTTAGCGAGGGAGGTACATCGCTACTTTATATATTATTTGTCGGAAACATTCTCCCCCTGGTACAAAACCTCGGCGTTTTGTACCTCTGCAATATGTATTAGCCTTCGTACAGGTCTTATCAAAGGCCCTAATGCTGTTCGCACTTCCTCTACGCAAACTTCGTCATTACAACCGGGAAAAATGCGGGTGACTACGCTTTTTCTCTACTGGTTCTTTTCTAATATGACTAGAGTCCCTTGACCGAACTTCCAAGACCCCAACAGAAAGAGCCATTTCAGCCTCTTGATGTACAAATATAACCAATTTTTCAAAGTCAGACATTTCTTCGCAACAGGATGCCGCAAATTTTGCGTAATAATAAACCATTGAGCTCGGTAATTTGTATAAAACTTCATTCGCAAGCTCGGTGTTGTATATATATCCGGTATTTCTCAAAGCTTTAATCGCGTGAACGCCATTCTTTAAATTTGTTGCAAAATCAATGAAGCTTAATTTATGAAGATCGACTCGAGGCAAATCTTTAATTTGATTTACAATTTTTAAAAAAATTATTCGCGAATTGCCGAACCGCATTTCTAAGGTTTTCATTATCTCATCGGCGCTACTTCTGCTGGCAAATAAAGTTTTAACCGCGCGTCGAGCAGACCCTTCTAAACAATCGTAAAGGCGCATAAAATTTTTATGGTCTGAATAATTTCCGAGCTCTGTTGAATGTTCATATGCCTCCTTAAACCTCAACCAATCGAGCGGATCTCCCGAGAAGGACGACAAACGCTTTCCCGTAGTCATTCGACATAAAAAACTTGAATTGTTACTTTGTAAGGAACTGTCGCGGACAGCCGATATAGTTTGTTCCAATACGTTTAGAAATCGAGATGTACAGTCTTTGCTCGATTGGTTAAGATCAACGTTGCATGCTACTGCTGGTTGAAAGGGTGCGCGTCCCCGCGCTGTCATTGCTAAAGTTGCCGTTGCCTGAGGCGGTGCGCGTCCTCGCCCCGCCGCTGCTGGAGCTTCTGCTAAATGAAGCGATGCGCGCCCTCGCGCCGCCGCTGTTAAAGCTGCCTGATGAAGCAGTGCGCGTTTTCGCGCCGCCGCTGCTGGAGCTTCTGCTAAATGAAGCAGTGCGCGTTTTCGCGCCGCCACTGCTGGAGCTTCTGCTAAATGAAGCGGTGCGCGTCCTCGCGCCGCCGCTGAGCTGCTGCTTGATGAAGCGGTGCGCACCTTTGCGCCGCCGCCGCAGCTGCTGGTGCTGCGGTGAGACGAAGTCGTGCGCGTGCTCGCGTCGCTACCGACGAAGTTGGTGCGAGACGAAGCCGTGCGACCTCTTGCGTGGCCTCCGCTAAAGCTGCTACCGGAGATCGCGGCGGTGCGCGTGTTCGCTCGGCTACTGTTGATAAGGGTAAAAGGTGCATCTGTTTCGTTGTTGTGAAAGTTCCTGCTAGAGGGTCTCCTTCTGTTGCTTCTATTGGATCTGTTCTTGATGACGTAGTTGGGTCTATCGGTTCCTCAGTACCCTTGAATTCATCTCCAACATCATTATCTTCAGCAATTGTCGATGGGGATGACCCTTCTAAAGGCGGAGAATTTTCCGTTCCGCCATTCTGCCGACGGGCTTGCTTGCTGTTTTCATATTGAACTAAACCGCGTTTTCTCTTCGACATCTCAAATAATCTGCGCAGGATCCCACTTCTGACATCAAAATGTAGCTTCTCTTGCTAGGTATTTAAATTAAATTAAACAAGGATACAAAACAGTTTGTTTTATTTTGTTTATTTAATAAATCAAAATTGAAATATGTCTTGATTCGAAAGGGCCCGAGACAAAAGTGAGTAACTTTCTCAAAGAAACAAACTAACATTTGAAAAATGTCGTCATGACGATGAAATTATTATGTGTGTCGCTAAGGCCAATCGAACACAAGAGTGACACCGTTACTCTCGCTTCGCGCTTCTACCTTTTACCGAACACTAGTTGGTAGAAAAAGAGTGACCCCGGCGATTACCTCCTCACACAATCGCCGTGTACGCAGGCCTACGCAGATATACTCTGCGCCACGACACATTATAACATATTTATATATTATTTGGCGGGAACACAGTGCGTCTCCACTTCCGGCCGACTGTCGACTATCGACTATGGATGCGTGATGTTACAATGGCTAAAATCACACTTTTTTCTGATTCTGGTAATAATTTTGATCAATAATCACTATTACAGTGACTAAACTATTGTTACAATAAATAAACAACCTTATTGAAAAATCTTACGTAAGATCTTACTTAAGAACTTACGTAAGATCTTACGTAAAATTTTTCAATAGGGAATAATTACAGAAATCTTGTTACTAACCGAATTTAAAGTAAAGACTTGAACTTTGAAACGCGTCGCGGATAGCCGAAGAAGAAAATAAATCTGAGTCTCAGAGCCGTGCCTAAATAAAATTGTGAAAAAATTTACCGAATCCAATAAATAGAAGTAATACTAAGAGCTGAAATAATACAAGAGAAAAAATTTTAAATATACAAAATTCATTGATACAAATAAATTGCAACAAATATTGTTTAATGAAATTTAAATTAAGTAGAATATTAAATAAAAATAAATACGACCTCTTGAATTATTTGAAGGGAAATCAAAACAGATAACTATTGAACGGCGCAAATACGAATGTTCTCGAACTAATAAGAAGCGTGATTACGACCTTCGAAAGTAAAGCAATAACTTTGGAAGCGGGTTACAAATTGTAAACACAATTATGAAGTGGATGGAAAAGCATTATAGCTAAAAGGAAAATGTAATAAGCAAATAATTTTGTAATCAAAATAGAAATACTCTGTTACAAATTAATTAATCTGAATAATTGCAAAATACCAAAGTCTCATAAACATTTCAGCAACGTTTATCAAAAATAAATAAGCGGTTTTATTTGTACAATATTTTCGAAAAATGGCTTCATGAATACTACAATGGCTCAACACGGTTATAAAAGCCGACGATGACGACCGCATAACATCAAGCCTTCAACAACAACAGGAGAAAATAGATAGATTTCCAGACGGACTACTGTAAGTCAGCGAAGCATACGAAGATAGATAGAAAAAGAAGAAAGAAGAAATTACAAGATTTTCTGGACAATATTAACGGCAAAGTAACGCCAGATAATGAAGATAATGAAGATAGGCAAGATAATGTAGCCGACATAACATACAAGGATGTAACCAGAAGAAAGCTAGAGACCGACACAATTGCATGATGAATCTCAGACCAGATGCAACAAGACATGGCAACAAGATCACAGTTTATAGAGACTCCAGAAAAGCCGATAATAATTACCGTGCAAAATAAAGAACACCAGATACCATTGGAGATTTCAGCAAAATTTGAAATAACAGAAATAGAGCAATCACCAGCAGCATTGAAGATAAGCCAAGGATTTTATGATTAAAGGCAACAATTTTAACAGCCACTGGTAAATCAGCTGTACCACAGAGAAATGCCACAATGTCAACAAAAGAACAAAATTTTACAAATTACCCGCAAATAAGACATCGGTAAAATTATTGCATGGAAATTAAGATTTAACGGAGTAACCGATGATATTGACGAATTTTTGCTGAGAGCAAATGAGTGCAAACAATCCAAAGTTGTTGCGGACACGAAAAAGATTTAAAACAATAATCCTGTAGAATTATACAGGGTGATTCATTTTAATTGCCCCAGGCAAATATCTCGAAAAGTACGGGAGATGGAAAAAAACGTTAAATGTAAAAGTTGTAAGGTTCAGAGGGGGAAATCCAATGGTGACCTTGACCATGACCTTGGGGTCAAGTTTCAAGGTCATTTCAAAGTCAAAGTAGTTTTTTTAAATAGGAACACCAACTTTTGACCTCGGAAATTAAAAGAGCGGAAAATTTTACATTCAAACATGATGTTATGTCATGGGGTCCAGTTGACCTCTGCAGTCGCATCAAGGTCAAATCAAGCTGTCTACACAATTCGTAGGCCAATATCTTGAAAAAAGCAAGGTTGAGAAAAACTTTAAATACCAAATTTGTAGGTTACTGAGGGTGAAATGCATTAATGTCTTTTACATTTAACGTTTTTTTCCATCTCCCGTACTTTTCGAGATATTTGCCTGGGGGAATTAAAATGAATCACCCTGTATAACTTATTTTTTCAAATGAATTCAAACATCATGTAATCGATGCTACTAAATTGAATGTCTATGACATTTGTAAATTATTGTATTAGTGTACCAAGAGAATTTTATATAATAATACAAAATCAAAAAATAGAAAGAGTGGAAAATTTTAAATATTTAGGAATTAATTTTGACTATAATATGAAACGGAATAAACATATAGAGTACTTAGTTAATAGAACAAAATACCTACTATATGTTTTTGCAAAGTAAAAAAAAAATAATGGATACAAAAACTTTAATGAAAATATATTTTGCTATGTTTCATAGTATAATAAACTATGGAATAATTGCTTGGGGAGGAGCTTATAAAACTATATTAAATTTATTACAAAATATTCAAACAAGGTTACTAAAAATAATAAATAAAAATAAATTTCAAATTGAAAGACTCATGAAGATAAACCAACTATTTATTCTAGAATCGCTAACATATCACTATGTTAAACTAAGGGACTTATACTTAAAAAAAAACCATAAGTGATAAAAAAAGTTATATAACTGCAATCAAGGCTTTCAATGAATTACCAAATGAGTTGAAGAATCTATCTCTAAATTTAAAGACAATTAAGAATAAGATAACAAAATATATTATATCGGGATAAATAAATAAATATATACAATTATAGTTTATGAAACGTTCTAAAATCATATTATATTATTTTAGTTTTAGCTTTAGTTATAAGTTTTGTTAATGTACCAGCCTATGTACAGGTAACTGTGTTTACCTCGATAGGAGTTACTTATGTAATTATTCCTGGTTCAATAAATTCAAAAATGCAAAAAATTTTCTTACAATGATTTTGACATATTTGTTGGTATTTTAATTGTATCTTCATATAATATAAGAATAAACCTGCGGGATTATTGGTCACAAGATCCGATACTAAACTGTCCAGCTATTAAGAATGCAATAAGTAGAAATAAATTTCTTGAAATAAAGAGAAAGGTAACGTATTCTAAAGACGATGAATATAATGATTTTGATCGAGCATGGGAAGTTAGAAAAATGATTATCATGTTTAGAAAAAATATTCAACAATTTGGTTTCTTTATAGTACTGCATATCTATCGATGAAACAATGTAAATATTTTTTTGGTAGAACAGTACTAAAACAATTTATAAGACAGAAACTTGTAAGATGAAGTATCAAGTTATGGGCAATTTGTACTAGTTCTAGCTATTTATTAGATTTTGATATCTATTGTGGTAAAAAGAGCTTCGGAATAGGAGACAAGTTTAACTCTACTTCTCTAGGATCTAGAGTTGTGACGCAAATGGTACATCAACTTTTAAAATTAATCAATATTAAAAAATTATCATAAGTATCACCTCTATGTTGATAATTTTTTTATGAGAGTAGATTTAGTAGTACATCTGAAAATAATTGGTTTAACCCTTTGTGTCATGCTTTTTTTTTACTGCATATTTTGACCTGAAATTTTGTACTCGGAGGTTTTTGAACATGAGTTTAGATTTGCTAAATTCAAGATAGCGGATCCAAGATGGCGGCCTAAATTTTGTGAAATTGAATCATCCCTATTGAAAAATCTTACGTAAGATCTTACGTAAGTTCTTACGTAAATTCTTACGTAAGATCTTACGTGAGATCTTATGCCAAAATCTGATCTGAAATTTTTTTATTTATAAAGGACTAAATACCGTGCAATATGAGGATAAACTTGTTATTAAAGAATTTTTTTTCGATGGGAATTTTTTCAGATGTGTAGCAAAATTTTTAAGTTCCGCATCTGAAAAAATTCTAAGTCCCATCGAAAAAAAATTCTTTAATAACAAGTTTATCCTCATTTTGCACGGTATTTAGTCCTTTATAAATAAAAAAATTTCAGATCAGATTTTGGCATAAGATCTCACGTAAGATCTTACGTAAGAACTTACGTAAGAACTTACGTAAGATCTTACGTAAGATTTTTCAATAGGGATTTATACCAACCAATCAGACATAATCCTATTGCATATTTTGGTCTGAATTTTTGTACTTGATTGTCCTTTCGTGGTGACTAATTACAAATTTGAGGTTAGATTTACAAATTATAAAATGGCGGATCCAATATGACCGAGTGTCAGACGTACAATGCAGATTCTGCTATACACCTAGGCTTTTCTTTTTCTTCCAATTCTGTACTCTACGTCAGATCAACCATTTAAAATTGAAACGAATACGAAGTAGTTTCTTTATTTGATGCCAGGTGGGACATACTCCCCAAGCAAGTTTCTCCCGCAAAAGCATAAAAGCCAAAAGCTGCATTTTTATTGACTGTCTTTTCAGAAAAATTTGAAAAATTGCTTTTCTTCACATACCTTCCATCCACACATCATTCAATTTTTTCCAGGATTTTTTTGCATTCTTTTTATTATTTTCATCAAAGAAACATAAAAGCAAGCTCAGGTCTAGCGATGATATCTCAATTCATTGTATGTTTTTTTGTTAAAAGAAAAACAAGTCACAACAAGGGTCAGTGCTGCGGCTCTCTGTTGCTCTCGTTCTCTCGTTCTCTCTCTCTCTCTCTCTCTCTTCCTCTCTCTCTCTCTCTCTGCTCAGCGTGGGTCAGCGCTGCCCCAGACGGCAAAAAGAATGCGCCAAAAGAATTATTTTTAAGTTCTTTGCAAAGAATTAAAAAGGAACTCTTAAAGAATACGTTTGAATGCTTTAAGAACTCTGCCTATGTCCGCTTAATTGGCTTTATTGAGCAACAAAAAATATTATTAAAGAATTATTTTTGTTTTTAATGTGTTCATATAGAGTATTAAATGAATGCATGTAAGAGTTGTAAAAGAACACTCCGGGAGTTGTTTAGGAGCTCTTTAGGTACTCTTAACAAATTAATTTAAGAATTTATTATTCCTAACCGAAAATAATTGGAATTAGTTCTTCAAGAGTTCTAAAAGTATCTGCAACAAAAATACTCGAAGGAGTTATTTGAGAGTTCTATAGTTATTCGTGATGAAAACATATTCATGGTAACATAAACAATTCGATAAAAGCACTTTTTAAACTCATGGAACATTAGAAATTTTCACTCTCCTGTATTTTGCTCATAAAGAGCTCTTTAAGTGTATTTAAGTACTTTTCGATGGCTAAAAAGAATTCCTCAGAAGTTCATAAAAAGCTCTTTATGAATATGGAATTCAGACAGCAAGTAGTACGAAAAGAGCTCTTTTTTAATACACCAATTCAAGCAGAAATTCTGTAACGTAATTCAAATCAATCTTACTGCGCGTGCACTGCAATGATGCGCGACTGCGGCACGCGTTCGGAGATGTGTAGCAAAACTTTAAGTTCCGCATCGAAAAAAATATTTAGTAAAAAAATTATCAGCCGATAACAAAATAAACTTGATTGATACAACTAAATATTTAGTTGCAAGTAACAAATCTTTTGGTGAAAATTACAAAATATTTAGTGAATGACGTATTTTGTTTTTTTTTACACTTTGCTACTTATATTTATATATCTTATATATTATATACGTAATACACTATTTTAAAAAATAAGTACACTGTTAAAAATATCTACTTGAAATTTAATGTAAAACTGGAAGCAAATTTCTTTTCGGAATATTAAATTTCATTTACCTGTACATTAATTTTCAAGTTACACTGTTAAATAGATATGCTTGGAAATTAATGTAAATGTACATTGAATTTAATGCACTTATAACATTAAAATTCAAATGCTTTAGTTAAATTTAAAAAAAAAAATTATCGGATTTGAATTTGAACCTTCCGTGTACAAGTTTAAGTCCTAAGACCATATATATTCAATGAACAATTTTTATACTTCAAATTTTATTTTATATAGATTTAAATTTTATTTTAATTGTAGTTTAATTATATCTTAATTATATTATAATATATTTTAAATTGATGATACCAATGTACAATATTATACATTAAGATCGGCATCCCCTTAAATGAAAAAAACTTTTCTTTCGATGAGATTTGAACCTGCGACCTTCCGATTCAGAGTCCAACACCAAGTCCACTTTTTTTTTTTTTTTTTAAGAACAGTTTATTCAAATCCATTATAATAATACAGAACTGTACAAAAGTATTATCCTATAGTATAAATAGAATGGCCCTTAACGGGCTCTCGCTATCTTACTATAACAAGTCTTAACAATTACTAATATTAATTATACATCAGTAAGATCTTACAATACTAGAAAAAATACAAAAAAACTAGTGTTGATTACATAACAAGAGCGGCTTAGAATTTAGGTGTAAGTACATAAATAGATTTCTATATTATAACTAATTATAGTAAGTAATTATAATTACTGTGTATTAATTGACATTTTCTTTTCATATTAGCGTTACAATGTTTTTTTATAGTAGTTAAAAGTACTTTTGATTTTTTGGTCCTTTTTTGAGAGTGCAGTAGAATAGATCAAATTATCTGAAGAGTTAGGTAAGTATGTAATTTTATTCGTATTCTGATTTCTGTGTTTATGATAAATAATTGGTATGCCTAAATCATTAATTATAAATTTATGTTGGTCTAAATATAAAAAAGCTTCTGGTGGTATCAAGTTGGTAAGTCTATTATGCTCGTGTCTGATAGTAGGATAATATGGGCCAAAGATTAAGTTGTTTTTATAATTGTTAATGGCTGATTTTATATGTAGCCTAGTTAAGTTGATTATGCACATGTCAATTCTGGTGATATTAGCTTTCTTATAAAGATGAGTATTGCTAACTCTCTTTTTGTAATTACTACTCTCAGTTCTATAAGTGTTTAGACAGATTCTTAAGCATCTCCTTTCAAATAATCTTAATTTTTCTGCTGTTGCTGCATTAAAGTTGAACCAGATTGGACAGGCATATGTAATAATTGGTCTGATTATGCTTTGATAGGCGATGATCTTGGCTCTATTACTGAGGTGTCTAGAATAAAAGAGATTGTGTAAGCTTTTGAAAGTATTAGCTGCCTTTGTTAGTTGTAATTGAATGTGCTTGTTGAAACATAAGAAATCATCTAGGGTGACTCCTAGGTATTTCACTTCTCTCCTATGTGGGATGGGAGTAATCACTGTATCTTGTTCCTCAATCTGAAATTTTCTCCAGTTCTTTTTTGTTGATTTCGACTTATATTCTGTAGAGCCTCTTAAATGTATTGTTTCGCACTTTTTTGGATTTATCACTAGCTTCCAATTTAAGTAATAATACTTTATTTTATTATATATTTCTTGTAGAGTATTTTGGATGATTTTTAGACTTATGCCTGAAATATAAATAATTAGATCGTCTGCAAAGGCAAGTGCATTGATGTTCTCTGAGTTGAGTCCAAAAAAGGTTTAGTAGTTCTGCCGTATAGATACACCTAGTCCACTTGACCACGTGTCCTTGTTGCTATATTACATTTATTTCGCACTTAAGGGGATGCCTAACTTAATTTTCGCGCTCTACTATACCGACGATTCTCTATGTTCTTTGCTAACCTCTAAGGCAAATTTGATTTTTCAAATAATTTTGAAACGGCTTGCTTAATGGCAGTTCTGTTTACATCAAAATATTATTTATAATTCGTAGAATGTGCGTAAACTTCTTTTTTGGATAATTTCATTTCCTATTGCTGAAAATACTGACTTATTTTTCAATTGAAATTGAAATCAGCCAAAAAAGAAGTTTACGCACATTCTACGAATTATAAATAATATTTTGATGCAAACAGAACTGCCATTAAGCAAGCCGTTTTAAAATTATTTGAAAAATCAAATTTGCCTTAGAGGTTAGCAAAGAACATAGAGAATTGTCGGTATAGTAGAGCGCAAAAATTAAGTTAGGCATCCCCTTAGGGGGAGGTCGTACCATCCTACATTACCGACCGCGATACGAATCGCTGTTTCCAACTTTTCTCTGTCATTTATTAGTGAAAGTACGCACAAATTAAATTTCACTCAAAAAATTCATTGAAGAAGAGGGCTCAACTAAGATAATTGTAATACGGAGTCAAAAATTATAAAATTAATAAATTTTTTAATTTGGCATAAAACGATGTTGAGTTGAACGATCGCAGCGCCATTGCTTATTTGCTAGTAAGGTAGCGACGATTTTTGACTCCGTATTACAATTATCTTAGTTGAGCCCTCTTCTTCAATGAATTTTTTGAGTGGAATTTAATTTGTGCGTAATTTCACTAATAAATGACAGAGAAAAGTTGGAAACAGCGATTCGTATCGCGGTCGGTAATGTTGGATGGTACGACCTCCCCTTAAGAGAACTTCGCAAAATTGAGTTTGAGCATTATATGAGAAAAAAGCTATTATTATTAAACAATAATTATTGTACAACATTTAGTATTTTATTCATGTTGGCGTTAGATTTTCAGGATTCATCCTTGAAATTTAATGCGATTACATTAAAATACATTGAAATTGTTGTGAATATATTCTTGTTAATTAAATTAAGTAAACTAAAATTATTGAATGGTCAATATTTACATATAAAATAAATAAGACTTAATCTATTAACAAAAAAAAAGATGTAAAAAAAAGTTCTATAAGGCATTTAAACCCGATCCAAAAAATTACAATTCCGGCATGTTATCCTCTGAGCTATCACAACATATAATGTTACACATGGGAGAACGTCGCATATGTTCATCTACCTATCCTATGCATGTACGCATACATTAAAATTTAGGCATTGACTACAAATAATAAATGTTTACATGAATTTTAATATGGAAGTACATTAAAATCGAGTACATTTACAACAATTTCAATCTAGTCACATTAAATTTCAAGTATAAATGCAGAAAATGTATTTTATGACTGCATGAAAATTTACATCGAAATGTCTGTGAATGTACTTTTAATTTAATGTACGCATACATTAAATATGAGGAATACATGCATTAAAGTGATAGTCATGTGTGTGTTTCTAATTTTTAATGTACTATTAACAAAATTATAATGTTAAAGTTATAATTTTTTTAAGAAAATGCATTGAATTTTTGGCACATGCACCTTAATTTTACATTCATGTATCAAGTACATTAAATTTCAATGCAAATATGCTTGTATTGTACATTAAATTTAATGCTTTTTTTAACAGTGTATAATTTAACAAAGGTTTTTAATTAATATCTTAAATATATTTCTCATGATATATCTTATTAAATAGAAATATAAAATTATATTGAGTTAACTTTATAACTAATTATGTAATAGCAATAATAATAATGTTTATATTATGATATTTTTCTATCGGCTACATGGATAAAAAAAAGAAGATTTCTTGCATGCGTTGCGTAGCGTAATGGGTAGAGCGTTTGCCTCGTAATCCGGAGGGCGAGGGTTCGATCCCACGTCAGCGAAGAAATTTTTTCTGCGATAATATTATATTTAATTCGTAAATTAATGTGTATGTATGCGAAATGTATTAGTAAATGTAAATCAGCGAAATAAAAAAAAACATAAGTTAAATATTTTAACACGTACGCAGTAGGAATTCTTTTAGTATACTGAACGAGCTCTTCATAAGTTCAAGAGCTGATTTAACAGTAATTACTAAAAGACGCAATAAGAATACTTTTGGGACTGATTTGAGTTATCGCAAAAATAATGTTAGAAATCGTAAGTTTAAAAGTAGCTCTTTTTTAATTATTTTTTACGTTGCGATTGCCAATTCATAAAGAGCTCTCTATGAACTCTTAAAGAATTAATTTTCAGCTTTTGAAATAAGTTCTTTTAGTACGTACGCAGTAGGAATTCTTTAAGTGTACTTAACGAGCTCTTTACAAGTTCAAGAGCTGATTTAATAATAATTACTAAAAGATGCAATAAGAATACTTTTGGGACTGATTTAGAACTGATTGTAATTGGTATTCCAAAAACTTGAATTTTAAGAGTTCTTTTGGGGTCCCTTTTTAACATATTGATTACATATTCATAAGGAGCTCTTCGTGAATTCTTAAGGAATTCTTTTTCAGCTTTTGAAATAATTTATATTATCATATATTACAGTGTGAACTCTTTAAGAGTACTTAATGAACTCATTCTAAGCAAAATAGCGGACATAGTGAGAACTCGCATCAAATATAAAAAGAATGCTTTTGTGACTGATTTCAATTACTTTAAAGAACTTCCGCTTCCATTTATGAATTCAAAAAGAGTACTTTTGGAACTCTTTTTGCCGTCTGGGTGCGGCACTCTGTGGCTCTCGTTCACTCTCTCTCTCTCTCTCTCTCCTTGATGTCACTCGGCGAAATAGCAGCCGTCCTTGTTTGCGTCGGTGGTCAACCGTTGGGCCTGGTTGTAGTGTCCCTGCTGCTATTCCGTGTTGTCCTGTATTTTCCTTGAACGTTCGGCGGCTATTGGTATTTGGCTTCTGCTCGGCCAAGCTTCTTCTGGCGTAATAGATTCGATGTCTCGCGTACTGATCTTCCAGGGGCTTACGTGACGGTAGGACGGAGGTATGACGACTGAACTACTGGCTATCCTTTAGCAAGGGATTTATACCCATCTTCCATCCCCTCCAATCGGTAAATTTCCAAATTTTTGTTGATTGACTAAAAAAGTCCGACGTTACACATAAATTTCTCATGGGCCCTGTTGAAAATATCCAGCTGGAAATCCAGGTGGAAAATCCAGCTGGAAATCCAGGTGGATTTTCCAGCTGGAAATCCATGCATGGACTGGATTCCAGCTGGATTTCCAGCTGGATTTTCTAGCTGGATTTCCAGGTGGAAATTCCAACTGGATTTCTGGGGAACGTTGGTTGAATTTATCCACTTGGATTTCTGGGGAATGTAGGTGCAATTTATATCTTGATTTCGAATCAATCTAGGTGGATTTATTGGATATCCAGATGGAAATTCCAGATGGAAATTCCAGATGGAAATTCCAGGTGGAAATTCCAGATGGAAATTCCAGGTGGAAATTCCAGGTGGAAATTCCAGGTGGAAATTCTATCTGGATATCCATTAAATCGACCTCGATTGATTCGAAATCAAGGTATAAATTGCACTTGCATTCTTCAGAAATCCAGCTGGAAATCCATGTGGAAAATCCAGCTGGAAATCCAGCTGGAATCCAGTCCATGTATGGATTTCCAGCTGGATTTTCCACCTGGATTTCCAGCTGGATATTTTCGACAGGGGGTTTATGAGTTTTCCATGGATCAATTTTACTTATTGTCCCAGGGTCTCGCATTTTTAATCTTGAGGTAGGGTGTTTATCTATGCGACCGATCCGGCGTCTAGTCGACTGGTCCCCTTCCGCCACTTGATGTCTAGCATAGTAAAGTTTTTCGTCTACCTGCTTTTAGATCCTTTGCTTGATTACAAAGTGTTTCGTTCTCCCGAATTTACGGATGCCTCGATATTTGTTAATGGACCCGACGCAATGCTCGTAAACTTTTAAACTTTAACCTGTTCTTTTGAGTTTTGGTACGTCGGAAAAGTACAATGATCCTTCTATATTTGCTTTTTAAATCCCTTTTTCATGACGTAACACGATCATGCAGACCAAATGACAGAGATAGAAGATCAAAAAAGCGGTGGCATCGACATTTTTGGTACTTCATGGATACAGCCGTTATGAATGCTTATGAGATTTATAGAGAACTGAGGAATAGAAATAATCTAACACTAAAAACATTTCGATTGGCTTTAGTACATGAATTAATTGGGGACTTTATTGAATGTAAAAAGACGTTCAGAATCTCAACATATGCCACAGTACAACCCCAATCGACGACGTTGTGCTCACTGTAGCACTAAGAGTAGACAACAAAGACCGAATTGGACATGTTCTGAGTACCATTGTGCTTGACTCATTCAAAAAACTGTTTTGCTGATTTTCATCATTAATTACATAAAAAACTAGAAAAAAATACAAAGAATAAAACAAACAAAAAGAAAATAGAAAAAAGAAAAAAAAAACAAATAAAAATAAAAAAAAAATAAAAACAAAAAAATACATATAAAAGCAAAAACAAAAGGAATTAGAAACTCTACACGTCCACGTCGTTAGTTCTGGGTAATGTTGAATGAGAGTCCATTTTCTGCCATTTCAATTTTTCAATTCTAGCCTTAGATTCGCAATCCTGAAAAGCCATATTTCATTTACGTTGAATTTTCTAAAGCTAATAGTAGTTTTGTAATCAACGATCCCGAGAACCTCCAAATTTGAATATTTACACTAAAATATGCAGTAAAATAAAGTTTGATTGGTTTGTTGAAATGATTAGTTCAATTTCATACATTTTTCCGCCATCTTCAATCCGCCATTTTGAATTTTAAAATTCTAACCTAAGATTTATGTTTAACCACCCCAAAAACCCCCGAGTATAAAATTTCAGACCAAAATATGCAGTAAAACATTTTTTACAGTGGTTTAAAAAGGTGGTACTCTCGACGTACCACTGTGACTCAAAGGGTTAAAAATAAAGGTTACTTTTCAAAAAGCAGAGTAGGCACAATTTAATATAAAATTTCATTAGGCGAAGATGCAGTAAGTGGAGAGTATCAAGTACGGAATGGAAATAATTCTAGCATGAACTGTGAATTAGTCAAGGATAACATGGAAGTAAGGTTTTTATCAACTGTAGCTGGTGTAAATCCAACATCTAGTATCCAACGATTTTCTAAAGAGAAGTAAATTAAATGCAGTCATGAATTTCTAAATATCATAGCCGTCTATAATTACATCCAGCCAGTAATTGGCTGGACGAGCTTATATTTGGCTTGAGAGTGGACCAGGAGTTCATAGTAATGTCTCATTGGATATTTTTGGTGGTCGCGCTGCTATCGAAATGACAAACTTGACTGCCAGGGTATCAGCTCTTGAGAAGATCACAATTATGACTTAAAACAAGACCACGCGGCGAAGATGAATAACCATGGTGCAAACTGCAACAATGAATTCTTAAACAAAAAATTAGAATATACGAATAAATTAGTTTCTAAAGCTACCTCTGAATCGAATACTGTTGTGCCTGGTGATTCTGCGCGTTGTAAGATAATTCTAAATGGAGTACTAAACCATAATACTGAAATTTCTGCGGATTCGCTTAGAAATATTGCCTTCGCGGTGCTCATTACCGTCCTGCCATCCTTCTATAAGGAGGACATCGGCAGTACCCGCGTCCTGCGGCGCAGGGGATAACCCAGAGTCTGTAGTCAAGCAGAGGTGGAGAGTTTGGAGCTGCACTCAATTGCATCACCCACTTTTATAGCAAGGCTTCGTATACCGGGATTAGTCAGTAAAGTGATGCGAGCCAAAAGATAGCTAGTTAACAATTATTTGTCTACTAAGGACATTATGTTATGTGTATTGAAGTGTCCGAAGATATTGCCTGCATGTCAAATCGTAAAATATTTATAAATGAAACCTTATCACAGGAAAGATTTAAGTTATTTAAAGACCTCAGGTCGATAGCTCAGGGTTTGGGATTTAAATACGTCTGGCAACTCCCAAGAAATCTCCGGTAATGAGGGATTCACCATCCCCTGCACTCAGTGCAGAAACGGATGTTGCTCAGGCTGGTGGATCAGTGGCAACATTTTGACTACACACGGCTATGGTACTGCCGAACTACCCCCGGGATGAGGAGTATAGGACGAAATAGTTCCTTCAAGGGGGGGTTCTTAAACGTGAACTCTATCAGAACACTCATTGAGGAGCTTGGTCTTTTCCTTGCGGATCATACCTCCTTTCATATTTTTGTTATCGCGGAGTCCTGGGTGGGGTCGGTGGTCGATGACAGCATCATCCAGATACTGGGTTTTTTCGTTTTTAGACAGGATCGCAAAGTGAGTGCGGGGAGGGGCTCTTCCTTATTGTGCGGAAGATTTACAGCGTTAAACTGTTAAATTCTTTTAATACTGGGGGATCTGGGAAACCAGGTCTCCCTGAATACCTTTTCTGTGATGTATAAAAGGCTGATGCTCCTCCTATTCTCGATGGAGTTTTTTACAGACCACCTAAAATTAAGAAGCAGAGGAATTCTGAGCTTTTTCCTGATCTGAGGTCACTCTAAATAAATTATAGCTATAAAATTCTAATGGGAGATCTGATCACATACCGTCAGGCGTCTGACCAGTGAATTTTCCATGCCAATTATCCAACATGGATCGATACATAGAACATCTTCGTCTCAAACCTGGATTAACATGATCTTGACGGACGACATGACACTGTGCTTGCTTTTGGAAACGAGTAGTTGCCTTGCTTCGAGAAGCATAGTCTCATTAATGTAATCATTGACATCTTTACACCAGATCCTGTTAGAGAATCTTTCTTCTACAGGAATTATAAAAGTATTAATACTGGTTTATTAAATGATACGCTCTCCCGTAGTGACTGTGTAACAATCGGGTTTTCTATGGGGTAGGAGGAGGTGTCCCGGTTACCTCTGAACTCAATACGTTCAGGAGTACTACTCGCGAACAGGCTCAATACGCCGGTTACAACCCCTAGCTGTCACGCTCAATACGCGCACAGCTCTAACACGAAACGAGCTCAATGCGCTCGCAAACCCCCTTACACGGTACTCAAATTATATATACGGGTTTTCACTAAACGAAAATAAATCATTTGCACTTGTATTCTATTTTTACACTATTCACGCATTTATTATTAATAGAAAAATAAGAAATAATATAATACACAAGAAACGATTTCGCTTAAATTCTATCGAGCGCGCTCTTCCTTACACTAGTAGGGCTTCGTCCTGCCCTCGCCCTCAGTAATTCTCAGTGTCCTCCTTTATGTACGTTCTGATTATGTTGTTAAGGTTCTCGAAAAATCGCATACTGAGGGACCTGGGAAACCAGGAATCCCTGAGTACCTTTTTTGTTCCGTACAAAAGGACGATGCTCCACCCATTCTCGTGGGGGTCATTTATAGACCCCCAAAAATTCCTATGCAACGAGATTCAAATCTCTTTCCTGTCTTGCGGTCCCTGATATCGAATTTTAGCCATAAGATTATTATGGGCGACCTCAATGCAGACCTCCTATCGGCTTCCGACGACACAACCACCATCAAGTGTCTGGACAATGAACTCTCCATGCAAATAGTCCCGCATGGGCCGACCCACAGAACATCTTCGTCTCACACTTGGATAGACTTAATACTGACGGATGATAACGATACAGTAATGGACTTTGGGAACGAATGGCTGCCACACTTCGGGAGGCATCATTTATTGTATGTCGCTATTGACATATTTTCGCCGGATCCTATAAGGGAATCCTTTACTTACAGGGATTTCAATAGCATTAATGCTATTTCTTTGAATGAGATGCTCTCTCGTTGTGACTGGTCCGCCGTAACTTCTCCGGAGGTTGGTCTGGAAGAGGCGTTAGTGGCACTAAACCACAACCTTAGCTGCACTATTAATAAATTGGCGCCCCTCAAGAGGGTCTTGCCCAAGAAAAAGAGTGCTCCTTGGTTTGGTCCTGAGCTGAGGCGACTTGTAAACAAGCGAGACGCCACGCTAAGGAGATATAAGAGAACATCTCAAGCACCACTCCTTGAGGAGTACCTTCAGCTGAGCGAGGTGGTTAAGGCACGCCTTATTGCAGATCGTAGCTCCTACATGCAAAAACATCTTGCTGCATCTCTAGATGCGAATAAGAACATCTGGAGGGAGTTGCGTAGCCTTGGCCTCCTCCCGGGGCGAGCGATGGGTGGAACCCACAATTTTAATTCTAATAGTCTGAATGAATTCTTTTCTGGGGTGTCTTATTCCCCTCTTGAGAATACAAATACAGTGCTGAACTTCCTAAACTCAGCAAGCGAAGAGGGTTTCGTTTTTAAACCTATTAACATAAATGACGTGATCATTGCGATCTCTCATTTCTCGTCGCAAGCAAGGGGGGAGGATGAGATCCCCCAATCTGTTATTGTGAAGGCTCTTCCCACCATAGGAGAGCTTGTAGTGGGACTATTCAATTCGTCGTTTGCCCTGGGAGTTTTTCCGGAGGCTTGGAAGAGGGCGCGGATTATAGCGTTGCAAAAGGGCGCAGCTCCGGAGTCACCCTCCGATTTTCGTCCGATTGCACTGCTCTGCTTCCTCTCTAAGGTTCTGGAAAAGATCGCTCATGACCGGATCACAGAGTACCTTAATCAAAATAATTTAATGGACCCCTTCCAGACCGGCTTTCGTAAACATCACAGCACCCAAACAGCACTGGTAAAGTTAACGGATGACGTACGCATGGCCATCGACAGAAAGAACGTCACCTTTCTTCTGTTGTTTGACTTTAGTAAGGCTTTTGATACCATCTCGCATCCTAAGCTGCTTTGCAAGCTGAAGGATATGGGTTTTTCCAGGGCAGCTCTACTCTGGATTAAATCATATTTAGAAGGCCGCTCCCAGATGGTTCTTTCCAATAAATATGGAAATTCAGAATTTATAGAAACCAATCTGGGAGTTCCACAGGGATTTGTCCTGGGACCCCTATTATTTAGCCTCTACGTCAATGACCTGCGTTACGAACTTGACGGACTCACAGTTAGTTACATTTTCTATGCAGACGACCTTCAAATCTATCTTCACACTACCAAAGACAGACTAACTGAAGGTGTGGCTCTACTATCTCTTGCGGCACAGAAGGTGGCTGAATGGGCATTGCGCTGTGGATTAAAGCTCAACACTGGCAAAACTAAGGCTATCTTCTTTGGTTCCAAGAGGAACGTAAACGACCTAGAGAGTAGGTCCTTGCCAGGAGTTGAGCTGAGAGAAGGAGTGTTTATCCCATTCAGTAGAGAAGTTACTAGTCTAGGTGTTGTACTGGACAACAAATTAACGTGGAAACCGCAAATTGATTCCGTCACTAAAAAGATCAACAAAGCCCTATATAGTTTGCGGTTTATTAGGGATTGCACCAACGAGGAACTCCGTAAGAGATTAGTTGAGTCACTTGTCCAACCACATCTGGACTACTGCGCAGTTTTGTACTCTGACGCAGCTGACGAGCAAAGAATCCGATTCCAGAGGTTGAGCAATTCATGTGTGAGATATGTTTACGGAGTTAGGAGGGATGATCACATCTCGCCCTACAGAAAACGCCTGGAGTGGCTCAGAGTCGACTCTCGCAGACTGTACTTTACAGCACTGCTTCTTTATAAAATCACTCGGATGCGAGAGCCAAGCTATCTCGCGAGTCTATTCTCTGAGCATGTCCCCAGATCTTCTGCTAGAGGTGAGCCGCAGGAACTTAATATATCCAGAGTGAGCACGGAAACTGGAGCCAGGACATTCCAAGTCCAAGGAGCTCGTCTGTGGAACTCACTTCCCACCCAGATCCGCCACCTGCCATCATTTTTTGCGTTTAAGAGGGCGGTTCGCCAATATTTATTCGGGCTTGACCCTTGACCTCCATTACTGGTCGGGCTTCATGGCACCGGTATTTTAAAATAATAAATTTATCACACTAGACTACTTGCTTATTTATTTATTTATTAATTCGTGTATATGTACTTATTTATTTATTTATTTATGTATATGTACTTATTTATTTATTTATTTATTGTACCTGACTGTGATATTTTATATCTAATGGCTTAAATTCTAAGTAAGTGAGTAGTATTATGTTTTGACTGTGATATCTTATCTGTGATATCTAACTATGATTTCTGACTGTGATATCTTATCCATTGAAGTGATGCAATCTGTACAAATTATCTATATTTATAAGTTATTTATGTAATGTTTCGTTACTTTTTTATAAAATAATAAATATAAAGGTTCTGGAAAAGATTACCCATACCGAAATCATTAAGTATATTATAGATAATAAACTTCTAGGACCCCTCCAAACTGGTTTTCGTAAACACCACAGCACAGAAACAGTACTGTTAAAGTTGACGGATGACTTTCGCATGACCGTTGACAAAATGAAGCTAACATTACTACTTCTCTTGGACTTTAGTAAGACATTTGACACGATCTTGCTTACTAAATTGCTATCTAAGCTCAGACATCGTGGCTTCTCCAGAACGGCTCTCCTATGGACTAAATCTTACTTACAAAACCGCTCGCAGATGGTAGTTACTCAAAATAATGTTTGTTCTGGTTACATAGATTCTAATCTGGGTGTTTCACAGGGATCCGTTCTGGGTCCTCTTCTATTCTGCCTGTATGTCAATGACCTCAAAGACTCACTTTATGCAGATGACCTTCAAATTTACCTTCATACCAACAAAGAAGGATTTTTGGAGGGACTATCTTCTTATTCAGCTTTTAAAGGAGCTTTGCGCCAATATATAAGTGTATTGGACCCGTAAACTTCCATGCTCTCTTTTATGGTATACGTCACATAGTATCTAGTCAGCCATAGATATATTCTATTATATTTATAAGTGTTTATTGATTAATGACTGTGATAAAATATCATAATTGTATTGTACTTTTATTGTATTTTTATAATATAAGACTCTACTGTAACTGTTATGTATTGTACATTCTATATTATATTTTTTTACCTGCCTGGTCCCGATGTTCGGCAAAATACAAGCAGACAAAGGCAAGCGGTCTATAGATCTGGGACAAGCTCGAAACTATTGATTGAACCGAGGTATGGGTGAGGGTACAACAGCTCTGGACGAGGTGGGCACTTGCTTTCTCATTTTCCATCTAGCAACGTCGATCCTCTTCGTGTGTGTGTGTGTGCTCGCGGCAGATAGTTCGTAGCATCGCGATTCTATATACAAATTTACAGCTGGCACCTTTCTTTTGTAATAGTAAAATCTCGTATTGATGTCCGTAACTTTGTTTATAATAAATCTCATATTTCTGTCTTATATTCCTTCTAGTTCGCCAGGTCGACTTCAGGTACTCGCGCACACTCGGGGAGAAGCACCTTACGACACACTCGCATTTTCGTGGGATCCAGCCCTGGTTCTGCGGGGCTGGATCCCGTTGTAACAAATGAAAGGGTCTTATAATATTTAACGTAATATAACATTTTCATTAATACTTACTTGGGTTAGTGGGCTAGTATTTGTTGTTAAAATACCAGAAAAATTATTATTTTTGGCTATCTCTAAACATTTCTGTTCCATCAATCTCATAAGCATTACATTGTCCGCAGAGTTTAGGTTACTATCGGTTGCCATCATAAACGTATGGAAAATTTTGTTTTTTCCAGCAGGTAATCGCGTTTCTCTTATTGGATTTTCAAGAAATTCTAGGAAATCAAAGATAATACGTAATTTTGATTTAATAATTATTTCAGGTTCATCCCGTGCATCGAAGTTTAAAGCAACTGATAATATTTTATTACTGGTCGATGATTTTAATACAAAGCTGTAACCTTTTTCTACTAATGGATTCCATAAGTCTTCCATTAAATCATGATAATCTTCTTGCTTAATATCTGGCAGTAACCATCTTTCAAGATCAGCTTTTGAAAAGAAACTCCCGGTTATCATCCTGAAACAAATTTAAATTATTTAAAGTCAATTACTTCAAGCTACACATTCAATCAAATTATATAGGATACATTGTATATACGGTTTTCCAATTTAAATAGACCACGTGAATATCTTTTAAAGTAAGGAAGATGGAATTTTTTTTTAAATGTGTAACGGACTATATCGTGTTTAAATTTCTCGCCGAAAAAGTATATTAACGTTGCAATAGACAGGCGGTGCTTGCACGATAGACTTAAGCGAAACGCAAGCTCGGAGTATCTTGTCACTGCGTTCAAGATGAGTGGCCACGACGCACCGATCCGCACGGGTCTCCGAATCCATTACTAGAAGTAGGTGTGCATTAAATAAGTATAGTGATTTTGTTAACGTTGTTAATAATTTGCGACATACATTTTTTGTTCGAGTGTAT
Source organism: Sycophila sp. Sp_5 (assembly GCA_018906775.1). Classification (NCBI taxonomy): domain Eukaryota; kingdom Metazoa; phylum Arthropoda; class Insecta; order Hymenoptera; family Eurytomidae; genus Sycophila; species Sycophila sp. Sp_5. The sequence goes on from JACCID010000066.1 coordinate 768,925, forward strand.
TTCGATCAAATTTCGTATACAGGGGTTTTTGGGGTCGCTGATTGCAAACCTGAGGTTAGTTTTAAAAGTAAAAAAAAATTTTGAAAGTCAACCAAATTCTGAAACTATTATGAATTTTGCAAAACTAGCCTCAGATTTGTAATCAGCGACCCCAAAAACCGATATATACCGAATTTAACTCACTTTGGATCATATCCGCCGTCTATACGGAATTTTTTCCAAAAAAAAAAAACATTTTTTAATAACATCTTTTAATAACAACGACGAGCCTTGTTAAAAGAAAAACTAGTTGGACAACGAGCCATCCGAAGAGTGTCAAACGACGTCCAACCATCGCCACGATCACCTAAGAGGTATTGAATGCAGCCGTACCATTGCATCGATAGGTACTCACCTAAGCGTGAGTGCGGGTCTGTTTGGCCCTTCGAGATTTTGAAATCCCTTATGTTTTTATTTTTATTTTGTATTCGATAACGAAAAGGAGATCATTCACTAATTTAAATTATAAAGGAAATACTTGGGTTAAAATGGAAATAAAATTTCGGTTTGATTTGTAAGTTAATTATAAAAGCCATCGCAGTAGCATCACTTATTGAATGAGTATTCTATGTATCATACGTCAACATGACACGGCGCATTTGACACAACAAAATGCAAGCTTTATTTACTTCATATCACGCGAATAAAAATATATTATTTAAAACTATCACAAATATAAATATTGTAGGATTTGGCGGAGGTTAATTGATGTTGACCTTAAAGATGTTATGTACTCTCACTTTTGACCTCGCAAATAGAAAAAGCAAAAAGTTTATGTTTAGATGTGACCTCGGGTCGAAATATTTAAATGCTTTGTAAGCCCAATAGTTAATTTGCAAATAATAATTTTAATTTCATAATTAATTGCATTATAATTTTTTAAATTTGTAGTAAATACACATGTATTTCCTAATTTGTGGAATTGTCGACGGTGGAAAGCGTTCCACGATCGGGAGCTCTCGGAAGTCTCGAATTTCGAGCTCTGCTTGCCTTCCACTCTCGATCAAATCGGCAGAGGCGCTGCGAACGCCCGCCGCCAAGAAAAGTTTCGCGAGAGCCCGCTGAGAGACAGAGACGGGCCTGGACTACCGAAGAACACGCATCAGCCCAAACACCATAATTTCATTTTTTTAATAAATTGTATTTTATTTCTTTTGAAGAAAGTATTTTTTTTTTGTTATTTCACCCTCCTGATAATTTTAATCCAGACTACTTACAAATTAAAATTATATTTCAAATACTCTATATAAATAAAATTACACGAAAAGAGTAAAGTTGCTTCACAATTCATGCTTTTTTTTCAAACCACATATCCTTGATGAAAAAAACTTGAATAATATGATTTCTATTTTAAGGGAGGGCTAGTATTTGATACTTCTTTATTGCATTTTTACTTTTTTTTATAAGCAAATTAATTGTTTTTTGTCTGTTATATTATGGTGCTTAATTTGAATTTTTAATTGACTTTCAGAAACTTTAATTTTATAAACCTATAATTTGAAAATTAATTGTACTAATTATACTATATAAATAAATTTAATAAGATAAATAATAAACTAATAAATATAAAAATAATCAAACTACATCAACAAAATATTACTATCAAGCAGCAACTTCAAATCCAAAATGATAAGATGAAGAATTATTTATACAAATTCGTAAAAAAATTACCATTAAAAATATCTAAACCATGAAATCCAATATATATAAAAAGAAAAAACCATAAAATCAGCAATTGAAGAAGAAATTGCAAAATATTGTAATATTAAAATAATACAAAAATTAAAGCTAAAAAAATTGTAAATTATAATCTTATCAAACTTTCATGCTTAAGGTTTTTAAAATTATCTAATTATATCAAGTATTAAAAACACCTGAAGATAATAAAATAATGGTATTTGTAGCATGGTTCTTACCAGTTAATTATTTAATATATTAGCACGAAGGGGTACTGCCTAAGTACCTTAAATACTTGCTCGGAAGTACACTTGAGTATCCGACGATCAGCTTGACCAGCGAGTTGCTGCGGCTCTGTTACGCTTGCGAGAGTGTTTTTTGAATGTAGCGCGTAGATTTGAATACGTGCGCCGTTAGTCACTATGCGGGCCAGGTCCAGCTACTCAGTTATGTGTGTCGCCGGCTCGTTATGTTGACCGACGACAGTACCCGCAGAGGCGGCGGGCGTTCGGGATGAAGAGGCAAGATAACGGCGCATACACCATTACGCCTCAATATATTATATTCCAAATAGCCTTTATTATGCTCGAATCATAATCTACTAGATGCGCGGAGGTGTTAGAGCGAGCACGCCGGCCGTGCCGTCGTACGAAGTAAACAAACCGCTGGGCCAGCTCGTACGCGTTATCACTCGAGAAAACAGATTTAAAAATGGAATTCGACTCTATGTCTCGTACAATTACTAATATTTTGCATGTATATATCCGCAATAATTTTTTTTCTTATTTTTTTAGAAAAGTGATCCGTTACATCTGAGGGGCAAGTTATGACGACCAATTTAAGCCTGGTTTGGTGACATATAAGTCATTGCACTGGAAAAAAAGCTATGGCAAGGAAGAGGGTTTGTGATCCTCACATGCCACACACGCCTGCTCGCTTACAAAAGAGAAACGCTGGTACAGATGACACAACTTACAGTCGTAGCCGGCTCGGAGATCCTTGCCGTCGCTCCGCCGCTTTCTGCTACGCTCGCGATTCCGTCGGTAGTCATCTCTGGCTGACGGGGGACGCCTCGATGCCGCTCGTGTCCTGGCATCTTAATGAACCTGTCTTTTATCCACTCGTAACGCCACTCAACACAAACCCGTTCCTCGCAAGCCGAAGGGTCGACGTCTCAAAACGCGTCACTTTCAAGATAGCCGGCGCTTCCGCGCAGGTCAATTATCATTCTCTCTCCCCGCAGTCCCCGTGGCCACCCAATGATCCGCTACCCGTCGCGATTTCGTTCTCCAACCACTTTATATGCTCCTCAAACGTCTCCGTCACTATAATAACATCATCCAGGTATCCGAATATAAATAGCTCCACCTCGAGACTGATCAATACGTGAATTAGTCGCTTAAATTTCATGGGTGCGTACAATGCTATAATCCGGACCCTGGAACCGCCAACGCTGTATACTTCTTCAATATCTGATAATACGCCTGCTTCGAATCAATTTTCGGGATAAACCTCACTTTTCTTAAATTGCCCAACGTTGTGTCTACTCGCGGAATGGAGTACGCCACCTTCTTCGTTACCCCATTTAAGTCACAATAGTCGATGCAGAATCGGTAATTCCCATCAGACTTCTTGACGATGACTGGGGCACTGCAGAAATCACTTTCAGAAGACTCTATTATTCCGTCTGCCGTCAATATCGCAACTTTCTTTCTGAGCTACTTTTATCATCATTTCAAACATCCTTCTTAGCCGGCAGGTATCGACTCAGTAATTTCTCTATTACCTCTCTCTGCTCATCCGATAACTCCGAGACTCTGACGCACTCCGCAAAAACTCGTTCTCCTCTAATGCTCCGTTCAATTTGTACCACCTACCGTCGCGTCTCCTCCACGTTCCCTTGGACCGTATCAACCTGGATGTCCCAAGTTTTACAGAAGTCGATGACCAGGATAACCGCTTGCTCCAACGATGGGATGGCACGGGATAACATTTGCTTATCAATTTCGTTCAGCTCCATGTTTACTTTAAGGTTATCCTCAACCCTGGTGGTCGCTCCGTCACCTACTCCTTTTACCGCCGTCACACTGGGTTGGAGCCGGCTTCTGAACCTCTCGGTCAGCTGTGCTCCTACCAACAATGCGGCGGCCCTGGTGTCTAGGTGGGTCTCGTACATCTCCCTTCCTATGTTTAGCCACACGAAGGGCCAGCCTTGTGTGCAGTATCCTTTTCCGGATTCGGGAATTGGTAAGGGCCTAGCTGAGCCTTTGCTGAGCCCTGCTCAGTCCTTCCCCTCCCAAGCTACATGTACCCTTGGTCTATCCATCTTGATTACTGAACGTTACCGTCGTCGAGCCGGGTTCATCACCCTGTACCCACTCGCGATGGCCTGCTTTATTCTTGGCTGCTTCTCTTGGCTTGCTTCTGTCATCTTCGGCAATAACCACACACGTTCAGCCTAGTTACACAGGATGTGCTGCGTCAAGATCTTCACCACTGACGGACGTCTCGCATCAACTTCTGCGTCGCGGAGTGGTTCTCCAGGAACATCGTTTTTTAAGGTCCTCGAGATCACATCATATAAAGATCGGCCTGCCTACATTAGGAAGCGTGGTCGTGTCTGATTTTCTTGCCTCCTGATCACCACTTGCAACAGATTGCCGTAATTCTTCTTCGTCGGACCCACCCGTCGCGTCAAGTTATCTTCGGCCTCTTCGTCGTAATATAAATCCTCCTCCTCATTAACATCTTCATGTCCCTCGTCTTCGTCTGCCGATCCACCTGCGCAATGCTCCCCTCCCGTTTGTTCCCTGGGAAAAGTCGCCATCATTTACAGTGCTTCTCTCGGCAGACGAATCCTGTTTTCCCGCTGCTTTACGTCCTCAAACAGCTCCACATTTTTCCATGTACGTTCTTCCCTCAAATTATTCGTTTCCTCTCTCCGTATGCTTATGTTCACCTCCTGTACTCGCGTCTTCTGTCTTCCCGGTCCAGTATCTCTCGCCTCTAATCGCCATGTATTATGTGATTCCTCTTCCTCCTTCCGCATCCTCTTCGTTGCGATTGCGTCATATTTCAAGGCTTCGGCTACAGCATCTGGCCCTGTGTTGGATTCTGGACATTTCCCTGGGTACGGGAAAAATCCTGGCTCTGCTGCTACGTCGGCCCTTGTCGCGCTGGTGCTCTCGCGGCCTGCCACGCCTGCCGCAGCGACACACATCCAGGGGAGTTCTGGAATGTGTCGCCCTGAGTTCCGCAAACTTGGCAATACAGCCGCGGCGCAGACAGGCATTTACTCCTTCGGTGTCCCGCCTTGTTGCACCCGTAGCACACTGTCGGAGGATAGCGCCTCGTCGAGTGTCCCGCTACCCCATCTTGATTATATCGTCTTCAATTTTGTTTATTTCCTCTTGTACTCTCTCAGGGACATATTCCCAACCGCCCTGATATATCTGAAACTTGCGAAAATTCTACACGTTTTCCCCGCTTCATGATCAGTCTTCAGTAAAATCTTCTCTTCAATAAAAAAAATCAGTGCTTATCTTACTGTATACAAAATAAAATATCGTAAATCTCCCCGTAAGAAAAATAAAAATTCTCCATCGCAATCTCCCTGTAAACTAAAAATCATCCTGAAAAAAAAATAACCCTACGTCGCTTGGCAATGGTCGCGGCACCAGCAATCCGCTCTCGAAATAAAAATAAGAAACGAACTGCGTGGCCTGGGAAAAAGGACCAGACTACTCTTTTTCTTTTCACAATAAAAAATATTAAATAAATAAATAATAAATAAAAATTTAGTTAGCAATGCGTCACCCGCATACTCGGGTGTGCACCTCCCTCACCGTCGGTACGACACACACACGCTGACTCTGACAAGGTAACGCCTGTTAAAACTTCAAAAATTTTCAAGTCCGGTCACGCTTGTTGTCTCTTAATTCTCGTGGTTTCTGAAAATAATCCTACAAACTTCTCGCGCCTTCTTAGCCGCCAACACTCTCACAATCACACGGGATGAGAACACTAAAAATAAAAATAAAAGAAAAAAAATTCATCACTAATCCGCTTCCGCTGCTGCAAACGAGTGGAGAAAAAAAATTATGGAGGGGGGAGTAAAACAAAATTTTCCGCTAAACACTCCTCAAAAAACACCACTAGAAAAAAAAATCACAAAAAAAAATTCCCACAGTCAAAATTCAAATTCAAAGTGACGTCGCGTCCTCGAAATTTGCCCCATCAACAGTCCCACGTTGGTCGCGCCATTTGTGATATAGTATTTTCTATGTCCCCGTACTACTCACTGGCGGACTAAGGGCTGGACTGCTACTACCTCGATATAACCTACACTAATATGCTTCAAAAATTCCAACCCTTATCACAGGCGGAAATCAGCCAAAAACTCCCAAACTGTCCTACGGGCGCCAGGTGCGCATGCACAGCCTTGTGGTCCTTTGTCCGGCTGGCTCAGACCTCAAGGGAGGTTGTTGACGTGCCGAGGTCGGGGTATTCTCGACGGCTGAGGCAAATCTCCTCTACCTGCTCCGCTTTGCTTCGCTGCTTTGGGGCTAACGAAAACTGAGCGTGGCTTTGATATGAAGATCTATTCTGTCGCGGGCCACCGTCATCGTCACGTCGCGAGTATCGTTGTCTTTCCTAACACCTATTGATATTCGAAATAACGATCGGCGCGCAGGCTATATGTTAGTGTGCTTTTGCTTCCTCTCTCGTCGAATGTAAATCTACCATCAAAAATAGGTGTTTCTATGTAAAAAAACAACAATGACCTTAAAAAAACTTTGGAAAAATATGTTCAAGGTCAAATGCAGTATAACCAAAATATGGCACCCTCAAAGTTAACAATTTTTGTCTTGAACTTTTTTCGAGAAAAAGCTTACTAATCGAGATATCTTACAATGTTAGATTAGATAGTTAAGATATTAATGGGGCGATTAAATTTTAAATGATCCACTCAAATAACTTCCAAATTAAAGGGTAAAACAAAAAATTATTTTACAAAAGTTGTTTGGTACAAAGGGGGCCATCTGTCCATACAATTGGTTTTGACCTTTTAAATGGGAAACCCTATTTTTAACAATGGATTCGGAAATAGCTGAAAATTTTAAAATCAAAACGGTATTTCGAAATGCTAAGAAGTTCTGCGTTTGTTAGTTAATTGCATTTTTGATAGAACAAACAATGACCTCATAACCCCAGTGTTACAACGACCTTGAAAATATTAACCTTAAAAAGGTTTACTTTACTTTTAGCGTTACCCAAAAACAACGACGTCGATGTAGTAAGTTCTGTTTCCTTTGAGGTACTTGTTTAACGTGAGTCCCCTTGCTTCTCACGAGAGTGAGTCCCAACGTGAGTCCCTTGACTCTCACTTTTATCGTATTACATTAAATGTTCAAAATTTCCTCCATCTGCTTGAAGGCGCAAATTGTAGCGCCTTTGAAAATGATGAACAGCTGCCCTATGCCAGTAGGGATTTTCATCTGACCAGTAGTGGCAATTATGTCTATTCAGTTGACCATCACTATAAAATTTAGCGTCAACATAAAAATCATAACAAATCTAAAAAATGCTGGGTCAGTTTGAATCATTCCTAAAGCCAACTGGCAAAATTCAACACGTAATTGAACATGATTTGTCTTAATGCTTGAACTAAAATTATGTACTATGGATGATAATGAAGGGCATTCAGAATTCTTGTAGCGGTTTTTGCGATACACCAATTTCCCTTTCAATTTGTCCACGTGCGGATCGATATAAACAGCGCTAAGAGGGATATAACACGAGGGCCTTTTCGTCGTATTCGCAATGCCTTCGATGATGAACAAAATGTCCACCTCGCACTCTTTCAGTTAATCTTTGTATTATCACGTGATTAGGATGCCTCTTCAAAGGAAACCGTTCAGCGTTCCGTCGAACCGCTCCACTGTAATTGTTATGATTAGGAGGGCAAGCAGCCCTGATCAAATTTTTATTTTACTATGATTTTTTTGAGGTTTTTAAGTATGGATTTTTATTTTAATTGGACTGCAAGATTCGAGAAGCCGGCTCTTCAGCTTTTTCGACCCGCTCATCTTTTGCAATAATCTACGGTGCTAATCAATATTGTTAGCTCATCTCCCAGCTTTAGCCCGATTATTCTGGCCAATTCATCAATCAACAAATCATGAACTCTTCTTAGAAAATGAAGAGGTTAGGTATGCCTGGAGGCTTGTAACGCAAAATCCATAAATGCAACTCAATCTCAAATGTCGTTATTAATTCCCCACTCCTTGTAACTGCCATGATCCTCACAATAATTTATAAAAATTTCAAACACTTTTCAAGGTCAATATTTTCAAGGTCGTTGTCACATTGAGCTTATGAGGTTATTGATTATTTTATCAAAAAATGTAATTAAATAGCAGACACAAAATTTCTTAGCATCTGATCTTGAAATGACTTTTTAAGGGTCATAACAAAAATTTCGAAATGACAATTCGGACGTAAAATTTTCCGCTCTTTTCGAATCCGTTGTTAAAAATAGGGGTTCCAATTTAGAACAATCTATTTGATGTTCAAATGACCTTGAAAATAAAGGTCAAGGTCAAAACTAATTGCTAGGAAAGATGGCCCCCTTTGTACCAAACAACTTTTGTAAGAACAATTTTTTATTCTACCCTTTATTTTGGAAGTTGTTTGAGTGGATCAATTAAAATGGCTCACTCTGTATATGTGTATATATTTCATAATCCAACTAATACCCGTAACTGTTCCTGGCAATGATGTCCAGATATCCAGGAACACGTTCGGGACGAGAAGACGCCGCCGGCAGCGAAGCTCACCTCGCCCTTGGTCCATGACAAAAATATCAAACAAAAAAAAAAACCATAAGGAAGTACGTATTGAGGAAATAAATCCTGTTTGAAGATATGGAAAAAAGAAACTCTGGAAAATATGAACTTTAATTTAATAGAGCATACTTAATAATACTTACTCGATTACATCTTTTTTGTGATTATGATTTAGCAATTCTAATGCATTATTATCTGGATCTATACAATCTTCAACATCGTTAGCAATTGTGTCATTTGTATTTAATTTCAGTTTTTCTAAAACATCATTGAGGGTCTTCGCGGTAATGAAATCAGTTATACCAATTACATATCCGTTTTCACGAAGTTTTAATACTGCATAAACTGAATTTAAGGAATTTCCACCAATATCATAAAAATTAGCATTACTATTAATAATACTTTTGCGATTTAATCCAATAACTGATGCAACAATTTTAAATAGAACCTGCGCTTTTAATATTTGTTCTTCTGGAATGTTACTGTAGTCGTAATCTTGTGTTCCATTTCCTATTAAAGTAAAACTGTTTATAAATGACTTACATTAATAAAGTAAATTTTGTAATTTCTATACTAGCGATAAGACTTTCCTCGCTGAAAGTCTTATCGGTCTGTTAAAAGAATTTTTAACAATTGGTCGAGATTTATGTGTATATTTTTACTAAAGGTGATCAAGTTTCTGGATCATGGATTGTCTTAAAATATTGAACATTATTTTCTTACACCAAAATATGCAGAAAATCAACATCTTATGGTCTAACACTTAATATTTCGGCGCAATAGTTCCACAAAGTTATTTTTCTCTAAATCGTCGTATTTCATTATTGGACCATAACTTTGTTCCCATACGATTAAGAAAGATTATCATAAAACGCAAACGAAAGAAGAGTAAGACAACAAATTTTAACCATTTTGGGGTAAAAAATCTATTAGTTGAAAAGTTATATGCAGTTGAATTTGAGTTTAGAATTCCATATAAAAGATCATAACAAAGCAATATTCCACTTTCTTTGTTCGTTCGTTTTGGTTGGTTCTTAGTTTTGGTTATATTCGTATGGTGTAAGGAAACTGTGTACAAAGTTTCAGGAAAATCAGTAATCTAGAGTCCTGTACCTCTTCCAGTAAGTCTGATAAAATAGGTAACAGACAAAGTATGAATAAACATCCTGACCTAGTGACCTATACAATAGCGTATCTATTAAATGAATTTGGATGGATACCAAATATGAAATGTTCAGTAACCAGTAATATTACGCTACGCCAACCACGCGGTTTAATGGGATAAAATATTATTCTTCATAATTCAATAAAATATTCATAACTTTATACATTAATATCACGATAGTTTACGCTGTAGGAGGTCTATTATAAATATATTTCGCCACCGTCGCCGTGTCAGGAATTGACACCAGCACCCTCTAGTGGCTGCTACGGCAATTTTTTTTGTTAAGGTACAACCCTTAATAAGGTATACCCCTTAATTAGGTATCCCTTAATAAGGGATGTACTTTCTTTGGGTACAACCCTTAATAAGGTATACCTTTTAATTAGGAATCCCTTAATAAGGAATGTACTTTTTTTAGATACAACCGTTATTCAGGTACACCCCTTATTACGTTAAAGATCCTATTGAAATAAACCAAAAGATTTGACTTTAGAGTTTACTTTTTTATTTTAACCATGATGGGTTAGTCTATAAATGATCTACTTTTAATAGGCAACTACCCTCCTCCTCCCCGTTTCTATGGCAACCACTTCTCTCCTCAGGGAGGAAGGGGCATGATTCTTGAAACGACGACAACAGCGGCGATATATTTTTATAATATAAAGAGGTATAGTCGCAAACTTAGTGCAAAACACGGGTTTAGTCTATTTTTTAATTTACACTGCAAAACATGGGTTTAGACTATTTTTTAATCTTTACTGCAAAACATTGCTGATTCGTTGTCAAAATATCACGGTCATATACTACGCCAACACAGTTGCACAATTTTAGATCTCCTTTGATTTTTGATAAAAATAAAGCGCCATCGTTATCTTTTTATGTAACGTCGGCCTAGTGAAAAAATAAGCCATCTCGTAATCTACTTAAAAAATGAACTAACTGTTCGTGATAAAAAGGCTGATAATAATAACGATATAGACGTCCTTGCTTGGGTTAAAAATAAATTTAACTATTACTTAGATTCATAAAAATTTGAAGTAAATGATTCTTTGAAATAACTTTGAACATTTTGATGTGGTTTTGTAAACCGTTCAAAAGTATAAATAACATTTTGCGTAGAAAAGCTAATAATTATACAGGACTACAGTAATAAAAATGTGATCTGTACTTTTAATAAGTAAAGACACTTCGAAACCCAGTGCGTTCTTGTAAGCCATCGAATTGTAAGTACTTTGTTTTCTTTTGACACTTTGTGATATTTTGCACAATTATTGAGTTATTGTTACTTGAGCTGCAAGAGCGGAGAGAGTCGTGCGTCTCACGGCACTCCAACACAAGCTCCAACACTGATTGGTTATCGTCATATTGAATTAATAATAACTCGATAAATATGCAAAATATCGCAAAACACCAAAAGAGAAAAAGAACTTAAAATTCGATCGCCTAGATGAACAAACTGGTTTCGGGAGTGTTTTTCTAGTATTTTCATAGCAAATATTTAGATATTTTTTGCATGCTTTATTTATAAATATACAAAGTAATTGAGGTTCAAGATTGTAAGAAATTAAAATAATTTCGTAAACTTAACATACCTTCTTTTTCAATTAAATATTCATAATACTTTAACAATTTCTGTCGATCTGTTTTACCATTAATTAATAATGGAATCTCATCTACAACAATAATTTTTGGTATCATAATAGACAATATTTTTTGCGATAAAATAGATTGAATGTTATCTACATCAAGTTCCACTGCTTGTTGCTTTGGTACTACAAAACTTAACAAAATCTGAAATGAAAATGTATACGTTAGATTAAAAATGTCATTTATTTAATATCTATGAAGATGTAAGACTTAATTTTGAATTATAAACGCGCAACAGTTTGGCAACTGAATAGTTAATGATATTACTTAGTAACTACTCAGACACTTAATAGTTACTCAGTAGTTTGTGATGGCGGCGGAGTTTGTTGAGTTTGTTGAGCGCGATCATCAAGACGGAGGAAGCACAGTATGCGAAATGGGCGTAGGAGGTGTAGACACACTCAAAACTTTTTAAGAATTGGACGGGTCGCGGCAGTCGGATGTATTATCGCTGTGAGGACCCGTTATTAGGTCCTTCCGAAGGAGTTCCGAGAGAAAGCGTTGCGGAAATGTCATGATAATCTACCACGAGCGGGTCATATGGATATGCAGAAAACTTGTATACGTTTACCAGAATAAGCGTGTTTGATGGGTTGGCTTCAGAGGAGGACTCATGATCCCAGAAGCGTTGGCGAGGGACCATATGTTCTCATGTTCCAGGACCTTTTCACAAAATGAAGCGAGCTTATGAAAGTTGCGATATAGTATTTCGATGTCCCCGTACTATTCACTGACGGACCAACGGGCTGTACTTCTCTCTAGTTCAATTGCCTACACTAACCGCAACAAAACTCCCAAACCCTTATCTCACGCGGAATCGGTCACCGTAAAAACTCACTAATTAGTTAAAGGGCGCCAGGTGCTTACGCACCGCCTTGGTCCGGTTGTCCGGCTGGCTCAGACTCAAGGGTGGTCGTTGACGCACCGAGTCCGGGGATGTCCTCGGCGACTGAGGCAAAACTGCTCCGCACTGCTTCTCCGCTACCGCGGCCGCTGGGGCTAACCGCCGCCCCGTGCTCGCTGAAAACCACGCTTCAGAGCACGAACACTCAAGGGGAAAAATGGCAGAAGCACTCAAATAATCACTCTCACAAGTTCTCTCAAATCCACTATATTCAATTCTCGTGTATTACACGGGTCACAGTGTAGTGTGTCGCGTCCACGGAACCGTTGCGCGGGTGTGCGCGTACCGAACCGAACCGACACTCTACCTCCACGTTCCTCACCACTATCGAACTCCAACACTCCGAACGCTAATCTACAAATCCCACGAACTACTACTACCTCTAAGACAACTAACCTCCTACTAAACCCTTCTTACTAAAACTCCCTACCGAAACTTCTACCACAAAACCTCCTAAATACTTCTAACTCCGAAAACTGCTCCCACAAACTTCCTGCTACTGCTACTACAAAACCTTCTAAACAACTCAAGAAAACTGCGTGGCGTCAGTACGAATACTTATTCCAGACTGGCGGTTTAATTCGCAAACCGCCACTCTGTCCGCGTCGCGAAATCCTCTCTCTCTTTCTCACGCACATCGAACATATGTTCACGATCGGCGCGCAGGTTAGCGCGTCGATCGCGAACTCACGACGCGAGCGCCCCCACGGACCTGAGGTCGCGCGGCGGTACTAACGCCCTCGCGGAGGCGCGACATGTCGCTCTGGCGGAGGCGAGCACCGGGCATGAGAGCCCCGGCGACCGCGAGTCAAACGCGCCGTCTCTCAATTCTCTACGATACATAGGAGCGGAGATCGATCGTTTCTCTCTCGCTCCTATGGCCGCGCGCATCGCCTTCTCTCGCTCGCACATAGCGCGCCGTCTCTCTCGCTCCGCGCTCTCCCTCTCTCTTCCGCCGCGCGCGCTCTCTCTCTACCGCCGCGCGCGCTCTCTCTCCCACTGCGCGCGCTGTCTCTCTCGCGCCTAGCGGCCGCCCCTCCCTCGCGCCTACACAGTTTCCGCTGGCCGAGCAACACGTGCTCGACCGGCTCGCGCGTCGGAGCCTAGGTCCGCGCTTCCTCGCGTACCCGCGTCCGCGCGAACCTCGCCGCGTGTTGTGTAGTGCATGGAAGTGTCGTGTATGTGTGTTCGGTGCGTGCTAGTATAATTGGCTTCCTCGACGGCATCCTCATCTCTCGTCGCGGCAGTCGCGGGGTCGAGGGAAGATGGCGGCCGCGCTCAGCTGATTCATTCCCGCGTCTCGGCCTCAAGCACCAGGTACTCTCTATACATCCTTCTTTCTTCGTCTCGTCGAGCCTGCCTGCGTACATAAACATTGCAAGACAGCTCGACAGCGACGAATTCCCTTCCGTCCTCAATTTTAAATTAAATAAATAAAACTCCCTCACAAAGTGAAAGTATAGTTGATGACAATTTTTTTCAAGTTGAGAGGTGCGGGCTGATTCCAAAGAGTGCAATTTTTCTCTTATTTTAAAAATTAAATATTATTAGAATGTTCTAGTTACTGACAACGGTACCGAGTTTGATTATAAAATTATTATTGGTGTTGCAAAGGGGTTTAACGTTCACGCCGCCATATCATGCACATACGAATTCCGTGGATCAACCACACTCTAAAAGAAACTATAGTGACGAATTTATAAGCGATACTAGTTTTTTTAATTCATAAAAATATAATTTATCGTAAATATTATATAATATTTTGAACATATAACATACTATAAACTTTTATGTTTATTATAAAAATTAGATTGTAAATAGTCTTGATGAATTAAAATAAAATAACATAAATTCCTTACCTGCTCATTTTCCACAGATTTATAAGATAAAACTTTTACATCTTTTATGCAAGAAAGACTCAACATAGCTTTTTCTATTTCTGAAAGATCTACTCGTTGTCCTCTAATTTTTATTTGAGTATCTCGACGGCCTTCATAATATATTAAACTATTCCTTATTTGTGCGTAATCACCAGTTCGAAAAATTATGCTGTCTTCTAAAAGCGAAAATATATAATTGAAATGAAGTATATTTATTTAAGAGAGGTTTTTTTTCGAAAAAAATTGAAGTCAAAGTGCTTTGTAAAATGTATAATAGTTTCTAAAAAAAGAGGTTATAAATAAAAAAATAGGTAAATGCTTAAAAACTGCTAGTTGAAGAGTCTTTAGCTCCGTGAATTGGAGACGTTGTAATGTATTATTTTATTTTTTGAAATATATTTATAAGTTTTAAAAATTATACTGAAATACGTACCTTCATCTAACGAAAATAAATTACTGACAAACTTATCAGAAGTATCATTTACATATCCATTTGCTAAGTTTTTACCAGATACAAGTAATTCTCCAATTTCCCCTTCTGGCAATAAATTAAGAAGATGGTCCACTATATAAATTGTGCAATTATCTATAGGAATTCCTATAAATAAAAGCGTGCTTTTAGATATGATTATATTTGGCTTCCTTAAAAGAAAAGTTTTCTGCACAAAAAGAATTTCTTCAGATTTTGACAGAAAAGCATATGTTAATATTTGGAAAATCGGCAATTGTTTTTTTAAATAAGTTGATAGAATTATTAAAAATTAAATGAAAATTATTGACAAAAAGTGAGGCACAAGCTATTAATCACAAAAGTATAAATATGTAATTTAATTTTAGAATTTAGAATTAATCATTATTATTATTGACTCCAGGTGGATTAATTGAAATAACAATAACCATTAGTTCAAGCGCGATAAAATCGCGAACAATCCGCCCGCATCATTAACGGCTTTGGTGATTATGACTCAAAGAGCAATGAAATCTTGATGAGCAGCTGGGTCGTAAATCCAGCTACGATTGAGATGAATCCAATGAGTTTTCTGGTTTTGTCACTAGCATTGATTCGCAAACTAATGATTCGAAAATGTTTGTCGACCAGGATTGAGATTGAGCATCGAATGTTCAGGACTACAGTTTAGAGCTGAGCCGATCAAAAAATGTCCTGAAGTGAGTGCTGAGACATCTGAAGGGTCATCGCTGAGAGGTTCTAAAGTTCTTGAGTTGAGAATAACATCTATCTAATCATCTCGTTTACGCCCAAACTGGCATAACATTTTGTTATTTTTCTTTCAATTTTTGTTATGCCTCGTGAGCTGCAATCAGCTAGATTGTCAATGTCAGGAACATGCCACCATTTGTTGGGTATGCACAAATCTTGGATTTGAGCGACTCTATTTCTAAAGAAGTTCTTCCAGCGACTTGCAAGTGAGTTAATCCACATGAGCATAATTTGATAATCCGTCCACAGATGAGGAGCGTCAATTTTCACTTAACCCATTAAGGACCAAATGGACGTTTCTTTTTGTCTGTTTTCAGTGGCTATATTCAATATGAAATAGATCCGAAAAAAAATCGAGATAAGTCATTTTGGATGTAAAATTGTCTGAACTTTCGATCTATGCTGTCAGAATTTTGAAAAAATACATATTAAAAAAATTATAATTGTTTATTTATCAAAAAGCATGAAATTTCGAACAAAATGTTGGCTTTATCGAGCATTTTCGGATCGAAATCAGTCTAGGATTTTAATGATTACCCAAATTTTTGCGTCCATGGACCCTAACCTTTAAAATGCACTACAGAGTTTTTTCAAATTTAACATGGCGGCGCTCAATATGGTGGCCTAAAGATAAAATTTTTTGCTTATTCTAGTTCTTTTGAATAAAACAACTTGTTCGTGATGGATGATCGCGAAAATTAATTTGTGGGGTTTTTTTGAATTGCTGATAATGAATTGGCTATTTATTTTTCAAAATTCAAAATGGCGGATCCAATATGGCTGACGAAATTTTTCAAAATTGTTGATATTTTCTGAAAATTGATATACGGGCGTTTTCGGAATCGCTGATTATAAATCTGCTATTCATTTTTTCATAATTCAAAATGGCGGGTCCAATATGGCGGGCAAAAATTTTTTAAATTGTTCAAATCCCATGAAAAATGGTACTTGATTTTTCTGGGTCGTTGATGATGAATTTGCTACTTGTTTTTATCAAATTTGAGATTGAAGGAATAATATTGCTATTAGTTTTTCTAAATCCATGATCTAAAATCAAGGCTAAGCCTCTTTGGCTGATTATGAATTACTATTTTTCCAAAATCAAAATACTGGATCTAATATAGTGAGAAAATTTTTATAAAAATAAAAAAAATAGTCTGTATTACAAAATTATTGTCAACTGATCTGTGCAAAAATATTATTAGACCCTTTTATTTTGAAAAGAGGATACAACACAGCTTGAAATTATTTTTTGCACATCATATTTTTATACAAATTATGAGGTTGATATTCAGATAGTCACGACATATAACAATATATTATCACTAAAATCGGCATATTTAGATAAGTACATTATGTAACAACGTTACTTTATAACCCCTAAATATTACATTATTATGTTTTACTGTATTACATCCTGAATATATCGAACATTTTGTTCAATGTAAAATGTTTTAGTTTGATGACCTATTTCAGTTTTTTTTCCTGAAAGATACTGGATATAAATTTTATTTATTTTTTCATACAGGGTGTTCGAAATGTTCCGGACCCCCCACTTATAACATAAAGTAAGCATTTTGGAAAAAAATGTTAAATACAAAAGTTGTTAGGTTTTGAAGGTTGAACTAAATGATGACCTTGGATTTGTTATTGGTTATCATTTTCAAGGTCATTTAAAGGTCATCTTTAGTTTTTTAAATAGGGACCCCTATTTTTTATTTCAGATTCTGAAAGAGCACAAAATTTTACATCTGGATATGTACCCACGTTATGGCTCAAAATGACCTACAGAGGTCATTTAGTGGTTAAATGATTATTTAGTAGCAGAAAGCCAAGAAATCCCGATTATTAAGAACTTTGAGCGTATCTGACCAATACTAAAGTAATTTGATTTCGCAAGACAAACTTTATGGTGGCGTTAAATTGACATTGCCCTTGATTTTCAAGGTCATTTGAAGGTTAACTTTAGTTTTCCAAATTAAGCCTCCTAGTTGTAATTCTCCATTTTGCACCAGCGCTAAATTCTGCATTAGGATTGTAGAAGGTGTAATTGACACTGGCGTAAAATAAGCCTTAGGCCAGACAACCACATAACTCGGGCGAGAAAATGATAAATAAAAAAATGTCTAATCAAAATAAGCCTTAGGCCCAACAACTACATACCTCGGGGGGGAAAATGATAAATAAAAAAATGTCTAATCAAAATAAGCCTTAGGCCCAACAACTACATACCTCGGGGGAGAAAATGATAAATAAAAAAATGTCTAATCAAAATAAGCCTTAGGCCCAACAACTACATACCTCGGGGGGGAAAATGATAAATAAAAAAATGTCTAATCAAAATAAGCCTTAGGCCCAACAACTACATACCTCGGGGGAGAAAATGATAAATAAAAAAATGTCTAATCAAAATGAGCCTTATTGCTCAGGCACGGGAGGTACAACTAATTAAGGTAACATCATGGGTGATCCAGCCAACTAAGGCAAGACCATCGGCGGCCCAGCCTACTAAGACAAGAACACTAGCGGCCCAGTCAGCTAAGGCAGGACTATCGGCGGCCCAGCTAACTAAATCAAGACAGTGGACTATTCGCCCAAACTGAATTTTTTGAAAATGTCGTTGACAGGAACTTTTTACAACAACTGTTCAAATTGTTGCCCATTAACAGTTTGGCAATGTGCTAACCGATTGTAAAAGGCTGCAACAACATTTCGCAAGATTTGCTGAGGTATCAAGTCTATTTCATCAGTGATTCTTTGGCGTAATTCATCCAAGTCACGTGGTTTTATAACATAAACTTTATCCTTCAAGTATCCCCAAAGGAAGTAATCAAGAGGCGTTAGGTCTGGGGACCGAGGTGGCCATTCAATTGTACCTCTCCGCCCAATCCATCTATCATGAAATGTTGCATCTAAATATCGGCGAACATGAATACCGTAGTGTGCAGGAGCACCATCCTGTTGGAAGTAAATTTCGTCCAGATTTCCACCCGTTAAATTTCGTATAGCAGGTATAATTTGGTCTCAAAGCATGTTTTCATACATTGCAGCATTTAAATTACCTTCAATAAAGAAAGGGCCAAGTACTCTTCCATTAAATATGCCAGCCCAAACATTTACTTTTTCAGGATGTTGCGTGTGGTCCGCTCTCATCCAATGTGGATTGATGTTACTCCAGTATCGACAATTATGTCTGTTCACTGTTATTGGGTTATTTATTGGGTTATTGAGGAGCAAAGGATCATCAGATATCATTTGCATCATTACATCACAAAACTCTACCCTTCTATCGAAATCATCTTCAGATAATTCCTGTACCAACTTTAATTTGAAAGGATGCCATTTGTTGAGTTTCAAAATTTTGTGCACAGATGCAGCTCCCATTTCATGCTGTTGTGCACAACGTCTGATGCTGCAATGGGGGTCCTCAATAAATGATTGTAATACGTCTAAGCTCTTTTCATCATTAGACGATGATTTGGATCTACCTGATTTAGGACGATCTTTAATACCACCTGTCTCTTCAAAACGTCTAATTGTACGAATTACGGTACTTTTTGAAATAGGGTTGTTTTCTTCAACTCTGAATGTTTCATTGAATAAACGCTGTACCTGTTTGTAACCTCTCTCTTGATCACCCCACCCTCGCATCATCAACAAAGATATTCTTTCTCGTTCAGTAAGATGTGCCATTTTTCACTACGATTAAAAGTACAATTATTGAAAATTAATACAATTATCTGAATTTCGAAGTAAGAGAACTTCACTTAACTCTTGAAAACAGAAAAGTAAATAGGAGTAAACAATTGTTAATTAACAATTATAAATGAACTGATTCCTAAAAAGAATAGTGAGCAAAATCTTCTAAGGTACAAGTAACGATCCTGAAAATGCTATGAATCATGCGTAGAAACTCGTAACCCTTGCAAAAAATTATTGCAATAAAAACTGTTCATGTAAAACGGTTAGATTATTTTGCTTTTGAAATTAATAACCCCCAAGTGTCCTATGTAGATCATTTCGAGCCATGACGTGGATATTGTACATATCTCCAGACCTAAAATTTAATGCTCCTCCAGAATCCGGAATACAAAATGAGTCCCTTTTTAATAAGCTGAAGATAACTTTCAAATGACCTTAAAAATGAAGGCCAATTTTAAAGTGACCATAAAGTTCGTCCTAGAAAATCAAATTATGTACTTTAGTATTAAAGTACGAAATTTTTTTTTTCTTTTCGTCAAATACACCCAAAGTTCTTAATAATCGGGATTTCTTGGCTTTCTGCTACTAAATAATCATTTAACCACTAAATGACCTCTGTAGGTCATTTTGAGCCATAACGTGGATACATATCCAGATGTAAAATTTTGTGCTCTTTCAGAATCTGAAATAAAAAATAGGGGTCCCTATTTAAAAAACTGAAGATGACCTTTAAATGACCTTGAAAATGATAACCAATAACAAATCCAAGGTCATCATTTAGTTCAACCTTCAAAACTTAACAACTTTTGTATTTAACATTTTTTTCCAAAATGCTTATTTTATGTTATAAGTGGGGGGTCCGGAACATTTCGAACACCCTGTATAATATCCAAAATATTTTGACAACTTAGAGTTTGAAAAGTGGTATTAGACGATTTGAAATAATTTTAAAATGTCATCAAAACGCCTAAAGCGATCTCGTAGTGAAAATATTGAAATCGAAGAGGGTGAAAATGGAGGATGTAATGCTATTTACATACCGAACATAAATGATTCTGGAGATTCTGATTCGGATTCAGAGACGAATGCTGAATCCGATGCAGAAGTTCAACATCCAAATAATTTTCAAGGAGTATCTAAGGTGTCATTTCATCGAGTATTCGATAATTACACGGAAAATCAATCGCAACTAGAACCAGAGCATACTTATGAATGGGGTTCATGGACAATATAAATATAACAAATTCCTGAAAAATGATAATTTGCTTTCTGATAGTACGAAAAAAATGATAAGTAACTCATCTGCAGCAGAATTATTTGAACTTTTTTTTTCCAAGGAAATCAAGGATTATATTATTGAATGTACAATTTTGAATGGATACCATCTCACTGAAAATGACTTGGATATTTTTATAGGCGTATTAGTATTGACAACTTTCAATCAAAGAAAATCACAAAAGGATTATTGGTCAACAGATCCACTTCTTGAATGTCCAGCCATTTCTTCAGCAGTGAGTCGCAATAAATTTATGAAAATCAAGTTGAATTTGAAAATGAACAAACCTGATGACAAAAATGAAAATGATAAAGCTTGGAAAGTTCGCAAAGTACTTCAGATTTTTAGAAAAAATTTACAGCAATAAGATGTTGGGCCATCTTGAGTACATTTGAGCTGGAAGTGAAAAATTTCAGCCATGTGTGAGGGAGTTTTATGGAAATCAATTGTTGAGGACAACGGAAGGGAATTCGTCGCCGTTGAGCTGTCCTGCAATGTTTATGTTGCACAGGTAGGATCGACGAGACGAAGAGAAAAGAATTACCTGGGGCCCAGGTTCAACGTCTGATGAGCATAAATGAGAGAGATAGAAAGCGAAGCCGATGAAGCGCGAGCAGTTTACTGCAGCGGGAGGTAGCCCGATGGTGCCGCGTCAGCACACGTATCCGAGGCGAGAGATGGCTGCTCAGCTGAGCGTGGCCGCCATCTTCCCTCGATCCCGCGACTGCCGCGACGAACGAGAAAGACGCTGCCAAGGAAGAGTGGAACACGCACTTACACCCATCAAACAAACACACACGACACTAACACACACCACACTGACACGCAGCGAGGTTCGCGCGGACTTGGAGACGCGAGGAAGCTCGAGCTTAGGAGACGACGCGCGAGCCGGTCGAGCACGTGTTGCTTGGCCGGCGGAAACTGAGTAGGCGCGAGGGAGGGGCAGCGCGCTAGGCGCAAGAGAGACAGAGCGCGCGGTGGGAGAGAGCGCGCGCGGTGGTAGAGAGAGAGAGAGAGCGCTCGCGGCGGAAGAGAAAGGGAGCGCGCGGAGCGAGAGAGACGGCGCTCTACGTGCGAGTGAGAGAGGACGATGCGCGCGGCCGTAGGAGCGAGAGAGAAACGATCGATCTCCGCTCCTATGTATCGTAGAGCAATGAGAGATGGCGCGATTGACTCGGGGTCGCCGGGGCTCTCGTGCCCGATACTCGTCTCCGCCAGGGCGAGATGTCGCGCCTCCGCGAGGGCGCTAATACCGCCGCGCGACCTCAGGTACGTGAGGGCGTTCGTGTCGTGAGTTCGCGAACCTGCGCGCCGATCGTTAATATATGTTCGGTGAACGTTAGAGAGAGAGAGAGAGAGAGAGAGAATCGTCGACGCGGAAAGAACGGCGGTTTGCGACTCAAACCGCCATTCTGGAAAAAGTATCCGTACTGACGCCATGCTATTTTTCTATTCTCACAAAGTTTTGTAGAGCGGAGTAGGTTGTAGGAAGTAATTTAGTAGGGAAGTTCAGTTGAAGTAGATAAGTAGTAGCTTAGTGGTTAGTATTTAGTTGGATAGTTAGGTATAGTTAGGAGAGCGGTTTTAATGTTGGATTTGGAGTTGTGCAGAGTTTATTAAAGTTTATTTGCAGTTCGACGCCATCTGTGCCAGTGGACTTCGCCACGCACTACAGAATAGTTGATTTTGTTTTAGTATTTTCAACGCTTGCTACGCGTGTCTAATGAAAAGAGTGTAGCAAGTGTTGAATTTAAAATGTGCAGTGGCGAACGGTTAGCTTTTAAAATTTAAGTGAAGTGTAAAATTTGCAGTGCGCGTTATATTCCTCCATGTTCAAAAATTGGTCAACGGTAGGAGGTAAATTATTGATTTGCTTTTATAATACGAATTTTAGGTATGGGTCTATTAGTCTGCAATAAGTTTTGCGGCTTAATGGACTTATCAAGTTCTTTTCTAAATAAAACAACCTACAATTCGCACGAATACATAAAGCTGTCCGACCACGAACGCATTTACAAGGCCGTCAAGCTGCAACAGAGTCAAAAGAGGCCAGAATTCATCGCAGGCAGGCACAACAAAACTTCCTGGACATTGCTTATGCTACAGAAACATTATTATATGGAGCAGGAATCGATGGTTCAATGTAAGTTTAATAATATTAGAACGCGTTTTTCTCAAAACCAGATTTTGAAAGTCGGCGTACACTCTCCAGCAAAAACTGTTGAACAGATTCTTTTCGAATTTGGTACATATTTTTAAAGCATATAAAAGCACGCCCCAACGTTTTCCTTTTTTCTATTTTCTTATTTTTATTTGAGATCTACCCTCAAAATGACCACAATTTTCAGCAAAAATTAGACTTTTTCCAATTTTAGTCTCCACAAAAAAAAAAAAAGAGGAACGTTGGGGCCGGGCAAGGGGTACCCCCCTTAAGATAGTCGAAATGCCGCTGTTCCGATCACTATTAACAGTATTAATAATTGTTGTAAAACCATTTAAATATAACACTTTCATTAAAGTAATTATCGAGTTTTCAAATCTTACATGCGTTGAGACGACAAAGGGTACCCCCCGTTAAGACAGTCGAAATGCCCCTGTTCCGGAATTGGAAAATGTGGTTTGGAAGTCTATTTTACATTTATAAAGATAAAGTTTCCCACCAACTGGACCTACCTAGACCTATTTTTTTTCCGGTTGGTGGCATTTTTTTCTGTATGGAGCCTACTTTTCTGTGACTTTTTTTCAAGGTCATATATTTAGTTCTTCTAGTATAAAAATCGATTTTTATTTTTTAAACAACTATATCTCTTTTTAGAAGGGAGCTTCAGGGTTGGTATTTTTTTTCAACTCTTTGTTTTTTCTTGAATAACAAAAGAATGTTATCCGAACCGTATTTTCATTGGCGCCATGATCAAAAATTCAAAAAGTCCGTTTTTTTAGCAGTTTTTTGTTTCTAGCACGTTTTAGGCTGATTATATGAAAAAACTAAAAGTACCATCATATACTACGTGAAAAAAACACATCGAAAACATGTATCATAATTTTGTTTTTATCACTATTATATCAGGAAAAATCAGCGTTTGAATCTGTGTCTTTATTTACCCATAGGCAAAACTTAGAAAATCGAATGTTGGAATTCAATAATCTATTTCTAATTGTATAATGTTACCGACGATAATAGTATAATACATGTTTTCGATGTATTTTTTTGTGTAGAACACGATGATGCTGTTTGTTCTATCGTAGGTCGTATCTAGAAAGTATTAGACGCGAAAAATCACAGGAAAAAATCGAGCTTTCCAATTTTAATGCTTTATAGGTTAGCCGCTTGTAATAAAACCATTAAACAAATAAATTATAGTAATAAATAAACAGGTTCGAACGCTGATTTCTCCTGATAAAATAGCGATAAAAACAAAAGTATGATACATGTTTTCGATGTACTTTTTCCCGTAGAATACGATGATACTGTTAGTTTTTTTATAGAATCAGCCAAAAACGTACTAGAATGGAAAAACTGCTTTTTTTTCTATTTTTGAGCATGGCGCCAATGAAAATACGGTTCGGATAACATTTTTTTTATTGTTCAAAAGAAAATAAAGATTTAAAAAAATATTCTAACCCTGAAGCCCCCTTCTAAAAAAAGATATAGTTATTTAAAAAATAAAAATCGATTTTTATACTAGAAGAACTAAATATATGACCTTGAAAAAAAGTCACAGAAAAGTAGGCTCCATACAAAGAAAACTGCCACCAAACACGTACCGCTAGCTTGTTTCGTTGAGGAGAAAAAAAAATAAAAACGATATCAACAGTTTTTTAGCTATATAACGGCGTAGAAAGGGTCTAGATAGGTCTGGTTGGCGGGAAACTTTATCTTTATAGATGTAGAATAGACTCCCAAACCACATTTTTCAATCCCGGAACAGGGGCATTTCGACGATCTTAACGGGGGGTACTCTTTATTCTATTAACCAAAGAATGTATTTTTTGCTTTCAGATAACCCGTTTGGGCAGGATCGTGTACACGGAAAGACACCTTTTTCTAAAGGCGCCGCCGTCAACTCTCGGCCCACCAGCACAATTTGTTAAATTTTATGTTCAAAATTTTTTATAAGGTTTTTAAATACTTACTTGTTACAATATTAGAATTACAAATAAATACCCCCCCTTACCTACTGCTACCCCCTTAAGCTGAGCAGGAGTATCAGCTCCACCAAATATGTCAATGACATATCATCCTTTCTTGAGTGAAGGAACTGTGAGTGGATACTTGTAACCTTCATTCTGCACAAGTTGTAGCGAAGCTCTTGTGGCGAGAAATGGAGCTGCTATAATCCCATCAGTGACGGTAGTGAGTTAGAAGTCCACTTCGTCGTGAGCATCATTGACCCAAAAGATCCTTTGTAGGTCCCAATCGTTAAAATGAATTTGGACTTCTCAATATCTTTTAATGATGTCCGCTGCGAAATGGTGACAAACATGGTGAATCCAGATGAGCACTTCGTTGATATTGAGCAACAAGTTCGCACCAGTGTGCATAATGTCATCAGGTTGACCATGAGTCATTAAACACTAGTCTGATCTTAGTTGTGGTACTATCTGGTTTGAGAACACCGTGATGAGGTAGATAGAACTTGCATGAATTTATGTAGAGTTCGCCCATGGTTGAGTCTTGAACAATTCTTCTGGTCATTCTTGGGAGACATCTTGCTGCAGTGGTACATGAATTCTCTAGAGCAGTAGTGTTACGTCCAGGTGTAAGGAAAAATAGGTTAAATTTTCGGGATTTCGAAAAGGACTTATTTAAATATCACTTGTTAAAATTCACTTTTAATTATAAAATCTTTGAATGGAAATTACAAAAATAAAATAAACTTCTGATTTTTACTTAAGCTGATTTTTACTTCTTATTTAAACTTTTTACAAAAGGGTTACAAGCCTACAGTATTACAACTAAATTGTACCTCACGGGTATAGGCGTCAATGAGTGGCGGCAGGTAGCAGTTTCCCTACGAAGCGCAGATAACGGCCCCCTCGATGTCGCTCGGCGTGAGTCAGTGTTGCGGCTCTCGGTTGCTCCCGCTCTCTCTCTCTCTCTCTCTCTCTCTCCCTCTCTCTCTCTGTCTTGTGGTCCTCGTAGAAACAGCAGCCCTCCTTATTGCGTCGGTGGTTTAGCCGTTGGGCCTGGTTTTAGAGTACCTTGCTGCTATTCCTTGTCGTCTCGTATTCTTCTTTAAGTGCGGGGCAAATACTTGCACTTGGCTTATGCTTAACCAAGCTTCTTCTAGCGTGAAGTATTTTAAGTCTTGCGTACTGATTTTTCACGGACTAACGTGACGTACCAAGGAGGTTGGACGACTGAACTCGATGGTACCGCGAAGGTGCGACGACTGAACCCGATGGCTATCCTTTAGCAAGAGTTTTTATACCCGTCTTTGATCCCCTCCTATCGGTAAATTTCCGAATTTTCGTTGATTCATCTAACGAAAGAATTTTTGTTAACTAGATAATTAGTAAGCCATTCTTATAAAAATGCTCTTTGTAGCTTGAATTTTACTACCGTTTGCACTTTTCCGTTGATTGATTTATGGTCCTTATTTGCATGATTATTGTATGATGCTTTCCGCGCTACACTATAATCCTTGTGTATTGAGAAACCGACAAAGGTCTGTCACTGCATGCCCAGGTAATAAAAGATGACTCATTAGTGCTAGACTTCTTTGTAGACCGTCTTTCGGCTTTAGATGTCCGACGTTACGCATAAATTTTATCATCGGATATGTGTTTTTCACTGATCAATTTTATCCAATGTCCTAGGGTCTCGCAGTTTAATCTTGAGGTATGGTGTTTATCTATGCGGCCGCTTTGGTGCCTAATTAACTCGTCCCTTTCCGCCACTTGATGTCTAGCGTATTACAAATTATTTCGTTTTCCCGAGTGTATGGAAGCCTCGATTTTGTTAATGGACCCGACGTAATATTCGTAAGCTTTTAAACTTATACTCTAGGTTAACCTGTTCTTCAAGTTTGGTACGTCGTGAAAAAGTAAACGCTTTTTCATGACGTAACAGTAGGATCTTCTTTGAGAGGAATCCGGACCATATAAATGCCTGAAGCATCTCTGGAGTGGTTTGAACGAAAGTGTTGTACACATTCCTCTTCTTCTGGACTCAAGATGATGTCTGAGTCGTGATTGAGTTCTTCTTAAAACCAGAATTTACTGAGCAGATCATGGAGGTTGTCATCATGTTTAATGACACTATATGGTGAGCTATGGGTTTTTAATTGAGCAGCACCTAAGATGAGCCAACCAAATATCGAAGACTGAGCATCTAGAAATCCTGGATTAGCTTCGATGAGTCCAGATTTGACGATGAGACTATAATAATTGGCTTGGATGATAATATCCACTGGTCGAAGCTTGTAATACTTCTCATCAGCAAAGTTCAAGTTTTGTAAATGCGGCCAGTTCTGGATGGTGACTTTGACTGAGGGAGTTATCGAGGTGACCGCTCTAAGAATTTGTGCCTTGCTAAATATTGCCTCTTGAGTGAATCTTGATTGGAGAGTGAGCTGAGCTGAGCCGATAGTATGAGCAGTTTTTCCACCTTCAATTCCATGGATCACTAATGACGACAACATGTCAGATATTTTTCTGAGCAGCTTATGAGCGAGCTTAACAACAAGAGCGAAATGATTTTTTTTTAAAATACAGAAGCTCGGCAGCGTCCAAGCTTTAGAGCATTTCGACGTCCTCTTGTTTGCGCATAGCCTTGTTCTAGAGTTTTTGGATTTGCGAGCGACACTCGATGAGCATTTCAGATGATAATGACTCTTCGGTCTGGATATCTATAAGCACTAAGTGTCGAACGCTCTGAGCGTTGGAGCGAATTTCGAGCTTCCAAGGCGGCTTATAGGAGCGGATGATTGGTGGCGGCGTGCGAACTGGGCTGAGGCGATCGCGTTGAGTGAAGTCCGCTTCCTCGATAGTGATGGTAGGCGAGGTAGGGCGAGATGGGTTTCTAACGTTCTTGGACTCCTTATCCGGCACCTTGAGGTTCATCTCGCTGTTGCTTGCATCGCTTCCCTCAACCATGATGTTGATGAGCAGGTGAAAAAACGCAGCTAATGAGCGGAGAAAGTGAGCGAGTTGGCAGCCTGTAAGTGTCGAGCACACACCTATATCACCGTAGCATTAGAACGAGCATCGCTTAAGCTTACACAAACGCACCCGCTGTATAACACCATATCCGGCTCGAGGGACCAAATATTTGAGACGTTTGTTAATTGAATTGAGAATCATGGTAGTTACAGTAGGCAAACACCATGATATACGGCTACAGGAAGGTTTGAAATCTTCAATTGATGAGTGGAGATTCAACTGGACGAGTGCTAAGTAAATGATGAAGATAAGTGCAATGTAAGCTGGTGATATAGGGATAAGCTGGTGATGAAATTCCTTGGTGATGAGTAGGTCAAAAATTCTTGAAGTACAAAATAAGGCGACTATGCTGATCAAGATGCGAACAGGAAGAGGAGGAGCTTACGTCGGGACACTCACTTTGCGCGCAAAATTGCCAGAGCACGCGCGCTTAACGTTAGCGACAGTCGACGGGGCAGAGCAGCGACGCGCGCATGAGTTCACTGAGTACATACGGAGCGCGCGCGATTTAAAGATAAAATCGCGAACAATTAGTTATCTTATATATATGTGTGTATATCTTACATACATGTGTGTCTTTCTAACGTAATCAGTGATTTAAATAATAATTATTTTAACTTGAATCCGCATACTATTTTTTATTGTACACGTCAACTTCAATGAAAGAATTTTCTGCTTGCATTATAATCGTTATATATTGTTTGATATTTAATAATAATTGCTAAAAAATCTATGTCTATAGTATATACAGAACAAGGAAGGTAAAATAAAAATGGTCTTAGATCGCACGTAAATTCGCACCCGCAACGAATGCGAGGAGAGCAAAGAAGTATGAAGGATGTCACGACCGGCGAGTTTCCGTGAAGCCCAGTCTTTTTTAAAACCGCTAGTGTTGTCGAGAGCGAAGCCGTATTCGCAACGTTCAGAATCCGTGTCGTCTTTAGAGCAGTGCATCCACTTATTCTTGCTTGTGGCGGTCTGGGCAGTTCCAGCACTCTAGCATTCGAGATAATATTTGTCAAAATAGGTTCAAGAGGTAGAGGCTAGTAGCAGAGCAGAGACAGAGAGAGAAAATATATCCTCCGTACCGGGTCTGGTTGAAGATGAATGTATAGATGAATGAATGAGGGGGGGGGGGAAGGTGGCGACTGTATGGGGGTGTAACCTTCAATCGATCGATCCACGGATAATTTCATCTACAGAATTTTTCATCACTACTCTTCTATACCTTCCACTA
The DNA here is from genome assembly GCA_018906775.1 of Sycophila sp. Sp_5. NCBI lineage: Eukaryota > Metazoa > Arthropoda > Insecta > Hymenoptera > Eurytomidae > Sycophila > Sycophila sp. Sp_5. Next base: position 797,683 of record JACCID010000066.1, read on the forward strand.
TCATCTTCATCTATCCAATCATACACACATCGATCCATCTTTCCATCTACCCATCACCCCTCCAACCATGCAGCTTTCAATCATCAAGCCCTATATTCCACTCACTTATTCATCCATCTATTCATTTATTCTACCACTAATCCACCTACTCGTCCACATATCCATATATCCATTAATCCATTAAATAATTGACCCATCCAGCCAAAAAAACCCAGCAGTCACCCAACAAACTAGCCATTCATTCGTACAGCCTTTCACTACCCACCCATCCATCACAAAGATACTAACACTCATTCGGTTGCGTGAGATATCTCTAACAACCTTTTACTTTCGATACCTAAAAAACTGGCCATTTGTGGCTTTTGATCAAAATGATATTAATAACAATATATCACAATTTCAGTCAATTTAACAGGGATCCAATTCCCATTTGATTTATGCAGGGTTATTTGCTCTTTTTTGAGCGGGACTTCACAAATTAGATTTAATAAAGTGCAGTACTACTGTAGTAGATGAACTGCCTTAAAATAAAAAGTAACTTAATTTTCTTGATTAGATTTTAACAGTCCATGTTCCTTCTAGGATAGGATGGGGTGATAATACTATTTCAAACGTGAGCTCAATGCGCCCACGCTCGCTAATCGCGACCCAAGTTCATTACGCTTGCGTCCCTAATCGAGACTCACTCCGCATCTTTTCTTTCTTGCGGCTCAATTTGCGGCAAAAATACGTCGAAGGGAAGCTCAGAACGCTTCCTTTCGTCTCTAGCTACACTATCGTGAATAATTTACACTAAAGAAATCGAAATAATATTCTAATTTTTTAATGATTTAAAAAAAAGAATTTATTACAACACAAAATAAAAGAAAGGAATTATAACTATACATGTAATTAAACTAATTATTAATATGGTGCAGGCCTCGCATCGCAAGTTTTTGCTCTAAACATAATAAAAAAGAAATAACAAAATAAACATTAAAAGAGAAAAAAAAAACGTTTTCAGCATAGCAAGCATACAGCATGCATACAGAGAGGGGAAGTCAGTGGACTCTGCTCTTGACGAGGCAACCTCCAGAATCAAGAAAGGGATGCGGAACAAAGGTATGGTACTGGCTGCTTTACTGGATGTGAAAGGTGCTTTTCACTATTTCACTACAGGAAGGAGTATATGTCGGAGAGCGGAGAGGCATGGTATTCCCAAGTCTCTTGTTAGGTGGCTACATAACTCCCTAACTGGGATGGTGGTGGAAGCACAGTGGGGGTCGGCGACTGGAGGAGGTCGGGTGTGGTGGGGTTGCCCACAAGGCGGAGTCCTCTCACCCAATGAGTGGTCCCTAGTTGTGGACGAACTGCTGGTCAGGTTAAATTACGTGGGCATTTATGCCCAGGCATATGCTGATGACGTCTTGATCCTGATAATGGGATACGACGAAAGTACGCTAACAGGCCTGATGAATTTTGCATTAGGTTAGCTAAGGTTATCCGCAGCTACAGGTTTGAAAGGAACTTTTAGATAGCGGGCACACACCAACAATTGGAGGAGGGATAGTCATGCTTTATCTGGTTCACAGAAGGTTCCAAAAACAAACTGGGAGTAGATGCGGCAGCGTGGCTGGAGGGCAGCAGTAAAGAAATCGTGCTCTCACTGAAGCCCTATGCCACGGTCTTCCAAGCGAAAGTGAGGGATATCAGGAGCTGCGTGGAGGCTATGCTTGATGAGCAGTAGACAAACCGGAAGGTTGTCATACACTTGGACAGTAGGGTCGTCATTGCGGCCCTTAGTAAGGTGACAGTCACCTCATCTGAGGTTCTGGCGTGTAGGGCATTACTTGACAATTTGGCGAGGAGGTGCGCTGTCAAGTTGAAATGGGTAACTGGGTATGCAGGCATTCGAGGAAATGAGAAGACCCACGGACTAGCTAAAAGAGGGGCGGCGGGGCTCAGAGCCATCGCCGCAGAAACAGATCTACCACGCTGTGAGCTACCCAGCTGAATTCATACCTGGATTGGAAAGGAGCAGATTAGCAAATGGAAGGGATGCCAGAATTGCAGACATACCAAAGCGTTTATCACGGAGTCTGTCTCGGCAAGGTGGTTGGATGAGATGATCAATCTCCCTAAAAAGGATATTAGGAAGTCAGCAGAGTGATTGATGCGTCACTGCGACCTGTTATACTATAGAAAGAGGATAGGATTAGGCACTAAGAATATTTGCAGACTCTGTGGTGAAGAAGAGGAAACTCCCATGCACCTCTTGTGTCACTGCCCTAGGTTAATAAGCGGAAGGCGTGAGGTGTATGAAACATTTTAATTGGACAAGATATTTGTGATCTCATTATTGCGCGCAAATTCACTATACTGTCGTGCGGTTATATAGCCTCTCGATGTAAGTTAGGTTGGGCAATACCCGGAAAAGCAAACGAATCACTTGTAAACAGCTCTTTTATCAAGAACGCAAATTTTACTTTTACGTCAAAAAAAGATAGATTCGATACAATAAAATAATAGGATAACTCCAAAGATAATATCAAACTTTTAGTAAAACAATATTTTACTTTAGAGGCTTTATGAGTAAGTAAAATTACTAAAGTGAGTTCTAATGATAAAAAAGCTTTAAATATATTAAATTCTATAAGCGTTCATTCAGGAAATACTTGGTATGTCGGTCTTTTGTGGAAAGATGACAACTTATTTATCCCAAATAGTTGTCCTAACGCTCTACATAAATTAAACCTATTAGAGAAAACATTTGATCGCAATAAAAAATATGCAGAATTGTATTATTCGGAAATGGATAGGCTGATCGAGAAAGGATTCGCTGAAGAAGAAAACTCTAAGCCAAATGAACACGCGTGGTATCTCCCTCATTTTGGAGTGAAAAATGTAAATAAACCGGGAAAAATTTGTTTGGTTTTTGATGCGGCAGTTAAGTCTAATTCGAGCAGTCTAAATGAATTACTTTTACCTGCTCCCGACTTATTACAATTCTTATTAGGAGTAATTATGCAGTTTTCGACAAGGCCGTATTGCTCTCAGGGGGACATAAGGGATATGTTTTTGAAAATTAAGGTTCGTAAGGAGGATCGCGATGCATTTATGGCGTAGAGATGACAGACGAATAGAACCAAAGAAATATATAATGGAATCTGTATTTTTCGGTGCGATTTCCTCTCCTTGCACAGCGCTTTTTATAAAAAATAAGAACGCGAAAAAATTTTCCGTATGATATTCCGAGATCCGTACTCGGCAAAATAGACAACAGCTGTATGAATGATTATCTTGATTGCTGCAATAATGTAGAAGTGGTTGTAGATCGAATTAGCAATGTAATAAAAATTAACCAGCGACGGACTGGGAAATGCATGGGTAGGCGTGCAATAATCAAAACGTATTATCAATAATAAATGGAGGAAATAATTGTTCGTATCCAATAGATTTAGGCGAATCTAACTTAAATGAAGAGCGAGTTTTAGGCTTACATTAGTTGACGGATTCAGATTTTCTTGTTTTTAAATTTAATAGTAAAAAATTCCTGTCAAATTTACTTTCGGTGGGAAAAAAGACTTTCAAAGAGAGAATTTTTGAACGTAATAATGTCCATTTTTGATCCGCTAGGCCTATTAATTATATTCTCTATTCATGCTCAAATTTTAATGTAGTCTGTTTGGATAAGCGGAATTAAATGGGATGAAGTTTTACGTGATCAAGAATTTCTTAGGTGGCAAGAATGGTTGAAATATTTTGAAAAAGTAAAAATGTGTCAAATTCCGCGCTGTTATTACCCTAATAACGATAAAATAGAATCAATTGATTTACATTTATTTTGCGACGCAAGTGAGAAAGCGTATGCGGCGGTCAGTTATTGAAATTTTCAATTAAAAAATGGAACTTTCCACACTTGTTTGAAGGGCGTTGACCCCTTAGAGACAGAAACGATACCTCGTTTAGAACTCCAAACAGCAGTAATGGCTGTCCGACTTGCAAAGACCATTTCCAATGAGCATATGATTAAAATAATTAATCGCCTTTTTTAGTCAGATTCAGGTATAGTTTTAAATTGGATTAAGTTTAAGCAAATTAGTTGACACTTCTGAATTAATAAAAGAAAAACTTTCAATTTCTCATTTTGTTCTTGCAACCACAACGACTTCAAATTTACTCGATTTTTCAAAATATTCTACTTGGTATAAATTGTTAAGAATGACTACTCATGTTTTAAAAACAACAAATAAACTCTTAAAAAAAGAAAAACGAAAATTGTTTAGAAATTTAAGAGAGAGCTGAACGCTTTTTATTTAAAGATATTCAATTAAATTCTTTCTATAAAGAGATTGAATACATAACAAGGGGTAAACTACCATGACAATGTAAATTATTAAGTTTAAACCTGAATTTAGATAAGGAAGGTCTATTACAAGTTAATGGTAGAGTCAACTGTTCTTTTGAAAATCAAAAACCTATACAACCGATAATCTTAGAAGCAAAACATCCAGTAGTTTTTCTATTAGTAAAATTTTATCATGAGAAATATTACCATAAAAATCATGAAACAGCCATAAATGAAATGCGACAGTTATTTTGGATTATAGGAATACGGAATTGTCTTAGAAAAGTATTAAATAAATGTGGAATATGTCGAATTTTCGTGCAAAATATTAGTAATTACATAAAACTTATAAAATATTAGTAATATTTTGCACGAAAATGTTTATAATAACTTTTTATGTAATTTTTTTCAGGAAAGTGATCCGATACGTCTGAAGTGCAGATAATGAAGAATATTTTAAACCTGGTCCGGTGACATACAAGTTACTTTATTGAGAAAAAAGCTATGGCAAGTGGACAAATAAATAAAAATTTTAAATGTTTTTGATGGAACAATACTAGAGATAAAGAACACTGTTTGGATCTTAACAACAAAGTCGATTGACACGGTGTCCCATGGTTCCGCTGTATGTGTAGCCTGCAGCTGTCCAGCTGGCGGCTGGTAGCTGGCCTTGAACTTTTAACAAATGTCACAAGAGCATACATACTGCTTTACTTCTCAAAACATTCCAGGCCAGTAAAATTTTTTAGCTAGAGTCACTAAGCTTTTTGCTATCTCTAAGTGTCCAGCTGTCAGTACATTGTGATTTTCTTGCAATACTCGTTTTTGTTCGTCGTCGTGCACACATAATCTCCATTCATCTCCAGCTTCTGTTTCGTTAAAATCCAATGTGTGCAATATTTTTTTAAATAATATACCATCTTTTATGTAGAAATCCGGAAATTCTTGAGATTTTTCCGTTACTGCTTTAAATGTTTTTGCGTACCATTTTTCTTTCGTTTTCCCAATACTGAATATTTGTATTGGGTCACGAGACAATGCATCGGCGACGTTATTTTCTGATCCTTTACGGTAAATAATGTCAAAGTCGTACTGACTGAGTTCCATTGCCCATTGTGCTATTCGTCCTGACGGATTATTGATAACATTTAACCATTTCAGTGCATGGTGATTAGTCAGTACCGAAAATCGTCATCCGTCTAGGTAATCTCGCTTCTTACAAGTAGCCCATTTAACGGCTAAGCAATCAACTTTGTAGCAATCGGGTTTCTTATGGGGTAGGAGGAGGTGTTCCGTTTGCCCCTGAACTCAATACGTTCAGGAGCACTACTCGCGAACGGGCTCAGTACGCCCGTTGAAACCCCAAGTTGCAACGCTCAATACGGGCGCAACTCTAAATCGATACGAGCTCAATGCGCTCGAAATCCCTTTGCGCGGCACTTAAATAGTAAATACGATTTTTCCACTATGCGGAAATAAATGAAATTCACTTTGTTTACACTTAAAAAACTATACTTAATATTTATTTATCCGAGAAAAGAATACAAAAAATAACTTTGCTTATACAGGGTGTTCGAAATGTTCCGGACCCCCCACTTATAACATAAAGTAAGCATTTTGGAAAAAAATGTTAAATACAAAAGTTGTTAAGTTTTGAAGGTTGAACTAAATGATGACCTTGGATTTGTTATTGGTTATCATTTTCAAGGTCATTTAAAGGTCATCTTCAGTTTTTTAAATAGGGACCCCTATTTTTTATTTCAGATTCTGAAAGAGCACAAAATTTTACATCTGGATATGTACCCACGTTATGGCTCAAAATGACCTACAGAGGTCATTTAGTGGTTAAATGATTATTTAGTAGCAGAAAGCCAAGAAATCCCGATTATTAAGAACTTTGAGCGTATCTGACTACATACCTCGGGGGGGAAAATGATAAATAAAAAAATGTCTAATCAAAATAAGCCTTAGGCCCAATAACTACATACCTCGGGGGAGAAAATGATAAATAAAAAAATGTCTAATCAAAATGAGCCTTATTGCTCAGGCACGGGAGGTACAACTAATTAAGGTAACATCATGGGTGATCCAGCCAACTAAGGCAAGACCATCGGCGGCCCAGCCTACTAAGACAAGAACACTAGCGGCCCAGTCAGCTAAGGCAGGACTATCGGCGGCCCAGCTAACTAAATCAAGACAGTGGACTATTCGCCCAAACTGAATTTTTTTAAAATGTCGTTGACAGGAACTTTTTACAACAACTGTTCAAATTGTTGCCCATTAACAGTTTGGCAATGTGCTAACCGATTGTAAAAGGCTGCAACAACATTTCGCAAGATTTGCTGAGGTATCAAGTCTATTTCATCAGTGATTCTTTGGCGTAATTCATCCAAGTCACGTGGTTTCATAACATAAACTTTATCCTTCAAGTATCCCTAAAGGAAGTAATCAAGAGGCGTTAGGTCTGGGGACCGAGGTGGCCATTCAATTGTACCTCTCCGCTCAATCCATCTATCATGAAATGTTGCATCTAAATATCGGCGAACATGAATACCGTAGTGTGCAGGAGCACCATCCTGTTGGAAGTAAATTTCGTCCAGATTTCCACCCGTTAAATTCCGTATAGCAGGTATAATTTGGTCTCGAAGCATGTTTTCATACATTGCAGCATTTAAATTACCTTCAATAAAGAAAGGGCCAAGTACTCTTCCATTAAATATGCCAGCCCAAACATTTACTTTTTCAGGATGTTGCGTGTGGTCCGCTCTCATCCAATGTGGATTGATGTTACTCCAGTATCGACAATTATGTCTGTTCACTGTTCCGCTTAACTCAAACGTGGCTTCATCAGAGAAAACAATGTTATTGAGGAGCAAAGGATCATCAGATATCATTTGCATCATTACATCACAAAACTCTACCCTTCTATCAAAATCATCTTCAGATAATTCCTGTACCAACTTTAATTTGAAAGGATGCCATTTGTTGAGTTTCAAAATTTTGTGCACAGATGCAGCTCCCATTTCATGCTGTTGTGCACAACGTCTGATGCTGCAATGGGGGTCCTCAATAAATGATTGTAATACGTCTAAGCTCTTTTCATCATTAGACGATGATTTGGATCTACCTGATTTAGGACGATCTTTAATACCACCTGTCTCTTCAAAACGTCTAATTGTACGAATTACGGTACTTTTTGAAATAGGGTTGTTTTCTTCAACTCTGAATGTTTCATTGAATAAACGCTGTACCTGTTTGTAACCTCTCTCTTGATCACCCCACCCTCGCATCATCAACAAAGATATTCTTTCTCGTTCAGTAAGATGTGCCATTTTTCACTACGATTAAAAGTACAATTATTGAAAATTAATACAATTATCTGAATTTCGAAGTAAGAGAACTTCACTTAACTCTTGAAAACAGAAAAGTAAATAGGAGTAAACAATTGTTAATTAACAATTATAAATGAACTGATTCCTAAAAAGAATAGTGAGCAAAATCTTCTAAGGTACAAGTAACGATCCTGAAAATGCTATGAATCATGCGTAGAAACTCGTAACCCTTGCAAAAAATTATTGCAATAAAAACTGTTCATGTAAAACGGTTAGATTATTTTGCTTTTGAAATATAACCCCCAAGTGTCCTATGTAGATCATTTCGAGCCATGACGTAGATATTGTACATATCTCCAGACCTAAAATTTAATGCTCCTCCAGAATCCGGAATACAAAATGAGTCCCTTTTTAATAAGCTGAAGATAACTTTCAAATGACCTTAAAAATGAAGGCCAATTTTAAAGTGACCATAAAGTTCGTCCTAGAAAATCAAATTATGTACTTTAGTATTATGTACTTTACTAAGTACGAAATTTTTTTTTTCTTTTCGTCAAATACACCCAAAGTTCTTAATAATCGGGATTTCTTGGCTTTCTGATACTAAATAATCATTTAACCACTAAATGACCTCTGTAGGTCATTTTGAGCCATAACGTGGACACATATCCAGATGTAAAATTTTGTGCTCTTTCAGAATCTGAAATAAAAAATAGGGGTCCCTATTTAAAAAACTGAAGATGACCTTTAAATGACCTTGAAAATGATAACCAATAACAAATCCAAGGTCATCATTTAGTTCAACCTTCAAAACTTAACAACTTTTGTATTTAACATTTTTTTCCAAAATGCTTACTTTATGTTATAAGTGGGGGGTCCGGAACATTTCGAACACCCTGTATATTTATTCTACGGTTTTCTTTGAGCGCGCTCATTTAAAACTAACGCGGTGACTAATAAAATAAACGCAAATCTTAACCTTATCGGAACGCGGAGAGTCCGACTATCACGCTCATTACGCGTGATAGCCTCCCCATTAGGTTGGAGCACGGCTCAGTGCGCGTGGACTGAATTCGACAGTCAGCTCCCGCTCGCTCCGAGCCGCTCGATCCGAGGTGCGCCCGGTGGGAGAGACTGTTGCGGTGGGAACGGCGTCCCGCGGTGGGAGAGCGCCACGGAGTGGGGACGCTCGGGAGCGCACTTGCTCTCCGGCCGTCGCGGTCGCGCTAACGCAAGTATATCTTAAATATACGCGCGTTGCGTACCGACTTATATTCGTAACAAAGCTATTGCTCGCGCTTGCCGAGCAATACCTTTGTTACAACTTAGGTGATCGAATATTTTTGAAATGTTGCACCTGTTGTATGCAGTCCAAACGGCATCACGCTGAACTCAAAAATAAACTCATGTCAGGTACTGTAAATGCTGTCACTTGTTTTGATTTATCATCTAACGCCACTTGCCAGTAACTATTTATAAGATGAATGGTTGATAAAAAACGGACTCCTTGCAGTTGATCCAACATCGAATTCATGAATGGTAGTGGATATGCGTCTCTTGTTGATACTGCATTTACATCTATAAACATTCTTAGTTCCTTTAATTCAACCGAACCTCTGCCACATTTCTCGGCTCGGCCTGAATCTCGTTTCCCGTTACTTCATTAGGGTGACAATTACCTTCGCATGTAAAAATGCCGTCCCTTCCATAAAAAGAACAAAACTTCCGCTATTTATTTTTATGATTTTGTCTGTTGGGACCCTATTGTTTATATTTCCAACAGGATCATGACCTATCATATGCTTTTTCAGTTGCATTTACACTATTTGTATAAATAGTGTTGTTGCTATTTGTTACTGGAACTCTCACGAATTTCGCCTCGATTTTTACTGTTTCTTTAACCTTTTCTACTTTTTGGACGCCACCGATGTATGCGTAAATATTTGCTAAGATTTCAATACATAAATAAATTCTTTTAAATTCTTTTCTTCATCCATTGTTATATCCAGCCTTTCATCGTAGCCCTCCTTGTCCTGTGGTTTGTCAACAAATAACGCGGCATTTTTTCTAACAAACGAAATGAAACGATTTCTTAACTCATCCACGGTTCCCGATCTTTTAGTTTTATAACGATGCATAGCGGGGAGAGCGCGACGTGGTGGGGAGCGCGCGCAGAATGGGGACTCACGAAAGTGCACTCGGCTGGTCGCTCTCGACTGCGAACAAACGCTATCGTAGATATAGAGATATTTATACTCGGTCTATTCGTAACAACGCTATCGTACACATATGTAAACGGTACCTTCGTTACAAGATGTATAATAATTATTCTTTTAGTTTGATTTGAAAAACATAAGCAGTTATAAGACAATCAATAATACCCAGAAAAATAACTTTAAGTTATTGTGGCTCAGTTAGCAGATACTTAATTTACAAGATAATGTAACTTACCAATAGGAATTGTATTATCAAGTTTATGCTTATTTTGTTCTGTTAAGACATAATATGTTACGTCCCCCATAATTTCTGTACTTCCGTAAAAGTTTGCGATCATCTTGTTTTTACCGCTGAACCATTTGAAGAATTCATTAACTAAGTTTGGCGTCAATGTTTCGCCTGAACATATAAATAATCTTAGGCAATCCAGACTTTCATAATCTGACTAATGTATAACACAAAAAATTAATTATCATAAAATGTTGACAAATTTTTTGAATACGACTTTATCACTGTGATCAGTTAAAAAATTAATTTTTTCCAAGGTTGACAGTGCATAATCATAACAATATTTTATACTGAGCTTCTACATTCGCCACCTAACTTAAAGGATAACGCTACGATTAAATTATCATTTCTACAATGGCTGCGTAATTGTTTAGATAAGAGCGGAAATTTTTGGCAAAGGACAACTAAAGCAGTGTGTGACTAGGATACAGATGCATTCCTTAAACCTAATAAACTTAAAATCAAGGATAACAGTTGTACTAATCATTTTGACAATAAATTTTATAAGAAATCATGAGCCCGCGTTGCATTGGATTGCAAGTTATCGTAAAAAGGAAACATTAAATATGTGGTTCAAAAATTTAATAAACGCTATTCAGTTAATACACCACTGAGATTTTCTGCAAATATCTCGTGACTGCTCTACTATTTTTCCCTCTGATCGTGATTTTGCGACAGTTTTTACACTTGAAATTTACCATTACTTTTGTAATGTTTAATGATCATGTGAGGGAGTTTTTGGGGGAATGATAAAAATTTAATCAGCAGGCGAGGATGCGTGCATGAATGTCAGCGGGAGGTGGCCCGATGGTGCCACGACAGTACACGTAGCCAAGACGACAGACGACCGCTCAGCTGAGCGCGACTGTCATCTTCCGTCGACCCCGCGACAACCGCGATATCACAGTGATAAAGCCCCTCTTATTAAAAAATTACATTTTCTTACCTGTACACGCAAATTAGCTAATAAAGATTTTAGCAGCGATGGAACCAAAACTATCCGTTGGATCTGAAATGTATAATTAATTATTATTATATATCCATGTACATATAGGATCCTCTATATTATACAGATAATTATCGTCCTTCCATTTCCCTACATGCAATCTTCCTCTGCATTTTATTCATACAACCCGTCTAATAAGTTTTGCATACTTTTCGGATGCCATGTATCCCGGCTATAGTACAGAATAATTAGCCGTTGCACTTTATTAATAAATGTTAACACTATTGTTTGTTAAAAATATTTCTTGCTTGTTCAAAAGTAAAATCAATAATCTAGTAGAAATTACTCATTGTTCGAAAACTATGCATATATTTCATTTGAATTTGTTTTTCTGACTAGAATAAAAATAAAAACTTAAGAAACAAAATTAACTATTGCGATGAGTTTTGTAGAATGCAATCCGTGTAATTAACCCTTTAACGCCCAACTTGACCATTTTTCGACAATATTTTCAGTGGTGTGTAACACTAATTTAAAAAGGTTCAAGAAATTCTTGAGATACCATTTTTAACGTAAAATTTTATGTACTTTCAGAATCCAGTATTAGATTTATCGAAAAATTCAACAATAAAAAGTTATAAACAATTTTTTGCAAAAAAACATGAATTTTTGAAAAAAAAAATTCGTTTAACCCAAATTTTTGAATGGAAAGCGGGTTCGCTCGTACGTCTAACACGTATTTATTTAGTCAATGGCATATATACTTTATTGTAAAACAGTGGCAATACCGAAATTAAAAATGGCGGCCATCCAAACAACCCCTTTTCCACCAAACTTATCAAGAAAGGTTCGTGATTTTTTTTCCCGATCAGGATCGACTTAACGAAAAAAGTTTATAGAACAAAAAATTGTGAGAATACATCAGAGAAGACGTGTGAATTTTTTCAGACTTTTCGGAGCGACTTTTGGATTTTTGGATATGGCCAATTTTTGAAAAATCAAAAAATTGCTCCGAAAATTCTGAAAAAATTCACAAGTATTCTTTGATTAATTCTAAACACTTTTTGTTCTATAACTGTTTTTTGTAAAGTCGTGAAAATTGTAAGAACGTTCAAAAATTTTTAATTCAATAAAGACCGACTCTACAAAATAAGTTGGATGGCCGCCATTTTTAATTTCGGTATTGCCACTGTTTTACAATAAAGTATATATGCTATTGACCAAATATATACGTGTTAGACGTACGAGCGAACCCGCTTTCCATTCGAAAATTTGGGTTAAACGAATTTTTTTTTCTCAAAAATTCACGTTTTTTTGCAAAAAATTGTTTATAACTTTTTATTGTTGAATTTTTCGACACATCTAATACCGGATTCTGAAAGTACATAAAATTTTACGTTAAAAATGGTATCTCAAGAATTTCTTGAACCTTTTTAAATTAGTGTTACACACCACTGAAAATATTGTCGAAAAATGGTCAAGTTGGGCGTTAAAGGTTTAATTCAATTTTTGTGCAACCGTAAGTTTGTGTCAAGATATAACTTATTATTGGATTTTAATGAAACAAAGTTCATAAGTTTATTTTATATCTCTAGACATTTTATTCTGTTTTTTGTTTATATACTCATTTTATGGCGAATTTTTTATTTAATTACATTTTAAGTTATATGAAATTTCTTATTTTTAGCCGTGATAAATATAAGATTAACTCTCATCGTTTTTTGATATATAATGAACAGTTTTTGAGCAGTTTACGCATTGTAGTCATGTACAGACTGTCTCGCGGCTTTTCCAATGTGTACATGACTAGAGTGGGCTTGTTTGGGTATTTAAGTCAAATCGCGTGGGACACCGGACTGTAGGTTCGAGGCGCTGAGGAGCGTTTCAATTTGTAAGCGTGTATGCAACATGGTGCTGATGAGTGCGCTAGAAGAAATTCTGCGCAATAAATTGTGTCTGTTGAATGAAAAGGAAATATTATAATTTATTTCTGCATGCCCTGCGCCGATTGTGTGTGTTCATGTGTTGGCGATAACGACTTTCACGTTAGACTGCTACAAACAGTATAATTAAAAAAATTGTAGCTTGACAAAAAAACTTAAATCTGAAGTTCCGTGCATTTTTCCTAAAAGTAGCATGTATTCTTTGATATTTTTCTGGCTAAAGCGAGACAGAAGTTTCATGCTAAGGAAAGTATCCAATGTCGCACTCCACATGCAGGAATGCAGAAGAAAAACATGCTTATGGATAGCACGTCATTGTGAGAGCAATATTCTCTTAACTACAAATTTCCAAATCATTTTAAATTTCGATTAATTTCATTATAATTTTGAAAGTCTTATTACTATTTGAAAAGCCAGTTGAATCCGCGTGCGTTCGTCGCCAGATTGACGACTTACCGATTTTCGGAATACTGAAACTAGAAAAGAGAATAACCTCCGCGTAACAATCGCGAATTTAATTTATCCAATTATTATTAGTATAGTAACTCTTACCTTATATTTATTTAATATTGAAGTGAATTTTTCTGGATCCTTTGTGATATGACGAGGGATAACTATCAGTGTGTGACCATTAAGTAACGGTCCCCACATTTCACAAACGCTGTCAACAAATGTTAAAGCAGTTTTACAAATACAGTACTCTTCATTGTTCATGTAAGGTAACTCTCTAAATTGCCAATTAAGCCGATTCATAAGAGCGGAATATTGTAGCCGTACACCTAAAATATTAATTAACAATTACGTAATTAAACTCATTAAAACTATATTAACATTGATGTTTAAGGGAGTTTATGCCAAAATAATTTGCAAAGAATTGATTTTTTATTTAATTTTTTCATCATAAATAAATCTATAGTCAACGTAACTACGACATTGCTAGTCAACATTGCTACGTTTTGTAAAAAATGTAGCAATAAAATTTTTATTTATAGTTCAAGACATATGTTCGGTCGAAATCCAGTTACGCCGCACATTGGGATGAAATGGCTTCAAACGCGCGCACGAGGCTCAAAAAAAAAATTAGTCTTAATGATTGTTTTCAGTTCTGTATATGAGAAGTTTACCTTAATAAGGGCCTATCTTGAAAAAGTACATTTTGAGATATTGTAATTTTAAACTTTTCTTTCTTAACAAAAAAAATTGTACAAGAGATATTGGCACAAATAAATCCATGATACAACAAACATTAGTCAACTTCAAAGTTCAATACAAATTAATATTTCAATAAATTTTTTTAGCATTATTTTTGGTCGTCTTCTGAAAAATTATTTTTTCTGACTAGTTTTTTAATATTTTGATCTGATTTTTGTTACACATATAAAAGACGACGAGAACATTCGAATAAAACGTTTTCCGGAAAAAAGGCCTATCTCGACTTAGGCCCGTATTAAGGAAAACTCCTCATATGCTATTCAATAAGAATTGAAACTATGAAAGGAAAATATTTTTCTTATATTTTATGGACATTTAAAAATTAGTTCAAATACAAAAAATGTTGATCTCTTTTTTTTAATATTTTTTCTATTTCGTAATATACCTTGTAATGCGGCAGACTAGCTGCCCGTACAAAACCTGCCTAGTCCGAGAAGCAACAGGAAAGCCCTCACACGGAGTCCTTAGAGTAGGAGCGTAAACTGTGGACAGCTCTGCAATACAGCTAAGCTACCTACCCGAATAAAGGCTAAACACACACAGACTACACGGCACTTTCCCTAAATCCTCACTAAAGGTCCTACAATCCTCACAATATTCCACCCGCACTCCTTACTAAGGCATCTCGCAGCACTGTGTAAGATCGGCGGAGCTCGCACCTCTAGGGAGTAGGGGGAAGATTCCGTGTGAGGCAGCCGAGAAGTACGCGTCGCAAGAGGACGAGCGAGCGACCACGAGAACGGCTACAGGGTAGAGATACCCTCCCCTTATCTTCCCATCCTGACGAGGTTGTGCCGAATTGTGCATGTGTGCTCGCGTGTAGGACAAGAGTATCGCGACTCCTTGGTATTCGCGACTGGCGCCCTTTTAAGTCCCGTAGAACAATAATAAAAGTGCTTATTCCTTTTTATTCTTAACAGTGTATTTTTAGTACTTCAGCCATGATCCCCAGCTGAACGTTACAAGCTTTTTAGTTTATAATTTTTAATTGACTTGTCTCAATTTCATTTTTTCTTCTACTTATATTCCTGTTTAATGAAATGTAAATCAACTTCATATTTGGTTCGACCTAAAACCAACTGGATTTTGAAGTATTATACATGTATAAAAAGTCTATTAAAGTCCCATCTGCAAATATTTGCAAATGAAAATAAGGGGGTAACAAAACCGCACGTATTATATGAGCTGGACAGGGTTGGCAGGGATAGGAGATGAAACTGCTCCCGCGCCTAACTTCAGAGCACACTAACTTCAAAACAGATATGAGGGTTTAAACCCTGGCCAAACGACAGATTTCCTGATCAGGGTTATTTGCCTTATTTTTATTTGTAGATAGATTTTAGTTGTCAAACCATACACGCAAACACACACACACACGCACGCACGCACGCACGCACGCACGCACGCACGCACACAACCCAGGTCAATCCAAGCCAAGGTAATCCCTGAGCCGTGCGGCCCCACTCTGCCTATTATTGGGTTATAAAAGGGATGTGTGTGTGCGTGTGTGTGTTTGCGTGTATGGTTTGACAAATAAAATCTATCTACAAATAAAAATAAGACAAACAACCCTGATCAGGAAATCTGTCGTTTGGCCAGGGTTTAAACCCTCATATCTCGAAACCTAGTCATAGGCGAGCTTCGGGCTCAGGGAGACTTTTGATCTACATGATCTTAAATACTTTTCCTAAATTTTGAAAGCATTTGACAGAAAGGCCTTTCCCTAAGGTTTGTGCGGGGTCCTTTATTACGGACCTATTTTCTTTTGTTAAAGTATCTCCCTATATTATATAGTTATAAGGTCAAAACCTAAGATTATCCCCATCCTCCCCCCTTCTCCACCTCTCCTCATTCTTCTTTTCCTCTCCTCATTTTTTTCATTAATTTATGTTATATTTATCATTTTAATGATGTCTTTTCATATATTTAAAAAATATTTTTGGTCCATTTCAACTATCCTCCCCCCTCCTCCCCCTCCTCCCCCCTCCTCAATCACTTCCTCATTATTGAACCCCCCCTCAGCCCCTCCTCAATTTGTATGAAATTGTAATTTTAGCTCCAAAAAATGTGGATAAAAAATTTACAATAAATTTCTTAATTGTATAGCGATACAGTCTACGATATATTGAATCATTGATATAGCAAAAAAAGAATAATGAAAATAAAATCAATTATATCGCTAAAGCAAATGGGTAAATGAAGTTTTGTATCGTATATAAAGGAGAAAAATTATTTTCTAGAAATCGATTCAAAAATAAATAAATTCAATGATATCGGTAAAGTAAAAGAGTAGATTAATGGGAAAAAAGTCAAAATTGAAAAATGACGCACATATAAACAGATTTAATTGTATCGCTAAAGCAAAGGTGTATAAACAAAAAGAGGAAAAATAAAAAATAGGAGGTTTGAATAACATAATAATAAAAATTATAAAGAAATTTCAAATGCTGTAGAAAAATGTTTAATTGATTTATCTGATTATAATAAAATATTTGGAGCAAAAGAAGTTCTTGCATCAAGAGATTTTCGACATATGTTACTGATGTTAGGCGAGTGGATACTGGTGAGTAGATTAGAATAAATTATACTTCTTGTAGGATAAACTTGAATATATTTGCCTTGATATTATAATCTTTAGTGAGAGAGAGCGTGCGTCCAGTGGCTTCGGAGTCTCGAGAACAAAAGGGATGAGAACTAGCAAGTTCAAGGTGAACATACATAACAACCGTATTGAAACCAGTAACGATTACAAATACCGCGAAAATTAAATTATCTATTGAATATAAAAACTAACAACACGCCCCCTCAATTGATAATTACAATTTTCTTATACAACAAATTTCACATTTAATTAAAATTCGATGATATCACAGCTTTACTAATATTAGAGAATAATAAAAAAAATTTGTCAAATTATAAAAAATTCTTAACTAAGAAACTATTTAGTCTTATTTATTATTCTTCAAACCCGCTGCAATGTTGAAATCTTCTATCTTCTTATGGTTTGTGGACTTGGTGAGAGCATCTGCTAACATCTGCGTCGATGGTAAAAAATCTACTACTATTTCTTTACTATCAATTTTTTCTTTTATGAAATGGTGTCTGATATTGATGTGTTTTGTTCGAGCACTAAATCTTGAGTTTTTTGCTAAATCAATTGCTCCCTTATTGTCGCAGTGCAATTTAATGGTATTGTTAATAGGTACAATAAAGAGCTCTTGTGCAATTCTATTTAACCATATTGCCTCCTGTGTAGCTGTAGATAATGACATATACTCAGCCTCAGTACTCGACAATGCTACTGTGGGTTGTTTCTTGCTGTACCAGCTTATCGCTCCTCCTTGTAAGGTGAATATGTATCCTGACGTTGATCGAGGATCATCTGGATTGTTGGCCCAACTTGCATCACAGTAGCCTAAAATATCAGTACATCCATCCTTTCTGTAAGTTAACTTTAAATCTTTTGTACCTTGTAAGTATCTTAGTACTCTTTTTACCATCATCCAGTGGGACTCGTTGTATGATTGATTAAATTGACTTAATATACTCACTGTATAAGCCAAATCTGGTCTTGTAGATTGAACTAAGTAGAGAAGTGCTCCTATTGCATTCTGGTACGGTATATCAGCTGAGTTGAAAGTTGACACCTCCGTAGGTGATCCAGAGAGATTGTTGAGGTTAATTTCCATGGGTGTACTTACACTCCTACATTCGGCCATGCCAAATTTCCTCAGTATGGATTTAATGTAGTCTGTCTGATCAAGCTCGATGACACCCTCAGATTTGTTTTGATGGACATGTATTCCTAGGCACTTTTTAATTGGACCCAAATCCTTTAGCTTACAGTTCTGCATTAGATTTTCCTTAAGATGTGAATAAAAATCTATGCTGTTGGTCATAACAATTAGATCATCCACAAAAAGAGCAACGATTATGCATTTGTGTGTTGTGAAAAAACTATAAATACATGCATCAAAACTAGACTTGCGTAGATTCATCTCTTTAAGAGCTTTATCCAATTTAAGGTTCCAATTGCGACTGCCCTGCTTTAGCCCATAAATAGCCTTTTTGAGCAAACAGACTTTACCTTTGTCGTCTCTTGAAGAAAAACCTTCTGGTTGTTGAAGATAAATAGTCTCGGTAATTTCTCCATGCAGAAAGGCGGTTTCAACATCCATATGGTAGATGTCTAGATTCATTCTAGCAGCAAATGCAAACAATAATCTAAGAGATGAAAATCTAACTACAGGTGAGTAGGTCTCATCATAATTAATTTCTTTTACCTGGGAAAAGCCTCGAGCCACTAATCTGGCTTTATACTTTGTAGTTCCATCATCTGATATTTTCTTCTTATACACCCATTTAGACCCTACCACTGGACTTCCAGCAGGTAACGTACACACCTCCCATGTTTCATTAGTCATGATAGATTTATACTCACTACGCATTGCCTCTAACCATTGATCTGCTTCTGGACCAGACATTGCTTGTTGGTAACTTTCTGGTTCATCGGGTTCAACAATTGAGCTGTAAAGCACATAATCGTCCAAGTGCTTTGGTTTCACTCTCCTACGTGGAGATCTAATCCTTGAGTTTTCCTCCACTTCCTCATGGAAGCTTTCTTCATCCTCTCGCTGCCTCTTGAGTGACGCTGACCTTGTCAGTATCGTACCTTGCTGCTGGGATGTTTTTTCAAGTGATCTTTTATTAGACTGACCTGATAGGTTATCTTCTGCAGGATGCATTTCAGCTTGAATATCTTTAAGGTTGTCTGGGTTGTCCTCATCATCAGTAGGATCTGAAGATTCCACTGGTAAGTATACAAGAGGCTTAATAGTTTTTGATACCTTAAAGTCTTCAAAGAACTTGACATTATTTGCAGTGAAAACCTTTTGTTGCTCATCGCTCCACAATCTATAACTGCGTTGGTCCTCATGATATCCTATCATCTTAGCTGGTTTGGCCGTTGGTTCAATTTTCTTTCTGAATTGACTGGGTATGAACGCTAGAGCTTTACAACCGAAGATTCTCAAATGACTGAGATCTGGTATCCTGCCCGTCCAAAGCTCTTCTGGTGTTCGTCCACCTAAACACCTCTTTGGACTTCTATTGGTCAGATAACATGCTGTCGAGATAGCTTCAGCCCAGAACTTATTTGGTAATTCAGCTTCCGTTAACATACACCTAGTCTTTTCTAAAAGAATTCTATTTACTCTTTCAGCACGTCCATTTTCTTGGGGCTGATATGGTACAGAGGTCTGATGTGTGATGCCATGTTTATTAAGTATAGATTTAAGCGTTGAATTTACGTACTCCTTTCCATTGTCTGTTCTTAACACTTTAATCTTTTTAGCTGTTTGATTTTCACTTAGTCTTATAAAATCATCTACAATACTAGGCACTTGATCCTTTTTTTTGATAAAATATACAAAAACTTTTCTTGAGAAATCGTCCAAAAAAGTAACAAAATATTTGGCTTTGCCTATGGATAAGTCTTCAACTTCACAAACATCACTATGCACCAGTTGAAGGAGAGACGTAGCACGCTTACTGTTTGGTTTAAACGATTTACTAACTGTTTTGCCCACAACACAGATCTTACATTGATTTAAATGATTGTCTATAAATTGAACACCAACAGCTGAGTGGCGAAGCTGCTTTAGATATTCTATGTTGAGATGGCCTAGTCTTCTGTGCCATAACTCAATATCGCCATGTGTTGTTGTTCTGAGTGCTACTATTTTTTCACTGGAGCACTCGACCAAACTTGGTGTGAGATCTAATTTAAAAACATTATTCGGGCTCAATAGTCCTTCAAGTAATACTTGGCTTTGCTGATTTATAATACTGCACTTAGTTTCAGAGAAGTTAACTTTTCCACCATTTCTTGTGATTGCACTCACAGATATTAGGTTAGCCGTTAGTTCAGGTACATATAGTACATTACACAACATAAAAGACAATCTTGCACCTTGAGATACTTTACTTCTTTTCAACATAATATCACCTTCGCCATGCACAGACACTTTGGTTTTATTAGCTGCAGTAACTTGACTGATTGTGGACTTGCGCATATTTATCATGTACTTGTCACTTGAGCACATATGTACAGATGCACCGGAGTCCAGGATCCAATCAAGCTGACAGTCTCTTTGTAAATTACTTAAAGCAACAAGCGCATTTGCTCCGTTTGTCACTTTGGAGAGAGGTCCATTTAACCTTGCATGAGTTTCTTGCCATGAAAGCGAGGAAAAAAGCGCGCACACAGGCTGTTCATCGTCACTCTCGTCTGCGGCTTCTGCTGTACATGCGTTGGTCCTTTTTTGCGGCTGTGGACACTGCCTTGAGTAATGTCCATAATTGTTGCAATTAAAGCATCTGACTTTACTTGTATCGGTTTGTTGTCTGTCGTTGCCTCGGCCACCTCTACGGTGACCTCTGCTCCCTCTTTGTGTAAATCCGCGCGACCGAAAGGGACGATATGACGCGTGCGCAGAGAGACCGCGCGTTTCGTAATTTTCTGTTATATCAGCCGGGCTTGCTTCTAGAAGTTTCGTCTTTACAAAATCGGCCGTGATGTCTTTCCCAGAACTGCTTAATGCCATTATCATTGGTTGATAATGTGCCGGCAAACCAGCCAATAATAATGCTCCTACTAATTCGTCTGATAAATTTGTGCCGATAGCCGTTAATTTTCGCGTTGCGGAAATGACGCGGGAAACATAATCCTCCATGGATTTGCAATTTTCAAATTTAGTGGTAGTTGCTTCTTGCAATAGACTTACTTTTCTAGCCAGACCATGATCATCGTATGTTTTTAGTAACTCTTTCCATACTTCTTGCGGCGTGGCAGCATTTTCTATGTGAGCGTAAATATCCGGTTCCACGGCCAATATTATTCGGCCTCGCGCCTTCTGTAATTTCTTCGTGTCCGTGGAAATTTGGCCGCCTGTCGGAGCCTCGATGGTGTCCCAAAGGTCCTCGACCTCGAGATATGCACGCATTGCAACTGCCCATGTTCTGTAGTTCTCTCGTCCGCACAACTTTTCTAAGGGTTGAAACGGAGAACTGAAATTTGATCGACTAGCCATTCTGTTATCCTCTTGTCGGCATTTGATTTTCGGAGCAAAAAAAAACTTGTTCAATTTTCTTTTACTTTGTTTAAAATTCTGGGCCCATAACCTGATGTTAGGCGACTGGATACTGGTGAGTAGATTAGAATAAATTATACTTCTTGTAGGATAAACTTGAATATATTTGCCTTGATATTATAATCTTTAGTGAGAGAGAGCGTGCGTCCAGTGGCTTCGGAGTCTCGAGAACGAAAGGGATGAGAACTAGCAAGTTCAAGGTGAACATACATAACAACCGTATTGAAACCAGTAACGATTACAAATACCGCGAAAATTAAATTATCTATTGAATATAAAAACTAACAACAGTTACTAATTGTTCCATCTGGAAATCGAGTTACTGAGAGTTAATAGAAATTATAAAAAATAGGTATACTGTGACAAAATTTTAAATGTATGTCATTAAAGAAAAATAAAAAAATTTCGGAAAATGATATGGAATTAAAATTTTGGCTTTTAAATGTAGGCAATGGAAGTTTTTTTACCAAAATATGATCGAGAAAGTAAAGTAACAAAAATCCCAAAAACAATTATACAAACAAAAATATTATAGATGAAAATTTTGGATACTTACAGATATTGAAAATCGACATTTTTATGAAAGTGTAATTTTAACTTCAAAATCGTATAACGATACAATCATATACCGATACAGTCTATGAAATATTTAATCATTGACATAGCAGAAAACGATAATAATGAGCATTTAGTGCTTAATTTAATAATGAAAATTTTAAATTGAAATAATAGTTTTAAAATAAAATAATGGTTATAAAAAATTATTTTCTGGAATTTGACTGTAAAAATAAATATATTCAATTACATCGCTAAAGCAATTAGGTAAATAAAGTTTCATATCGTATACAGGTACAAAAAAGAGTTTACAGGTACAAAAGTATAGGTACAAAAGTACAGGTAAAAAATGTACAGGTACAAAAGTAGATTTCGTCTGTATCATAAGCAGCGAATATCAGTGAATAAAAGCATCGAACTTGAAGTCAAGGTCATTTCTTAAGTAACTTTCAACGAGGAATCTAATGGTGACATTCACTTTGACCTTGGACTTGACCTTGAAGGTTATTTCAAGGTCAACTGTTTTTTTTTAAATAGTAACCCCCATTTTTAAGACTGATAATCGATAGAGCGGGAAATTTTACATTCAGATTCGTAATTAAGTCAGAGCTAGTGTTTGAACTTGAGGGTTACTCCAAGGTTATTTACACTCCAGCAAGGTTCTTAGATACCTCTGAATATTTTTGCAAGCGGTAAAGCTATTCCTCGTGTAACTTTCAACGAGGAACTCAATGGTGACCTTATACTTGACCTTGGACGTGACCTTCAAGGTTATTTCAAGGACACCTATTGTTTTTAATGGAAATCTTCATTTTTTACACTGGCAATCGATAGAGTGGGAAATTTCATTTTGAAAATAGTATTTGACGTGATCTTTAGAAGGTTAAATCAAGGTCAATTTTGGATAAACTGTCAAAATATTGTCGTATTCAAACTTTAGAGGATTTATGAAAGACTAAATGTTTGAAAAAGTTTTGAAACCAACAACATCGACCACCTTGACTTTGAGATCAGCTTTGCACATTATTTGAAAGTTCAAGCACTTTTTAAATTAATAACCTTACTATCGCCCTTATTCTTACTTTTAGCGTTACCCAGAAACAACGACGTGGACGTAGTAAGTTCTGTTTCCTTTGGGGTGCTTGATTAACGTGAGTCCCCTTGCCTCTCACGATTGGGGTGTTTGATTAACGTGAGTCCCCTTGCCTCTCACGATTGGGGTGCTTGATTAACGTGAGTCCCCTTGCCTCTCACGATTGGGGTGCTTGATTAACGTGAGTCCCCTTGCCTCTCACGATTGGTGTGCTAAAGTCTTTTGCGTTTTACTTAATGATTCAAAGTTTAACGGCGGTGCTCAAACTGAAAACCTTCAACTTCTTGACAAAAAGCTAGGCGATTGTAAAAATGAGTTACAGCATCACGAATTATCCCTCTATCGATTCTAGCAGCCTCTTGCATAATTCGATTGCGCAGTTCATCTAAATTGTCCGGTTTAGTGGCATAAACTTTACTCTTAAGGTAACCCCAGAGAAAGTAATCGAGTGGTGTCAGATCCGGAGATCTAGCAGGCCACTCGATTTCACCCCTTCTTCCAATCCATCTATGAGGAAACTGAGCATCCAAATATGCTCGAACTTCTCTACCAAAATGAGGGGCTGCTCCATCCTGCTGAAACCACGTTTCATTGTAATCATCAACTGCTATCTCTCTAATTCGTGGTATAATTTGATTCCTAAGTAGCTGTTCGTATGAAGCGGCAGTAAGATTACCCTCGATAAAAAAGGGGCCTACAAGTCTGTTAACTTCACCCTTTAAAGTGAAAGTAGCCTCATCCGAAAAAACTATATTGTATAAAAATTGAGGATCTGCGTCTATTCTGTTCATCATCGCTTCGCAAAACTCGATCCGGCGATCAGGATCATCGTCATTAAGCTCCTGTACCAAATGGACTTTATAAGGATGAAAACTGATGCTTTTCAGAATTTTTCGTACAGTTTCATGAGAAACGTCATGCTCATGCCCAGCTCTCTACGTAAACTAAGATGTGGATTTTCAATAAATGCTTCAGCAATTTCAATCTGCTTATCCTCAGTTGCTACAGATTGTGGGCGACCAGTTCTCTAAAGATCATTGACAGTCCCAAATTCTGCGAATCGCCGTACAACCCTTTCGACTGTAGATTTTGAGATAGGTGTTTGTCCGTCTTCATTACGAAAATGGTTATTAAACAACGTACGAACTTCGAGGTAAGATCGGACTCGATCTCCCCAACCACGCATCATCAATAAACTTATCCTTTCTCGCGTCGAAAGTTTAGCATACGCCATTGACTTTTATTTAGATATGAATAATACACGAGTCAGAATATTTATGTATTTCAATTTAGTTTTAATTTGTTTATTCAGAGGAAAAGGAAGAATAGTGGTAGCGACTCGTCCGCAAAAACTAAGCTAAAAACTTATCAATTGCAAAGAAAAACGAATTGTTCAAAAAGAAATATTTACAATGAAGGAAAATGTTTATTACATAAAAAAATTTTTGTTTAACTTGTTCTTAAATTTATTTTGAACTCATGAAAAGGTTAAGAAAATGAACAGTGACAGGAATTTTTTAACAAATAATAAAATAAGGACTATCAGTTACAAAAGAAATATTTAAAAGTTTAGAAAGAAATTTAAAAAAAAATCAGAATTAAATAAAAAAACTTTTTAGAAAAAAATCACAGAAATTTATTCGCAATTTATAAAATGAGCTAAAAATACAAAGAACTTGTTTAAAAAGAATAGGAGGTTTGTCGGTTTGTGGGATAATTTTAGAATTTATATTTGTAGGTATTTGGGTTTATTATCCATATGGGTGTTAAATTTATTGATTTAGGGTTCAAAGATTATGAGTTCAGGGTTCATGAGTTTGCAATTTATGGATTTGTTAATTAATGGGTTTTAAATCTACCGGATTGAAGTTGGACACATAAATGTCAAAGTCTGAAACACCGAACCCATGAACCCTCAACTCACTATAACCAATCGCGAGAGGCAAGGGGACTCACGTTAGGCAAGCACCCCAAAGGAAACAGATGTTACTACGTCCACGTCATTGTTTCTGGGTAACGCTAACAGTAAGAATAAGGGCGATAGTAAGGTTATTAATTTAAAAAGTGCTTGAACTTTCAAATAATGTGCAAAGCTGATCTCAAAGTCAAGGTGGTCAATGTTGTTGGTTTCACAACTTTTTCAAACATTTAGTCTTTCATAAATCCTCTAAAGTTTGAATACGACAATGTTTTGACAGTTTATCCAAAATTGACCTTGATTTGACCTTCTAAAGATCACGTCAAATACTATTTTCGAAATGAAATTTCCCACTCTATCGATTGCCCGTGTAAAAAATGAAGATTTCCATTAAAAACAATAGGTGTCCTTGAAATAACCTTGAAGGTCACGTCCAAGGTCAAGTATAAGGTCACCATTGAGTTCCTCGTTGAAAGTTACACGAGGAATAGCTTTACCGCTTGTAAAAATATTCAGAGGTATCTAAGAACCTTGCTGGAGTGTAAATAACCTTGGAGTAACCCTCAAGTTCAAACACTAGCTCTGACTTAATTACGTATCTGAATGTAAAATTTCCCGCTCTATCGATTACCAGTCTTAAAAATGAGGGTTCCTGTTTAAAAAAAAACAGTTGACCTTGAAATAACCTTCAAGGTCAAGTCCAAGGTCAAAGTGAATGTCACCATTAGATTCCTCGTTGAAAGTTACTTAAGAAATGACCTTGACCTTTATCAGAATTACTTTACCTCTGAAAATATTCAGCCGTCCCGGGACTTAATTGACACCCTATAATTTGCAGTTTTAAATAAATAGATTATAAAAAAGTTATCATGCTTTAATTTATTATATTAGTGTTAATCTCATTAACTAACTTATTATTATAAATCCCTTGTCTCTAGGAACTTTACAGTCATGAAGTCCTTTAACGGGTCAGTGGAAATGTATAGAAAACTGTTATCTGGTATGCAAGAACAGAAAATACTAGTACTGTAGGTGAACCTTTTGGAGTTGACCCATGACTTCAAATTCGATGCTTTTATTCACTGATATTCGCTGCTTATAAGAGGTAAATATTAAGTTTCAAAATTATTTCTGCATTATTTGAACATACTTTGACATAAACATAGATGAGAAATCAATTTAAAATTATTTAGCTGCATTTAAATAATTTATTTCATTCCATTCATCTGTTTCATTGTCAAAGTAGAAAAAAAACCTTTTAATCTATCGCACAAGAAAATAAGGCCTATGGGATAAAACTATTCGTACTGATTTTCATTTTTAGGCTCAGAAAAGCAGTGTGTAAAGTTTCGAAGGAATCCATGTTCCGGAGGTGAGACCTTCTCCTGGTTAGTGGCAATCTTGCCTATATGACGTTACGACCACCGATCCCAATACTGACTAGGTGGTGCTTCGGATACTCTGATCGGTGTAACTGTTACTCCGATCACCAAACTAATGCACGCTGACCCTATTCGGAGCGTCCCCTGCACTGCCGGAGTACCACGCTTCTTTTTTCGCGACGTTTTCTGTATCCGACCTGGTCGATTCTTTTTTGGCTTTTGAACGCGTGAGTCGCCATACGTCGTTTGCTGCCTTGTAGATTTTAAGGTTGGTCGTAGGTCGTGAGCCGTGCATGTTTTGGTCTTTGGTGCACGGGGATGGCCTCTGCGCATTCTCGTCGCCGAGGAGTGGCTTAGGTCACAGAGCTCCGACGTCTGCGACCTGATCTACGGGTGCTACCCACCCCGGGAGCCGCCTCCCTCGCTTGTAACGCGCGGTGCACCGTTGTTTGTTCAATTTGACAGATGGTTTATTTTATACAGGGTGTTCGAAATGTTCCGGACCCCCCACTTATAACATAAAGTAAGCATTTTGGAAAAAAATGTTAAATACAAAAGTTGTTAAGTTTTGAAGGTTGAACTAAATAATGACCTTGGATTTGTTATTGGTTATCATTTTCAAGGTCATTTAAAGGTCATCTTCAGTTTTTTAAATAGGGACCGCTATTTTTTATTTCAGATTCTGAAAGAGCACAAAATTTTACATCTGGATATGTATCCACGTTATGGCTCAAAATGACCTACAGAGGTCATTTAGTGGTTAAATGATTATTTAGTAGCAGAAAGCCAAGAAATCCCGATTATTAAGAACTTTGGGTGTATTTGACGAAAAGAAAAAAAAAATTTTGTACTTTAATACTAAAGTACATAATTTGATTTTCTAGGACGAACTTTATGGTCACTTTAAAATTGGCCTTCATTTTTAAGGTCATTTGAAAGTTATCTTCAGCTTATTAAAAAGGGACTCATTTTGTATTCCGGATTCTGGAGGAGCATTAAATTTTAGGTCTGGAAATATGTACAATATCCACGTCATGGCTCGAAATGATCTACATAGGACACTTGGGGGTTATTAATTTCAAAAGCAAAATAATCTAACCGTTTTACATGAACAGTTTTTATTGCAATAATTTTTTGCAAGGGTTACGAGTTTCTACGCATGATTCATAGCATTTTTAGGATCGTTACTTGTACCTTAGAAGATTTTGCTCACTATTATTTTTAGGAATCAGTTCATTTATAATTGTTAATTAACAATTGTTTACTCCTATTTACTTTTCTGTTTTCAAGAGTTAAGTGAAGTTCTCTTACTTCGAAATTCAGATAATTGTATTCATTTTCAATAATTGTACTTTTAATCGTAGTGAAAAATGGCACATCTTACTGAACGAGAAAGAATATCTTTGTTGATGATGCGAGGGTGGGGTGATCAAGAGAGAGGTTACAAACAGGTACAGCGTTTATTCAATGAAACATTCAGAGTTGAAGAAAACAACCCTATTTCAAAAAGTACCGTAATTCGTACAATTAGACGTTTTGAAGAGACAGGTGGTATTAAAGATCGTCCTAAATCAGGTAGATCCAAATCATCGTCTAATGATGAAAAGAGCTTAGACGTATTACAATCATTTATTGAGGACCCCCATTGCAGCATCAGACGTTGTGCACAACAGCATGAAATGGGAGCTGCATCTGTGCACAAAATTTTGAAACTCAACAAATGGCATCCTTTCAAATTAAAGTTGGTACAAGAATTATCTGAAGATGATTTTGATAGAAGGGTAGAGTTTTGTGATGTAATGATGCAAATGATATCTGATGATCCTTTGCTCCTCAATAACATTGTTTTCTCTGATGAACCACGTTTGAGTTAAGCGGAACAGTGAACAGACGTAATTGTCGATACTGGAGTAACATCAATCCACATTGGATGAGAGCGGACCACACGCAACATCCTGAAAAAGTAAATGTTTGGGCTGGCATATTTAATGGAAGAGTACTTGGCCCTTTCTTTATTGAAGGTAATTTAAATGCTGCAATGTATGAAAACATGCTTCAAGACCAAATTATACCTGCTATACGGAATTTAACGGGTGGAAATCTGGACGAAATTTACTTCCAACAGGATGGTGCTCCTGCACACTACGGTATTCATGTTCGCCGATATTTAGATGCAACATTTCATGATAGATGGATTGAGCGGAGAGGTACAATTGAATGGCCACCTCGGTCCCCAGACCTAACGCCTCTTGATTACTTCCTTTGGGGATACTTGAAGGATAAAGTTTATGTTATAAAACCACGTGACTTGGATGAATTACGCCAAAGAATCACTAATGAAATAGACTTGATACCTCAGCAAATCTTGCGAAATGTTGTTGCAGCCTTTTACAATCGATTAGCACATTGCCAAACTATTAATGGGCAACAATTTGAACAGTTGTTGTAAAAAGTTCCTGTCAACGACATTTTAAAAAAATTCAGTTTGGGCGAATAGTCCACTGTCTTGATTTAGTTAGCTGGGCCGCCGATAGCCCTGCCTTAGCTGACTGGGCCGCTAGTGTTCTTGTCTTAGTAGGCTGGGCCGCCGATGGTCTTGCCTTAGTTGGCTGGATCACCCATGATGTTACCTTAATTAGTTGTACCTCCCGTGCCTGAGCAATAAGGCTCATTTTGATTAGACATTTTTTATTTATCATTTTCTCCCCCGAGGTATGTAGTTGTTGGGCCTAAGGCTTATTTTGATTAGAGATTTTTTTATTTATCATTTTCCCCCCCGAGGTATGTAGTTGTTGGGCCTAAGGCTTATTTTGATTAGACATTTTTTTATTTATCATTTTCTCCCCCGAGGTATGTAGTTGTTGGGCCTAAGGCTTATTTTGATTAGACATTTTTTTATTTATCATTTTCCCCCCCAAGGTATGTAGTTGTTGGGCCTAAGGCTTATTTTGATTAGACATTTTTTTATTTATCATTTTCTCGCCCGAGTTATGTGGTTGTCTGGCCTAAGGCTTATTTTACGTCAGTGTCAATTACACCTTCTACAATCCTAATGCAGAATTTAGCGCTGGTGCAAAATGGAGAATTACAACAAGGAGGCTTAATTTGGAAAACTAAAGTTAACCTTCAAATGACCTTAAAAATCAAGGGCAATGTCAATTTAACGCCACCATAAAGTTTGTCTTGCAAAATCAAATTACTTTAGTATTGGTCAGATACGCTCAAAGTTCTTAATAATCGGGATTTCTTGGCTTTCTGCTACTAAATAATCATTTAACCACTAAATGACCTCTGTAGGTCATTTTGAGCCATAACGTGGGTACATATCCAGATGTAAATTTTTGTGCTCTTTCAGAATCTGAAATAAAAAATAGGGGTCCCTATTTAAAAACTGAAGATGTCCTTTAAATGACCTTGAAAATGATACCAATAACAAATCCAAGGTCATCATTTAGTTCAACCTTCAAAACTTAACAACTTTTGTATTTAACATTTTTTTCCAAAATGCTTACTTTATGTTATAAGTGGGGGGTCCGGAACATTTCGAACACCCTGTATATTAAATTTCAAGTTCATACCATTAAAGCCGTTCTTTTTAGGAGTTTTTATGCCTTTCAGGCTGTTCTTCATTCATTTAATAAAATATTCGATCTCTTAAAATAACCCAGTCTGTTTTTTTATTCGCCGATCACGTTTACTTGAAACCGCGTTTTTAAAAAGAAGAAAAATCTAATCTGCGATTGACGCCATCAAGGAGTATCTCGCATTTAAACAACATACGTAATCGATATACAGGGTGGGGAAAAAGTATGGAAACCCCTAGGTTTCCGTCAAGGCTTGGTCAAAAATAAAATAACCAAGGTCAGACCTAATGTAACTTTCAACGAGGAGTTTGGTGGTGACTCTGAATTTGACCTTGAACCTCATTTACAAGGTCATTTCAATGTCAGGTTTGTTTTTTTAAATAGAAACCCCTATTTTTTACACCGGAAACGGAAAGAACGGAAAATTCTACGTTCGGATATGTATCAAAGTATGAGGTCAGCATTACCTCTAGTCGAGATGATGTCGAAGGCTTTACTAAAGTCAAATAACAGTAGTAGTCACCATCTTCTTATCAATGGCTGTGCATGTGTTTCTGTCAGTTTAAGTAGTGCAGTCTGCGTGATGTAGAACTTCCTCAATCCAGTCCAAAAGGGATTCAGAAGTTTTTTACTATTTAAATAATCTGTGATTTCGGCATGGGCAGAGAGAGAGAGAGAGAGAGAGAGAGAGAGAGAGAGAGAGAGAGAGAGAGAGAGAGAGGGAGAGAGAGAGAGTTTTTCATAATGCCGCATCTCCGCTCGCAAAATAGTTCAGACGCGCGACTCTGTGGAGGGACCGCACGGTCGATTAATTGGATCGAAACGCGATCGTGCGAAAAACAGATTTTCAAGGGGAGTCTGGTAGAAGTCGTTGGGCTGAAGCTATGTTAGAGTATAATAGCATAGAAGTCGGAACGCAAGACGAGAAGATTTAGGAGCAGTTACAATTTTAATAGAGTGGTTGCAAATATTAAACCAATCAGCCAGAGAAGGGAATACATTTAGCAAATAAATACTGACCTTTTGGAGTGCCAGTACTGCCTGAAGTATAGAGTATTAAAGCACATCTAGTACTATCATCATTGTTCTTTATTTCCTGAGACTCATGTTCTGACTCAGCAAAAAGTTGTTTAACGGTTAAAGTTAAAACGTTATATTTTCGAATGTCATCTAAAAAAATTATAATTTTTTAATTACAATGTTATGATATGGATACTTATTTATGAACGTTTTTTGATTTGTTTAACTTGATTGAATAATTATCGTAAAGTTAAATAATTAATATAAAAAAATTCAACTCATAATTGAGGTTCATCGTCCTCGCAATCATCCCATCACAATAGAATAACGAGTGAATCTTTGCCTTGGGAGACTTTTTGGCCTCACTTCGCTCGGCCAAAAAACGTTTTCCAACACAAAATGTCCACTTCCGCATCCGTATAAAAATGTACTATTGTAAAATATCGGATTCAAGTCGTTTTATTTTTAATCAAAATTTTAATATACCTTTTAATATATACGTAAAATACGAGAATCTGTCTGAACCGAAGTTTTTTGTTATCTGGCTTTATCATCGCAATTCTCGAAGCGCTAACTTTCACAAAAATAATTAAAAAAAGGCACAGATGGAGAAGAGAACATTCATTAACATTTATTGACTATTTGATTTTAAACAATCTCGCATAATTAGTACATAACTTTGATCAAGACTTTAGGTTTCGTGACCCGTCTTTTGGCTTTCCAGTGCAACGTGTGTTAGGGTCCATAACATCCTCAGCGTAATAAAAATTATTCTTGGCTGGAATAATAAAAGCCGCGTAACCTTCATCACAGATTCCGCACTATAAAGCTTTTACTATGCGTCCTCTAATGCATAACTAAATTTATTGGTTTCTTTCTCCTTTGTTCCCTCTCCATCCGCTTCATATTACTAACAAAATAATTTTTATTTACTATTTCATAATTTTAATGTACTTCGCTGTTGCAAAAAATTCTAAATTTTTGAAATCCTAATAATAGGAAATATACAGTAATCAAATTAGACCAAACGAAAGATAAATCATTGATCTAAAGTAATTGTTTGTTTGAATATTTTACGTTACCTGTAATTGTGAATGTATGTACTATAACTTACCTGAATCTTCTATAATGCATAACGTAGGTTGTGCATCTTGTAAAATATGTGCTACTCTTGCATCCGGATATTCTATATCCAATGGTAAATATATCATTCCACATTTCATAATGCCCAGTAAAATTATTGGCAAAAGTTCAGATGGTTTAAGAGAAACAGCAACAATAGGGTCTTCTGTTTTGTGTGCGTTACTGTAGTATCGAAATAACACATTAGCAATTTTGCTAGAAGCGTTGTCAAGATATTTGTAAGTAACTTTTTTTCTACTTCCTTCATCATCTATTTCAATAAATAAAATTATTTAATTATTTGAAGTTTATAAAGTAAGTATTAAATAAAGTAAATTAAATTTTTCAAAGCACTCATGGAATATGTTCCAATAATAGAGACAGGTTTTTAAGAAGACATAACAATCACGAATTTAAAAAAAATCCCCTTTCAAAAAAGATTTTACATTAACGGGACGTGAAAGCCATAGATAAGATTCTGCCTTACCGCTGGTATTAACATCTTTATTTTTTCAAAATGAATAAAATTTTTTGAAAAAATCGCTCTGTATTGACCTCCGTATTGATCCTCAGATTAATATTAAGAAACTATGTAATATACTTAAGAATGAATAATTTGTTAAAAAGATGTAAAGAACAAGTGTAAAAGAAAAACAAAAACATAAAGGCAACCAGTACACCCGATAGACTACACCGCGTACACAAAACACAGATTTACACTAGCCACAAGAAGGATGACCACACAAGTAAAGGCCCAACACGTACGAGAAGAAGACACAAACAATACAAACAACCACACTCACACCGAACAAGACAACACCGGTTGTCTTAGCGCTAGGTAGGTGGTTAGCTTAGAATAGGGTGATTTTTTTCTGGAAACGAAGTTAGGTGAAACCGTAACTTCGGTTTGACGGGGGGGGGGGGGAGGGAGGGGGGATGTAACGGGGCAGACAAGCTGCCGTACAGAACCTGCCTAGCTGTAAAAGCCATAGGAAAGCCCTCACACAGAATCCTTAGAGTAGGAGCGTAAACCGTGGAGAGCTCTCCAATACAGCTAAATTAACTACCCGAATAAAGGCTAAACACATGCACAATATAAGGCACTTTCCCTATACCCTTAACACAGGCCCTACAACCCTCACAGAATCCAACCCGCACTCCCCATTAAAGTATCTCGTAGCACTTGAAGAAGATGCGAAGGAGGCTGACAAGGAACCCAAGAAGAAGACGTTGTGTATGTTTACTGGCTCCAGTATCCGAGAGGGAAGTTCATTCAAGGAGTGTGAACCTAAATTAGGAAGACAACCACCAATAAGGGCCAGTATAAGGTGTACAGTAAATTAATAGCAAGGAGAAGGATAACCATACCATCACTGCGAGAGGTTAGGTTGACCTATATTTTAAACCATGAAAATAACCAGCTGAATATTAATGGCCTTCTCCGAAGCATGTTACGGGCTCCCGAAGTATCTCCTGGTACTGTTGCTGTTCTGCTGCGGAGCCAGAAGGATCTCGTACTCTAAAAAACAACGAGTACAACTATCAGCTGACAGGCTAAGGCAGCGGAACCACAGGAGAAATAGCCAACGAGCCGACTGCAAAGATGTGTCTTGGTCTCCTATATTGGTCCTGCACACGGGTTTTCACCTGCTAATGAAATCCCGTGTGCAGGACCTCCTTCGGATGAAATCTGCAGAAGGCAAGGCTGACGTGGACATCTGTCTCGAGGCCACAGCTGATTCCCCGCAATACACACTACTAGCGCTCCTACCGATCAACGCCAGCGCTGCGAGCGGACGAACTGGGCGGCTCCGCGAAAAGATCGGCGGAGCTCGCGCCTCTGGAGAGGAGGAGGGGCATTCCGTGTGAGGCAGCCGAAAAGAGAAGTCACGAGTGGAACTAGCAAGCGATAGGGTACAGATACCCGCCTTTTGTCTCCCCCATCCTGACAAAGTCGTACCGTTTTGTGCGTGTGTGCTCGCGGTTAGGATAGGAGTTTCGCGAATCCATAATATTCGCGACTGGCGCCCTTAAGTCCCGTATCGGCTACGGGCATTTTCATGTATAATCTTAAACGTTGAATAAAAGTGCTTATTTCTTTTTTCTTCATAACCAGTGTATTAATTAGTACTTCAGCCCTGATGCTCAGCTGAACGTCACAAGTTATTCTGTTCAGAACTTTAGGAATAAACTGGGTCAAAAATGTTACGTTTATGTACAATATTTACTAACTTTTAAACCTATTTTTCTCCTAGAGTTCTAAACAGACTCATTTAAAATTGAAATTAGGCATTCTTAGAACTAATACAGGGATTAATACAAGGCATTTTTTTAGAAAAATTTTCATTTTGAAAAAACAAAGATGTCAATGCCGCTACGATAGATTTCTAACCCTGATTTCACATCTTTTTTAAGTAGAATTGATTGAGAAGCTTATTTAAAATTTTCAAACTGATTAAAGCTTTGAAATTGAAAGAGCTATAGTATTTTTTCAAAAAAAAAAATCTCTATGTCTTATTGTCATTGAAAGCTTTAAATCGAAGACAAACCCATCGATCTGCTCAATTTGTTTAACTTATTGTAAGCTTAGAAATTGTTAAGAATATATGAGTCAATTATCGAATAATTACACTACAATCGAATAAATACTAATGTGTGCCAAGCTTTTGTTCGCCAATAATTATTTTATCAACAATGCAAACTTGGAACTCTCTAGTTCCTCTTCTAAATGAAGTGTTGCCCAAAGATAAATTTACTCAATTCAAGAATCTGAGGTTTATCGCCCAGAGTCTGTGTTTCAAGTACGTTTTGCATTCAGAGAACAGATTTCTGCGTAAGAAAAAAGGAGGGGGGGGGGGGCGAGTGAGCGGACGCATGTCTGTGCGTCTGCTGTAAACCTTCAAGTCATTTGCATGACGTGTCAGGCAGGATTCTAACAAGAAGAGATCTACAATAATAGATTCATTTAGATCATATCGGTCTCTTCTCACCTGATAGAATCAAAGAGTTTTTCTCTTGCAAAGATTTTAAAAATACTTCACCGGACTCTTTAAGGGGGCCAGCCTGGGTTAAAGTGAAAAAAATACACTTTCCAGTTTAATAGGTATAACAATTGTATTCATCACTTTGGATTGCTGGAACTTTTTACACTTTAAATACTCGCACACTTTAAGCTATATATTCATTATTAAGACCCAAACAGTGTCCTTTACCTCTAGTATTGTTACATCAAAAACATTTTCGTGCAAAATATTAGTAATTGCCTAATATTTTGGACAAAAAGTGTCTACAATAACCGTATATGTATTTTTTTTTCAGAGAAGTGATCCGATACATCTGTAGTGCAGGTAATGAAGAGTATTTTAAACCTGGTCCGGTGACATATAAGTTACTTTATTGAGAGAAAAGCTATGGCAAGTGGACAAATAAATACAAATTTTAAATGTTTTTGATGGAACAATACTAGAGGTAAAGGACACTGTTTGGGTCTTAATAATGAATTAATAGCTTAAAGTGCGCGAGTAGTTAAGGTGTAAAAAGTTCCAGCAATCAAAAGTGATGAATACAATTGTTATACCTACTAAACTGGAAAGTGTATTTTTTTCACTTTAACCCAGGCTGGCCCCCTTAAACAGTTATCCTATTGGACGGCTAAAGAGTGCTTTCATTCAACTGAATGATAATCTAAATAAAGATGTAAATGTTTAGGCACCTATTAAGAGGGCACGTCTGTGCTCCGAATCTGAAAGAAATAAAAAATATATTTATATATTAAAATTATGAATTTTTGATACATACATATTGGTTTTAAATATTTTAATTATTATAATTGTTGAACAATTTACACATCCTCTCTTAAATTAGAGTAAAAACTAAGTTTTGAAAAGATTTTCAGCTGTATTGCACTTTATCTCAACTTACACACAACATAATGACCTTTTTTTTAAAGATTTTTAGATTCCTTACAATGTAAATGGGACAAAATATGAAAAACATTCAAGCCAGCTATTATACAGGGTGTTCAAAAATGAACTGGCACGACCAGTATAACCCTGTTCAGAAAAATATTTTAAGCACTTTTTCGCTTTTGGCATTTTTTGATATTATGGCTAATTATCAAGTTATCGTTAATTAAAAACTCTGATAATTAGCCAATCAGCGCGCGGACGGGCGCTGGTGGGCGGCGCTTTTCCCAGCGGGGAGAGCGGCTTGGGCGGGGCGTTGCCTCACAAGCCTCCCCACTTCGCGGGCCCATCGGCGCACGGACACGCACTCACGGCCATGCCGCGCGAGTGTGCGTGCGTGTCCGTGCGCCGATGGGCCCGCGAAGTGGGGAGGCTTGTGAGGCAACGCCCCGCCCAAGCCGCTCTCCCCGCTGGGAAAAGCGCCGCCCACCAGCGCCCGTCCGCGCGCTGATTGGCTAATTATCAGAGTTTTTAATTAACGATAACTCGATAATTAGCCATAATATCAAAAAATGCCAAAAGCGAAAAAGTGCTTAAAATATTTTTCTGAACAGGGTTATACTGGTCGTGCCAGTTCATTTTTGAACACCCTGTATTTTACTAAAAGTAGACAAAATGTCAAGTTGTAGTCAAGTTGTATCAGTTTTTGAAACTATTGGATTCTGTATTGATTGTATCGAAATTCTGCTTCGCTCACACTGAAAGGAATTTAAAAACCTTCAAAATAAAAAAAGTCAATATGTTACTCTAATTTAAAAGAGGAGGTGCTCGAGTCAGGTTGCAATAAGAATTTTCAAGATTAATTCATTTCAAAATGTTCAACAATTATAACAACTAAAATATTTAACACCAATATGTAAGTATTTAGTGAAATTCATAATTTTAATATATAAACTAGCGTTGTCCCTCCCTCGCTCGTGCTCGGTCGGTTGAGGGTATTTTCGCTATTTAATGTTAAAATCGGTCGAGGTAAGCGCAAATCGGAGGGAGTTCCATCTGCCGGGACTTCGTCTGCCGAGGCGCAGCTAGAGTAGGCGGAGGCTGTAACCGGGTCGAGCCCCATCATCTCATCCAATGTCGCGCAAAATCGCGGCATCGCGCCAACAGACGCGCCGATTCCCGCCAAAAAACTTGCTTACCGACGAAACGATAATAAGGGTCGACACGCCGCCGTCTGAGCACGAAACCATCCCAGCCGATAAATCAGGCAACGATAAGCCACTCCATCTACCGGCAGCTATGGAAGACGGGTCAGAGCCCCAAGTAAATGCCGCCGCATCGTCAAACTGCCGCCTACCACAATTTTTAAAGAATCAGCCGCAGCTATGGTTTTACCAAGTGGAAAATGTTTTTCAATTTAATCGTATCAGATCTGACGACTCTAAATTTCAGCTCGTCTCTGCCTCGCTTGACTCTGACGCTCTCGTGGAAGTCGCCGACCTGCTCGCGACCCCGTCGATTGACAACAAGTACACCGCGCTCAAGACAAGAATTCTCAAGCGTTTCTCCGACTCTCCAGACCGCCATCTTCAGAAATTACTCACCGAGATCGAGCTTGGCGATAGGAAACCATCCCAGCTGTACAGGCATATGCAGTCGCTAGCTGCGGACAGAGTGCCAGAAAATGCGTTGCGAGTCAAGTGGCTAGCTGTGCTACCTATAAATGTTCAGAATGTCCTTATCCTGTAATGCCGCCGTCAGTTATGGCGACGGACGGCAGCAAAATTTGTAACGGCGTCATCCAGCTGCCCACTGAGCGCAGGCTACACATCTACTACACAAGTTCGACCGTACGTCGGGCATCAAGTTCCTATTAGACTCGGGATCGATTGTGTCACTCCTCCCTGTCTTCATGCTGAACCGAAAGCCGCCTCTTGGGGAGCTTAAGCTAGTTGCAGCCAACGAAACAAGCATTAATACCTACGGCAGGCGCCTCGTCACGCTCAACTTTGCGATGCGCAGAGACTCATGGCCATCCATCATAGCGGATGTCAAGCAGCCCATCATTGGCGCTGACCTCTTTGCGCACTACAGTCTTTTGGTTGACGTAAGGCGCGGTCGTCTTCGCGACAGTACGACCGACCTTGGAGCAGACGGTATCATGCACAGGCCATCGAGCCCCAGCATAGACACCATAGCAAATCCACTGCCAGACTCAGTCGACACCAAAGTCTCTAACCTCGTGTCCGATTTTCAAAAGCGTGCTGAAACGACGGCTACCCCAGGAGCAGGTCTTTCCGCATCGGTGCAGCACCATATCCTCACCAACGGCCCGCCTGTGCATCGCCGTGCCCGCAGGCTCACAGGGGACAAGCAATTAACTGACACAAGTGCCAATTCGCCAAAGAAAAAGTTAAATTTTTAGGCTATGATGTCAATGCAGAAGGTTTTCGCCCCCCCAGCATCTCGCATTGAAGCGATCCAGGATTGGCGGCGCCCAGTCACAGTCAACGAGCTTCGTCGATTTATAGGCATTGTTAACTATTTTCGCTCGTGCATCCCGCACGCAGCTCAGCTTCAGGCACCGCTCACCAACTACCTGCGAGGAGCGAACAAGAAAGACAACTCTAAGATCGACTGGACTGAGGAAGCAAGTGACGCCTTCCAACGCACCAAAGACAGCCTGGTTACTGCCACGCGCACCAGCTTTCTGTCGCCGTCAGCGCCTCTCATGCTGACGACTGATGCCTCATCCACAGCGCTAGGTGCGAGCCTCGAACAGCTCACTAACGGCACATGAAAATCCCTTGGGTTTTTCTCCCGCAAACTATCGCAAGCAGAGACAAACTACAGTCCGTACGACCGAGAATTGCTCGCAGTTTTTGCCTCTCTCAAACACTTCGAACACGTTCTCGAAGGAAGGGAATTTGTCATAAGGACAGACCACAAACCCCTTGTTTTTGCGCTTACACAGCGACCAGAGAACGCGTCCCCAAGGCAGCGCAACCAGTTAGATTACATCAGTCAATTCTGCATGACGTTCAAGCACATCTCTGGTGAGGAAAATGTAGTGGGCGATGCGCTCTCTCGTGTCGCAACCATTGGTATGCCGTCAGTCTTGGACTCTAAAGCCATCCTGGATGCCCAGGATACCCTCGTGGAACGGTGGCACCGGACACTTAAAGCAGCTCTGATGTGCAGATCACTCTTGTCGCAGCATTCTTGGATACAGACTCTTCCGACTGTTCTACTTGGGCTCAGAAGCTGTTATAAGGAGGATCTCCGTGCTTCGCCAGCCGAACTGCTGTTCGGGACAGCTCTAAGAATCCCCAGAAAATTCTTCACCTCAGAAGAACTACCTGCAGACCCTGCTACCTTCATCCAGAGACTACGAACCCATTTTCGCCTCCTTAAGCCGACTCCTACGTCCCACCACATAAAGCCCAAAATTTTTGTTCACAGGGAACTCGGTACATGTACGCATGTGTTCAAGCGGGTAGCCTCTGTTAAGCCCCCGTTAACACCTCCATACACCGGCCCTCATCGGGTCCTGGAGCGGCTGGATGACAAACGCTTTGTCATCGAGGTCAACGGCGAGCCAAAGACCGTGAGCACTGAAGTACTCAAGCCTGGTTTCAACGCATCCGAGCAACCAGCAGAGATACCATCTTCTCAACCACGCAGGGTGACCTTTAACACGGCGTCGCCGCAGCAGCAGCATGCCGCCGCCAATTCAAATTCGTCGTCTCCTCACCTCACTTCGGATACTGAGGGGGAGTACCTGTGGCGCCCCGTGTTCTGCCGCCGACGCGTCAGCAGCCTGCATTGCCTGTCGAGTCGAGACAGCTCCATCCTCGGAAACAGCTATTACTCGGGAGAAAAGTTTTCTAGTCCCGGCGACTAAAGAATCAGTTCGGTTTCCGCCTCTGCCCAGAGCTAGCCACAGCTCTGGCGGTGTGCAACTTGTAGTTGATTTCTTAAATATATACAGTTTGTTTAACGGACGTCTTATTACTTATCTTGACCTGCCTCTTCCCTAAGGCATGCAAGGAGGAACCTGACCATAGGCCCTAAGGGGACGATCGCTCACAACCCCTTACCATCTCCCTCACATCTAAGGCAAATTTGATTTTTCAAATAATTTTGAAACGGCTTTCTTAATGGCATTTCTGATTGCATCAAAACATTATTTATAATTCGTAGAATCTGCGCAACTTCTTTTTTGGTAAGATCGGAACTTTATGTAACCATTGCAATTTCACTTATGAGTTTCTAATAAAAATCAAACAGTCATATTAATAAAATTGTTATTTATTTTCTTTACTCCCGAATAAATTTAGATTATTTTTATCTTACCTGGATGTAACAGAAGCAGAAAAGAGGCGTAAAACAAATTTAAAAAAAATTATTTTGATATCACTTGGATAAAATTTTTTAATTCAGTTTCGAAAATAATTTTCAAAATTTCCGTTTAGAAGTACTTTTAATATAAATAAGTTTACAAAGATCTAATAATTTATACATTTTAATTTTGATATCTCCGACAGTGACAAATAGAAAATAACATTGTTTCGAAACATGATTTAGAAGGTCCAGGATCAAGCTTTATCCCATTATTGCCGACGCGGAATAGAAACATGTTTTGATCTCGTTTTTTTGTTAAATCTGCCCGAAAATATCGAGTGTCCAAAAATGTTCGCGTCGGCACTAATGGGTTAAAACGAACACTTGCAGCATTCTTTATCTTCATTTCTACTGAAGTTATGAAACCTTTTGTTATGGGTAGAATTGTGTTCAGGTAGGCAAAAAAAAAAAAAAATGCTTCTCTTCAAGATAGTCAAATGAGTGCTTTGCGGGGATTCTTTATAAATTTTACTGGTTTTGTTTTAGCGATATCACATTTCTTCTCACAAGCAAGACGAAAGAATCGAATCCGGAAATTATTGGTTGTTAAAACTTTTCCCACTATTGGTAAGTTTTTAAAATTGTGAATTCTTCCTTCGCGGATTCCTTTATGGCACCCAGTTCGACCCTTCCTGGAAACTAAGGCTGTACCGTCATAATTCATCAAAAGGAGAAAAGAAAATTCCGACAGCTTGAGCCAATATAATTGCCGGACTATTGTTCATAATATTCTTACAATCTTAGGACCTGCCTTCCTTCTCTAATTGGTAGGCTCCAAGATTATTCTAGAAACCAATGTGGACTTACTGAAAGTTACCTTTCAGATCGTGGTAG
This sequence comes from Sycophila sp. Sp_5, assembly GCA_018906775.1. Taxonomy (NCBI): domain Eukaryota; kingdom Metazoa; phylum Arthropoda; class Insecta; order Hymenoptera; family Eurytomidae; genus Sycophila; species Sycophila sp. Sp_5. The sequence goes on from JACCID010000066.1 coordinate 838,916, forward strand.
TCTTGAGAAGTTATCTTATACTGTCTCTAATTTCATTCAGCACATTGGAGTGGTTGGCTAATTCACCCTCGAGAACAAAGACCCTGGCCGTTTGCCGTTTCTATCGATTTGTTCAGAAGATGCTCTGGGATACAGAGTACCTAGTCGTGAGAGCGTAGCTCGTCCAGATACTTTTCAAATATATCAAAACACCGGTAAAAGACTTCAATAGTGCTTACCAGTATCAAAACGTTAAACAGTCTTAGAAGACTAGCGTCGTCTAGCAGATATTTGTAAGGGTCTTCTACTGCTGCTGCAGACGCGTAATTGTCTGCAGTTTTGTCAGTATGCAGACCTGTCAGTGAAGCATGTCTCCTGCGAAGCGCATTTTGAGCACAAGGTATGGTGATAATACATTATGAATAATAATAGTGGGTGTGTGAGAGAAAGAGAGATGCGTTGAGTCGATAAGATTAATAAAAATTAAATAAGCCATACAAGATTTTCTTTCTTGTCTAACACTCAGGTGTCCCTACAAAAAATCTCAGGTGAGATTTCATTTGAAAACTCATCTGACATTTTTTAGTAGGGGCACATTAATGAATAAAAAAGTTAAGCGCACATATTAAAATTTGCTGGTCTCATTATTCAACCTACATATTTAGAGATACCAAATATTAAATTATAATGCAATATACCTTCGTAAATAATTGCCGTTTTATTCGAGTATTTTTCTACAACCTTTTCAAATGTCGAAAAAAACAGTGGCTCGTATTTGATTTTCTTTCCACTTAAAAGTGATTTAGACCCAGGAAGATCCATCTGAAACAAAGTCAATTAATCCGACTAATGTTACGTATCCTTTAAAAATTAATTAAATAAATTCCTTAAATATTAATTTTGCTAAATACTAGATACATTTTATTCTTGCATATTAATAGAATTTTATAGAGTTTTAAAAAATTAGTGACCCTTAAAATATTTAATAGAATATTAGGCTAACATATATACAATGTAACGGGGTTGTAGTTCTTGGGTTGTCTCGTGGAGAAGACTTATTTCCCCACGAGACACGGTACAATGGGGCACGTACGAGTGCCCCGCGAGGGTCTTACCTCGGGTTGCGCGCTATCACCCGACGTCGAGCTCGTGTCGCCGCGGCCCGTTTACATCGCGAGAGTAAAGCTGTACTCCCGCTTTCCGTATACGCGTGCTAATGGTGAGCGCGTCCCTGTTGAAAATATCCAGCTGGAAATCCATGCATGCACTGGATTCCAGCTGGATTTCTAGCTGGATTTTTCACCTGGATTTCCAGATGGAAATTCCAGCTGGATTTCTGGGGAACCTTGGTTGAATTTATCCAGTTGGATTTCTGGGGAATGCAGGTGCAATTTATATCTTGATTTCGAATCAATCTAGGTGGATTTATTGGATATCCAGATGAATTTTCCAGATGGAAATTCCAGGTGGAAATTCCAGGTGGAAATTCCAGGTGGAAATTCTATCTGGATATCCATTAAATCCACCTAAATTGATTCGAAATCAAGGTATAAATTGCACCTGTATTCCCCAGAAATCTAGCTGGAATTTCCACCTGGAAATCCAGCTGGAATCCAGTCCATGCATGGATTTCCAGCTGGATATTTTCAACAGGGAGTACATATGCTTTTTTTAAAACAAACCATCTTAAACTTTGTTCTATCATAACTGTTTGGATCACAAATATAAGAAAAGCATATTTATTGTAAAATGATAAAACAGATTGCAAGCACACGTACACACAGGTTTTATATTTTATAAAGTGCATATTAATATTTAATACACTTTACCTATTATACTCCTTGGGAACACTTTACTATTAGTTAAAAGCATGCAGGCACATTGTTTGTTCTTGTTAACCTTATTGTTATCCTATAAAAATTTTGAATAGTAATTATGAAGAAAGATGTACAAGTAACGACCAAGAATCTCCAATAAACCATTAGAAAGAAAAATAATATTATTACAAACTATGTATTATATAATACCATTGTACTTGTACTTCAAATGAATGGGAAAGTCTTTTTTCCAATGAATATTATTGTTTCTTCGATAAGTGATTACAGTTAACTTGAGCCAAAGTATAAGGATTGCAAATCTGTTGTAATGAAGTAAATAGCTGTCAAGTACACGTACAATAATTTTATGGTTATGTTCTGCAGTATGAACCATAAAATAATTGTACGTGTACTTGACAGCTATTTACTTCATTACAAAAGATTTGCAATCCTTATGCTTTGTCCCATGTAAACTATATCCACTTGTAGAAGTAACAATTATAAAATTAACACAAATAAACAATCTAATTGCGCGGTAGTAGTGTAAATCACTTAAATCATAAAGTTATATATAACTCACTTCTTAATTTTCATGAAGCTCGCACGAAAGCGAAATGCGGGAGATCTCTCGAGACACAAAGAGAAAAGCTGCACCTTCCCTGCTGACCCGCACTTCTCTCACTGTTGTTTCCTCCAGATAATTTTCGGCAGCCTCTCTACTTGAATAACAGTAAGCAATAGAGTTGTCTTTCTTCTTCGCTCCTCGCAGGTAGTTGGTAAGCGGTGCCTGAAGCTGAGCTGCGTGCGGGATGCACGAGCGAAAATAGTTAACAGTGCCTATAAATCGACGAAGCTCGTTGACAGTGACTGGGCGCCGCCAATCCTGGATCGCTTCAATGCGAGATGCTGGGGGGCGAAACCCTTCTGCGTTGACATCATAGCCTAAAAATTTAACTTTTTCTTTGGCGAATTGGCACTTGTGCCAGTTAATTGCTAATTTATTCTTAACTAAGAGTTCTAAAATAATTCGGAGGTGCGACATGTGCTCTTCTTTGGACTTGGATGCAATCACAATGTCATCAAAGTACGCCCGCGCGAACGGGTACGGGCGCAGTAGGTTATCCATAAACCTTTGGAATGTTTGTGAGGTGTTGCGTAGGCCTGGAGGCATGCCCACAAACTCAAACAACTTAAGAAGCATGCTGATTGGCTGCAGAGATTGGCGACGCATTCTGCGCGACTTTCCATTTCTGCGCAACTCAAGTCATTGTTTAGATATCACTCTATTAGATGCACCGATTGTCGATTTTTGTGTTTCTTTTGATAAAAAAAAACATTTATTCTGTGGAGAGTGCTAACTACACAGTGCAGAAAGAGACCTAGTTTACTGTTATTCCAGTAGAGAGGCTGCCGAAAATTATCTGGAGGAAACAACAGTGAGAGAAGTGCGGGTCAGCAGGGAAGGTGCAGCTTTTCTCTTTGCGTCTGGAAAGATCTCCCACATTTCGCTTTCGTGCGAGCTTCACGAAAATTAAAAAGTGAGTGATATAACTATATGATTTAAGTGATTTACACTACTACCGCGCAATTAGATTATTTATTTGTGTTAATTTTATAATTGTTACATCTACAAGTGGATATAGTTTACATGAGACAAAGCATAAGGATTGCAAATCTTTTGTAATGAGGTAAATAGCTGTCAAGTACACGTACAATTATTTTATGGTTCATACTGCAGAACATAACCATAAAATTATTGTACGTGTACTTGACAGCTATTTACTTCTTTACAAAAGATTTACAATCCTTATACTTTGACTCAAGTTACGTATAATCACTTATCAAAGTAACAACAATATTAAGTGGAAAAAGTAGTCTGCAATAACATTAATTCTCTTTGAAATTGTCCACTGGAGATTCTTCCTTGTTAGTCGTAATGTTTTCTACAATATTAATGTTGACAAATTCTTTATACGCGGAGGAATGCCTTTACTCCGCGTAAATAACAACAAGTATGCCGTTGATCTGGAGCAGGCCGCCTGCCTGTTCCGCGTTACACTTACGCATAATGACCTCGGTATGCGCGGCTTGTCTGCGTGAGCCGCGACTCTCACACGCACGAGAGCGACCTGTTTGAGAAAGAGAATGCCCTGGAGTCGAGTCGTTCCTCGACTCTTAGCTGGGTACTCGCCCGTACTCGCGACAAAAAGAGTCGGTCGGTACTTACGGTATCGAAGGCGCTCAGTGCTCATTGGCCGCACGCTCCGCTTTTCACCGTGGCCGCTGTTTCCTGGTCGTTGATCTCTCGTCGCTCGTGTCCCCGCTCCTCGGAAGCTCGAGAACCCGTACCGGTCACGTCCGCGCTGCCCCGAAGCTCGAGAATCTCTCGTCGCTCTTCAACATGGCTACCGCTCCCGTGCGCCTAGCCTTACCTAGCCGCGCTCGCTTGCACCAACTCGCGACGACGCGAAGTTACCCCGCAGTACCCCGCGTCACAACAATTATAATTTTTTACATTAAAATAGTACATTAGTAACTGTCAACCGAGACAAAACCGAGGTAGACAAACATATGATCTAAGGCTTTCTTATTATACAGGGCTAGGTAGGTATATTGTTTTTCTGCTCGATGGTGCCGAAATGCGGTAACTTTGTTTCGCGAGGCTTCCAGAAGTTACCGCTTTCCTGCCGGAGGGCAGAAAAAAAATTCTGTCTCGTGATCAGTCTATAATTATTGATACAGCAAAAGATCATACTGTTGAAGAATATGCTCTTGCACTATTTAAAATAGTTAATGCTGAAGACATTCTGCACGTCTCTCGTATTAACAAAAATCGAATCTGCTTCTGTAGCAAAAGTATTGCTAACAGTTTATTGAAGATAAAGTTTGCTATTTCCTTTGGTGAAAAAGATTCTCTTAGCTATCTACTTAGTTTTAGGAAGCAAATTCAAATTAATCCTTTGAAGCACAGTCACTCGTGGGTTTTCGGGTTACTAATAACGAATATAACAGCAGAATGTCAATTTTCCAAATCCAAGATAGCAGATGCAACATGGCAATCACTGATTTTTAACATTTTCACTCGCGTGCTCATGAAACTTGCTAGGCAAGGATTTTCGTGGTCGCTGTTAATAAATCTGACATGAAGGTCTGAAATTTCTATATTCAGGATGATCGATTTAGAATTGCGAGTATATGATTTCTGCTACGTAATACGATTTTCTCACAGTTTTCTCAATCTTAGCACTACCCAGATTTTGCAATTCTGATAGCGGATTCGAATTCAGCGACCCCGAAATTCCCTAAGTTTTAATTTTCATCAATATTCTCGAATATTTTAATTTCGGTGTCCGCTATTTTTTATCCGCCATCTTGAATTTTACAAATCTGACATCAGATTTATAATCTGTGGCTTTAAAAATTTATCCATACTTAATTTCAAGTTACTAGCTTTAATAGATTCTTCAAAAATAAATTGTTCCGAAAAACACATGATTTTTCTATGTTTATTTATAAATCATTTATTATAAACAATTGTGTCAATTAAACTATATTTTGTATTATTTGATTACTAAAGTAACTGAAAATTGTCATAAACCGGATTTGAATAAGTTAACAATAAGTTAAATAGTAAAAAGCCAATGACGTCGAGGGGATAACGTGAGTTATCACCATGCTAAAAGGGATAAGGGGTTATATCACTCGAAAAGTTTCAATACCTATAATTTAAACAAAACATTTAAACAGAAGTACATTATAGTCTAATGTCAAAAAAGTGTACGAAGGACAAGAAGATGCAAAATCGTCTCATTGAATGTGACATCGCGTCGAAAGAATCAGTGCTTTGGCAAAGTGCTGGGTCCAGAATCCCGCACCAACTACCTCGCCAGAAACCTGTATATCGATTCGGAAAATGGTTTTCCAGAAAAGCAACAGCCTATTTGTATTCTGGCCCGGTTGAAAATAGAAACGTTGAAAAGAAGGTTTCTAATCAACGTTTCCGAAAGTTTGATTATCAACGTTTCAAAATCTTGAAAAAACGTTGATTTACCTTGATTTTCAACCTTTTTTTAACGTTTCCTGGATGAGCGGTATAAACGTTGATTTTCAACGTTTCCTAGATGAGCGATATGTACGTATCATTTAATGATAAGTCTAATATAAATTTCAAAAAATTTTCAAAAATGGTTGAAAATCTACGTTTATATCGCTCATCCAGGAAACGCTGAAAAAAGGTTGAAAATCAAGGTAAATCAACGTTTTTTCAAGGTTTTGAAACGTTGATAATCAACTTTGCGGAAACGTTGATTAGAAACCTTCTTTTCAACATTTCTATTTTCAACCGGGCGCTGATAGGTCAAATTAAATCCTAAATAGTAATTTGCTGCATTAATGAATAAATTTTTAACTATTTTTCTCGTGTACAGCTCGTCGCGACGATTCCAACGGTATAATATGGTAAAATCTTTCAGACACACCGATGTAAATCATTTAAGTATTACTATATATATTTATTGATTGACACTTAAAAATTAATGTCACGCCATTGAAACATAATTTTTAAAGAAAATAAATAAAAAGCACTCTTTTTTGAAAAATTTAAAATATAATAATTGATTGTTTAACATACGTTATTGAAATTATTATTATTATTATTTAATAATAATAACAAATGATTTATCTAAATTAAAAGATTTTATTATGATTCGGAATACTTCATAACATTTAAAAATCTTAAACTGTCAACGAAAGTTATAATCGTGAAAATCATTTGATTATTCATAGGTTGCAATGGCTTAGTGGTTAAAACGCTTAGCGTAGTACCCTGTAGGTTGACGGTTTGATCTACAGGGTTTCGCATAGGTTCAAAGATTTTTTCTGCGTGTACAAAATATTGCGATGCTTGAAATCAAATTTTGTTTTGTTTTTTATAAATAATTAATTCAATCGAGAAATATTACTACATATTACATAATAATTTACTTAGGTAAATAAAGTATATGTAGTAAGAGCGGATAATTATTTTTGTTAACAAATTACCAGAATAATTTATTATTAATTTATTTTATTATGCCGATTAATTTATCATTTAGACAATAAGCGAATTTTAAATGGTTAGGATTTGACCAATATTTTCCTATTGAATCCTGGGTAAATTTCCCTACCATAATCCTGAAAATAAGTAGGACGTTTGCGGATAGGGATCTGACGAGATATGCCTACCAGAATCTGACTAGAGTTAAGGAAAACTAGTCGGATGCCGCCTACTACCACCTTGAAATTCCTACACGGTCAATTCCAGCAAGATTCCATTAATAACGATGGTGTTACTTGATCAGTTTTAACAATTTAATCATGTCGAATATTATATTATTTATGTCGATTAATAATAATTAAATATTTGTTTGCAATACTCTTTGGAAAATATACAGCAATACTTTACCAACTAGGTACAAACGGTGATGATACTGTGAAAAAGGAATTTTATCCACGTTGTATAATTTCATTTATTTAAAGTTTATTTAAAGCTTTATACAAATAAGACAACAATTTCAATTGCACATATCTACTCTGGATGTAAAATGGTTCAGAAGAATATTAATGTTAATAAATAAGAATTTATAATAATTCATTCTGTTAAGTTCTATTGAAATTGGAAAATATAGATATTTTAAATTATACGCGCTAAATGCGCAGAACGGACAACTTCATTTGAAACTTATGTATATTGAGAGCTTTACTAATTACATTTAATAAATAAAAACTAAATCTGATGAACAATTAATTTTTAGAAATAGTATTATCTAATAAGTTACGTGCAATGTATTTAAAATATATAGGGTGCAGAATAATTAGAACCATTAATAAATTTGACAAAGCAATATTTAATAACATTTTATTGCACTAACCTTTTTCTTAAGAGAAATAAATATTTAGTGACTATAATAAACAGTCGATTGTAAAAAATAAAGTTATATTCTAAGTTATATTCTAAATAGCTAAAAAAACACGTATTTAATTATGTGCAATAATAAAGAGTTTTCAGTAAAATGTGTAATCATTCAAAATATTCTTAAGTAAAGTAGATATTATGAAAATGTTAAAATTATGAAAAATTTCTGAAACAGTTCTTAACACTGTTCACTGGATGACTTTGCCTTTTAGTTTCTTACGCTCTCTCTCTATTGTTCAATGTCCACCGGCGTGGTCACTTGAAGAGAGTACTCTCACTGTCGTAGCATAATATTATATTTAAATATTACCTGAATATTACTCGAAGACCCATTCCCTTTACAAAATTCTTTATATTCCGCTTATCAGTTTCTCCGCATTCTATAGTCCTTTACTTTATTATACTCATTCCACCGCGTTAAACTTAAGTGCTGTTCAACTCTCTTCAATAGTTTACTTTATGTAAACATTTTAGAAAATTTAGACAATATTATCTTAATCATTGACAACTACAAAACTAATGTATTTATTATTTTTAATACAACATTTTTAATTATTTGTCATTTTGAATTACACATTTTCCGAATTTACTTTTATTATTTTACTTTTAGTGATCGAAAACGAACGAGCAAAAATTATTCATTTGGAAATTTCATTTTGCACATAATTTTTTTTTTTTTGTATATTTCTTTAAGTATATAGCACACTAATAATTTTATAGTGTTCATAGAGTGCTCAAAACAATTGATAAAGTACATGAAGAGAAATTTTCATATAAATATTGCAACAATTTTTTGACAAAAATAACTACGCTTTTGAATAACGTGTAGACAAGCTCGTATTATATTAAATTTGACTGTAGGTTTTATTAAATTTTTACTATACCGCATAGCAAATTATTTTAACGGTTTGAGCCTTACTTTGTGTTATATGTTATCGAGTATCGGATCGAATAAACTTATTTATTGCTAATTGTCACTTATACACATTTTCAGATTATTACACTCGAAATTTCATTATTTATGTATCGCAGCTGTGGTACGGTACATCGCAAATTATTTGCACACGTAAATTTATTAGAATTATAGTAAAAATTACTATAAATTATTGCAATGCGGCGACATAGTGGAGCTTGATAAATTTTATCGTTTTTTTTTAATAATTTGTAAAAATTTAACAATTTTTAAATTAAATTATTATAAAAATTATAACTCCCAAATAAAAATTACTATGTAATATAGCAAATATGCCTAATTATAGAATTTAAAAGAATTTATATTAAATTTTATCTCATACGTTACTATTTTTCCTATTAAATATATAAGTATTTATATCGGATAGCAATTTTTGCTACATGATATTGTAAATTTACGCTAAGTTCTACGAAAATGTGGATGCGGCGCCACCGCAGTTCGTCAAAAGCTGGACATCCGCGCGATATGGCAACACCGCTTTAACATTAGCCGAGTGACAAAAGTCGCTCTGTGTTACTCGGACACGTTTTTACTGTTTCGGAGAATGTATCGATTTTACTTAATCATTAACTTATTAACGAAAAGGAAGTATACGTTTATCAATATTTTAAAAGTTAAAAGTTAAATGAATATTTGAATGATTGAGTGATGTATGCTATTGTATTCTATTCTCAGTGTAATAATTCATATGCTTATTTCAAATATGCCTCCAAGTTGTATCCAAAAAGTACAAGTATACATGTAGGTGGCGATCACTGATTTTTCTAACTCGCAAGCGGACAGGCATCTCTCCGGTTAGTATATAAGAGCAAATGCTCTGAAACTCCGTAAGCGAAATAATATGTACATGCGTGCGTGATCATAAACGAGCGAATTATTATAATACAGCGTTTGTAATTAGGTTAGTTATGCGAGAAATGTGAGCGAAATAAAAATATCTTTAAGACGTCGGTAAATTGTGATTCAAAAGTGACGGACAAATAAGAAGGTCTTCAGAAGAAAGAAGTTAAATTATTTTTTCTACAATAAATGCAATATTGAAAATTTATAAAATCTTGTTGTAAAAATTATAACACGAAGTTGTAAAATTTACAATATCGCATATACAAAATATAGAATATCACATTGTACAATTTAAAATATAGTCTTTTAAAATTTGCAATATCGGATTGTAAAATTTACAAGCATTATGTATTGTAAAATTTGAATGCTACAAATTTTACAATATAATATAGTAATTTTTATTAAAACTGAGTATGTCGCCGCGTTACAATATTTTATAGCAATTTTTACTATATTTCTAATAAATTTTATAAAAAAATTTTCTCAGTGTAATAATCGCCGAGTTGACATTCGTCAGTTTTTAACATTAGATTACTGCAAATTTTTACCGACGTAACCTTAAAGTTTTACAATTGTAAGGAGGCCTTGTACCGACCGTTATATCCATACAATTTGTCAGAAAGTCGCTTTCATTCTGCTATACTGTATATATACCAAAAAGTGGTTGAGGTTAAGTCACACTCGTTAATAAATGTCACTCTATGCATCAGTACACAGATCTACGCATGCGTTGGTGCACAGCTGCTGTATTGACTAGCTAGATAAACGAGCAACTTCTTTCAATAATTCTTGCTATTAAATTAAAATTTATCCTAGGTCTTTATTACAGACATGAACTAAGCGATATTTTCAATAAAGCGATGATCAGCATCCCGGCAAAACCCCTGCGAACAAATGATATAACAATTATTGTATACAAAATTTTATATTCTTGATGGTACACTTTTTATGCTGGCTGACTTTGATTTACACGAACAAGAGTATTTATAGAAAGAAATTCGAATAAGGAAAATCCTTAAAACTTACAAGTTTAAATGTAAAAATCAGTGGTAACATTGAAATGAACTATCTATAATATCCTACTATTACTCCTAACAGATAGAACTCGTTTATTTAGTTTTCTCTGCTTTCAAAGTTATATTATATTTTTTTTTTTGAATTTTTAAGATTTAAGTGAAATAAAAAATCTATTAAAATGGTAAGTATATAATAATTGTAGTAGCTGGCTCACTTATTACGTATGCTTAGAAGTTTTTCTAGTTTGGATAAATAACCTGTTTTAAAAAATGTGAAAAACTTTTCTAATTTATTAATTGTAAAAGAAATATTACTGAAATTAGAGTGTCTCACCTTTGGGTCACGGATTATCACCAAACCTTGAGTACGGCTTTGCTAAATCAAAATATAAAGAAGCTCAACATTTTAAAGTCAATGCCCTATTTTTTCAAAGAGACACGTTTTTAAAGTTTTATTTCAATTTTATAGACTAAAACTAGAAAATCTAATGAAAAAAAGTTGCAAGTACTTAAACACAAGTACAAAACACAACAACAAAAAAAAACAAATAAAAGAATAATACAGCATCAGTCGTTTTTTCTACTTAAATGCTTTTAACGCTTGAAAGAAAACAGATTTTTTAATTTTTTTGATTTTTTGATTAAATAATTGAAACACACAATCAATTATTTAGAAGTAATTTATCAAAAAATAGTTATTATTTAATTTCCAATTAAAATAAAAATCCATGCTGAACAATTATTAATATTTAATCGCTATACTGCCATAAATCTTTTTATCGGTTTCCAATCCCTTTTACAGCATTTTTTTAATTCTTTTTTTAAGTCTCTTTTTTATTATTGAAATAAGTATTATTTTACAAGAAAATTTAATAATTTTTTCAAATACACATTTTTTTGTTCACATAGCTCTACTTTTTATTTTAAACTTTGATTTATAAATCTTATTTTATATTTACCGATAATAATGGTTCCTTGCAAGTAACTTAATAATAAAGTCGTTATTTAATTATCTTTTTACTAGTTACGACACTAATTATAAAATATTTTTAATAGCGTTTAAATTATTATTTCAAATAGAATGTGCATCGCAAAATAATAATTGATTTAAAAATTTATTAAATGTCAATCTTTCTATTTAAAATAAATAGTAATTACGAATATTTAAACAACAATTACTGTAGAATAGGCAGGTGAGTATATGCGACTTTCGGGCATATGATACTAAATGTTGCTTAAGTGGATAACATACTGGAGTTCTTATTTTTTTGGATCGGGTTCAAATCCCTTCAAGAGCTTATTTTAATAAACCATTTTAGTTAATGAATTAGGTATTATTTTTTTATATGAGAATATTAAAAATTCAAGAATTTTTCAAATTAATAATTGTCTTCCCACATAGGTTTACTTTTAATTTGAATAATGATGAATCATTATTAAAAATAAACGATAGTTAATGTAATAATTAGTAAAAATAATAACATTATTATAATTAAAAATAATTAAATCTGTAATCCGTAAATATCAATAAAATAAAACTTATTAAAAATATTGTTTACGTATAAATTATAAAATATATTTAATAGTATTTCATTATTATTATTCAAATTATAAAGTTGAGCTATGTGAAAAAAGAAATGTGTATTTGAGAAATTATTATTTTTTTTCGTTGTACATATAATAAATAATACTTAATTCGTTAATTAAAAAAGGTTTATTAAAAAAACCTCTAGAAGCAATTTGAACTCAATCCAAAAATTTAGAACTCCCAGTATGATATCCACTTAACCAATGTAACATTTAATTTCAAATAACAGGAAGTTCTATATTTTAATCTATCATAAACTAATTGCTATTTAATAACAGGTTTGCTCAAGTACTTATTTATAATGTTCTTTACACTGTTCTACCGAATCTTTTTATTAATTAATAAAAAATAATAATTATCTAGTAATTATAATATATATATAATTATAATAGGAACATTATAAATAAGTACTTGAGTACACAGCAAACCTGTTATTAAATAGCAATTAGTATATGATATGATATATATATATATATATATATATATCCCTATATTATATAGTTATAAGGTCAAAACCAAAGATTATCACCCTCCTCCCCCCTCCTCCCCCCTCCTCCCCGCTCCTCCACCCCTCCTCATTCAACATTTCCTCTCCTCATTTTTTTCATTAATTTATGTTATATTTATCATTTTAATGATATTTTTTCATATATTTAAAAAATATACCTGCTCCTCTTTAACTATCCTCCCCCCTCCTCCCCCCTCCTCAGTGATATTCCTCAACCCCTCCTCAGGAACATCCTCAATATTGAACCCCTCCTCAACCCCTCCTCAATATTAAATAATTATGAAAAATATGTATACTGCGACAAAATTTTAAATGTATGTTATTAACGAAAAATAAAATAATTTCGGAAAATGATATCGAATTTAAATTTTGGCTTTTAAATGTAGCCAATGGCAATTTTTTATCAAACTATGATCGATAAAGTAAAGTAACAAAAATCCCAAAATCAATTATACAACCGAAAATATTATAGATGAAATTTTTGGATACTTAAAGATATGAAAAATCGACATTAAGTTTCATAACGTATACAGGTAAAAAAATGAGAAAAATGCAACGATTATTTTCTAGAATTCGCCTGTATCACAAAATGGGGGGTGGACGAGCGGAGCGAGTAGGGGGGGACCCCCCCTAGTATATGTGTATATATATACTAGGGGGTACCACCCTACAATTATATCTGTTTACTTTTCGAGTCGATGACTAGAAACTCATTTTTCAATTTTCACTTTTTTCCCATAGATGATGCTTAAATTAGTCTACCCATTTGCTTTAGCGATATAATTGAATATATTTAATTTTTCAGTAAATTTCTAGAAAATAATTTTTTACAAAGATTATTTTATTTTAATACCATTATTTTAATTAAAATTATCAGCAACATAATAAATGCACATTTTTAAATTTTAATTCATGTTGAAGTAATCCATTATGAGTTAACAAGTTTATAAATTCTGTTGGAATTATATTTGTTAGATGTTCATTATTATCGAAGAAACAATGAACATTTAGCAAATATACAATATACAAAGAAAGACATTCTCAAATATACAAAAAAATTCATTGCTAATTTCAATGATATCCATATTTTTGGAGCTAACATTACACTTTCATAAAAATTGAGGTGGAGCTGAGGAGGGGTTCAATAATGAGGAGTTGACTGAGGGGCTGAGGAGGATTTGCGTGGTGGGGAGAGGAGGGAGAGGAGGGGAGTGGAGGGGGGAGGAGGGGGGGGGGAGGGGGGGGAGGAGGGGTTTAGACCTCCTTTTTGGCCTTATGTCTATATAATGTAGGGAGATATACAGGGTGTCCAAAAATTCCCTGAACGCCTTATTATTATTTTCCAGGTAAACTGATTTTGGACAAGGTCAAGATCAATATAGAGGTACCTTTTGCCAAGAAATTTAATAGCGACCTTGGATTTGACCTTGGGTTTGACTTTCAAGGTTATTTCAAGGTCAACTCTGTTTTTTCAAATGGGAACCCCTATTTTTGACCACGGAAATCGAAAGAGCAGAAAATTTTACGCCCAAACACGTGTTCAAATCATGGCTCAAGGATGACCTTGATGGTCACAAGGTCATTTAACCTCGAACAAGGTCTGGAAACCTCTTGGCATAGGAAATTTTCAATTTTTGTACCACAAAAGCTATTACCTTTATCAAAGTGCATGCAACGGTGATGCTCTGCACGGCCTTGACGATGCCCTTCAAGGACATTTTACTTTGAATTTTCTTATTTACTTTTAGCATTACCCGGGAACAACGACGTGGTCGCAGTAAAATCTGTTCCTTTTGGGGTGTTTGAATAGCGTGAGTCCCCTTGCCTCTCACAAGTGAGGTGCCTGATTAACGTGAGTCCCGTGACAAAAGTTACCTCTAGATTGACCTTGACCTTGTCCAAAATCAGTTTATCTGGAAAATTATTAAGGTGTTCCGGGAATTTTTGGACACCCTGTATATATACTCCCCTCCTCCCCCTCCTTTTCTTTATTTTCCCTTCCTCCCTTTTTTCATTATATTTATATGATATTTATCATTTTAATGATACGTTTTTATATATTTAAAAAATATTCCTGCTCCTCTTCACCCCCTCCCCCCTCTTCGGTGATATTCCTTAACCCGTCCTCAGTAACCTCCTCATTATTGAACCCCTCCTCAGCCCCTCCACAATTTTTATAAAATTGTAATGTTAACTCCAAAAAGTGTGGATAAAAAATTTACAATAAATTTCTTAACCGTATAGCGATACAGTCTACGGTATATTGAATCATTGAATTGAATTCAATTGAATTGAATTTTTTTTTTTTTTTTTTTTTTTTTATTTAATAGGAGGGAGGAAATCTCTTGAATGAGACCTCAGGGGACCGGTCCCCTGGTGTGTGGGACTCTCCAGCACAGAAGGTGCTGGCCTACCCACTAAAAGCTCGCCCCCCTTGACGCATGCCCGCCCGCTGCTCCCCGCAGTTATCTACAGGTCGGAGCAGGCGGGAGTGCGTCGAGGAGACCTCCTTCCTGGCTTGGAAAACCCCCTCCCCGGAAACCGCCGTTAGGCATTACTTCGGGGAGGGGACCAGGTTGTTTGCCACGGGGCACTCTCCGGAGCAGATATCCTCAAATAACTAGGGGAGGTCCGCCTTCTTCTGACGGAGGATGCCCTCCGCGAATTTGGCGACCCTCCCCCAGTTTTCCTCAGAAGAGAGCATCAGGGGGACGATGCCTTCAGGTGTTACCCCTCCAGCCTCGCCCCCCAGTGCTGCCCTCTCCGACATCCATCGCACACACACGAAGAAAGTGTGATGGGCATCATCTTTCGCGGACCCGCAATATAAGCAACTGGGGTCCGCGACTTTGCCCATCCTATGCAGGTACGCGCGGAAGTACCCATGACCGGGTAACATCTGGGTAAGGTAATAACTAACCTCCCCATGATGCCGCCCGGTCCATGGGGCCACCTGACTTATTAGTCTGGCGGTCCACCTTCCGCGCGTATCCTGCGCCCACCGATCCTGCCAGCAGGCGAGGGATTGCTCCCTAGCCCGCTTCTTTACTTCGACGTGCCCCTTCATTTGGTGGACGATCTTCCGCTCTCGGGCCAGGAGGTCGATAGGTATTACCCCAGCGACCACTAGTGAAGCCGCCTCCGAGACCGTGCGATACGAGCATGCTACACGAAGGGCACATCTCCTTTGTACCGCCGCCATGCGCTTGCGGTACATTTCGTACCGAAGCGCGTCGGCCCAAACTTCAGCACCGTAAAGCATGACGGACTCAGCGGCGCGTAGTAGCAGCCGCCTGATGCATAGCCGTGGTCCACCCAAGTTGGTCATAACCCTGCAAAGGGAAGCCACCACCACAGTCGCCTTGTCCGCCGACCTCCGAATATGTTCTCCAAAGGTGAGCTTCGTATCTAGCATCACCCCTAGATACTTCACGCATGCTTTGGTCTGAACCGACACTTCACCTATACTTAGCTGCTGCACTCGGGGGATGCGCTTCTTCATGAGGAGCACAATCTCGGTTTTGGCCTCAGCTAGCTCCAGCCCATGGTCGCTCATCCAATAGCGAATTCTACGCATGGTCTGGTCGAGTCGTGTCTGCGCCAGCGTCATATTGCGAGCAATAATAACAGCCGCCGCGTCATCCGCGTACCCGACCAGCAAGCAGCCTTCCGGCATTTCCAGTCGAAAGATCCCATCGTAGGAGGCGTTCCATAGGTCGGATCGGAGCTAATAATAAAAATTATAAAGAAATTTCAAATGCTGTAGAAAAATGTTTAATTGATTTATCTGATTATAATGAAATATTTCTTGCATCAAGAGATTTTCGACATATGTTACTAATTGTTCCATCTGGGAATCGAGTTACTGAGAGTTACTGGGAATTATAAAAAATAGGTATACTGTGACAAAATTTTAAATGTATGTCATTAAAGCAAAATAAAAAAATTTCGGAAAATGATTTCGAATTTAAATTTTGGCTTTTAAATGAAGTCAATGGCAATTTTTTTCCCAAATTTAATCGAGAAAGTAAAGTAACAAAAATCCCAAAAACAATTATATCAAACGAAAATATTATAGATGAAATTTTTGGATACTTAAAGATATTGAAAATCGACATTTTTATGAAATATTTAGCTTCAAAATAATAATGAGCATTTAGTAAATATAATTCCAACAGAATTTTTAAACTCGTTAACTCCGAATGGATTACATCAAAGTAAATAAAATTAAAAAATGACGCAATTATCGTGTTGCTGAAAATTTTACATTGAAATAATAGTTTTAAAATAAAATAATAGTTATAAAAAATTAATTTTTTGAATTTGACTGAAAAAATAAATATATTCAATTACATCGCTAAAGCAATTGGGTAAATAATTCTCAAAGCCCATTGACAGAAACTGATATGCATAGCAATATGATTTTGTCTTGTCTTGGACTACGGTAATGATCACCACTTACCACTTGGGTGATAAGTATGATATCGAAGTCTATTAAGAATAGACAAATTTGAGGATCCGCATGGACATCCGCTAAAACAGTTAATGTGCCAGCATCTATTCTAACAACTATAATAAAATATCCATTTCGAGCTCGTCGAGTCGATCGCCGTAAAGTTGTATGATCAGCATATGAGTGGCCGCGTGGAAGAAGGGCGTAACTCGAAAAGTGTCATTTTGGGGAAAACGAAAAAAACGTTATAACTCGGTATCGGTTCACTAGAATGTAAAGCTATTATAGTATGTTATAGAGGGCACTTAGATACAATAAAAACCACTTTCACTTGTAAGTTAAAGGTTCCTCATAAAAAATTATCGCACTTTGAAAAATCAGAGTTACGCCCTTTTTGCTATTTTTGCATTAAAAAAAAAATATTTACATAGGAATAAATAATTAAAAATTTTTTGGTCATTTAGAAAACATTTATTTACATATCTTAAACTATATAACATGTCCAATTTTATATTTTATAACGAAAAAATTTTTATTTAACGCAATTTTTAACGCAATAAATTAATAAATCGAATTAACACAGTATTTAAAATTTAAATTATGTTATTTAATAACATATTATAAACAAGTATCCAACCCAATTAATCTTCATCAGACTCATTTTCCATTTCTGAATTTTTATTTTCATTTACATAAGGAAAAACAGTTTTATCATACCAATTTTGCGCGTCAATAGGTAGGAATTTCATCAAGAATTTTAAATCAGCGATTTTAGCTTTTTTGAGGCCTACAAAATCAATGTCTTTTAATTTCTTTGTAACATTCATTAGATTCTTACGCGAAATTTCAAACAATGAAAATTTCACGCCTTCTTTATTTGAATAATTACTAAACTACTGTTACTATTATTTGAATAGTTACTAATTACTGTACTACTGTTTTGATACCATCCGGTACTCTTCGTATGCGTTATATTATGAAAATAGCAAAAATGGCTTAACTCGAGTTACGCCCTTCTTCCACGCGGCCACTCATTTTATAATGAAAAAATATATTTTTCTTGCTTTGATATTTTACGCACGCATAAAGGGCCTCAGTTAGATTCATTATCAATCATAAACTGAAAAAGGCCATAACTCGAGTTACGCCCTTCTTCCACGCGGCCACTCATATCTTCTATTCGTAAAAGGTCGCGCATAAAGTCTTGTCGCTGCTCTGTATCTTTTACAACACTCTCCGAAAACTAGAATCATATCATAAATTTCTTCGGAAGGTGTGCGGGTGTTTTATTTAATTAAATTGTTGAGGACGACGGAAGGGAATTCGTCGCCGTCGAGCTGTCCTGCAATGTTTATGTTGCGCAGGTAGGCTCGACGAAACGAAGAAAGGAGAAAATGAGGATTACCTGGTGCTCAGGTCCGATGAGAATGTACGAATAAAAGAGAGAGAGAGAGAGTCCGACGAATCGAGAAGTTTATTGCAGCGGGAGGTAGCCCGACCGTGCCGCGACAGCGCACGCAGCCGAGGCGAAAGACGGCCGCTCAGCTGAGCGCGACCGCCATCTTTCCTCGACCCCGCGACTGCCGCGACGAGAGAGGATGACGCCGCCGAGGATGCCAAATACACTCACACTCAACGATCAAACACACGCGACACTAGGACGCGGGTGCACGAGGAAGCGAGAGCTTAGGCAGAGACGCACGAGCAGGTCGAGCACGTGTTGCTCGGCCGGCGGAAACTGAATTTCGCACTAGGCGCGAGAGAGACAGCGCGCGGAGGAAGAGAGAGAGAGCGCGCGGAGCGAGAGAGACGGCGCGCTACGTGCGAGTGAGAGAGGACGATGCGCGCGGCCATAGGAGCGAGAAAGAAACGACCGATCTCCGCTCCTATGTATCGCAGAGCAATGAGAGACAGCGCAATCGATTCGGGGTCGCCGGAACTCTCATGCCCGATGTTCGCCTCCGTCAGGGCGAGGTGTCGTGCCTCCGCGAGGGCGCTAATACCGCCGCGCGACCTCAGGTACGTGAGGGCGCTCGTGTCGCGCGCGAACCGGCGCGCCGATCATTGAGATGGATATTCGATGTCTTAGAAAGAGAGAGACAATTCGTGACGCGGGCAGAACGGCGGTTTGCAAATCAAACCGCCATTCTGGAATAAGTCTTGGTATTGACGCCACGTTGTTCTAAGTAGTAAATTCTGGCAGTTTTAGTAGTTGGTAGTGTTAGCAGTTTAGTAGATTTTTTTTGGTAGTTAGGAAGTTGAGTAGGTTATAGTAGGGAGTTAGTTGAAGTTCTAGTAGGTTAGTTTTTAGTTGTAGTTGTAGTAGGGAAATCGGAGAGCGGTTTTAGTTGTTGCGCGAAACACAGGACACATCGTGACAAGTGGCCTATTTTCCCCTTGAGTGTTTGTGTTTTGTAGCGCATTTTTCAGCGATCACGGGGCGGCGGTTAGCTCCAGAAGCAGTGAAGCGGAAAAGCCGTGAAGCGGAGTTTTGCCTCAGCCGCCGAGGACAACCCCGGACTCGTTGCGTCAACGACCACCCTTAAGTCTAAGCCAGCCGGACAAACGGACCCAAGGCGGTGCTTAAGCACCTGGCACCCTTTTTATAATATCGTGAGTTCAGAGGTTGATTGATTCCGCATGTGATAAGGGGTTGGGATTTATGTGATTGTTAGTGTAGGTAAATTTAAGTGAAGAGAGCACAGCCCGTTGGTCCGTCAGTGTACGAGGACATTAAAATACTATATCACAGAGGATAGTCGACCATATTCAAAATTTTAACTTCAAATTAGACAATTAATACAATTTTTGATAAACGATCAAAAAGTAGATGCCAAAATGATGCCACAAAAATCAGATCAATATTTATACCCATAGTACACAGTCTAGGATAGCTAGAAAATCTGTAGGAAAAGAAATAAAAGATTTTTGTACAAAAGCTATAGTGGGATAAGCTAGTCAAAATTACACTTACCTGAATGTTTCTTTTTGAGTCGATCATTAAAAGTATATTATTAAAAACACCTTTGGCCAAATTTTTAGCTCTCTAGGTGCTAAATTTAAATTATTTTTTAGGTTATTTCGTAAATTTTCGGCTAACTTCTAAGTAGTAATTTTATGTGTATTCATTTTCTTTCTTTCAAATGACGGTGTCAGAATTAGTGATTTCGCGCCGGAACATAGCCAAAATTCGAAAAACCTATTTTTTTAAGCATTTTTCCCGTGTTTTTGAGACATAACCTTAAAACCGATGACTAAATAAAAGTTTATATTATATTTTTATCTATTTCTTCTATATCCTCAAAACACACTTTTAGAACTACCATTTTTTCATTAAATAGTGCTTTAAAATTAAATTGAAAACTTTTTTTTTCATATTTTTACCATCTTTTTAAGCATTACCTCAAAGAAGATAATTCAAAAGGTAGCAGGATGTTGAAGTTTGCAGGCAGTTTCGGGGTGCAAATTACGGAAACATAACACTTCATAATTAAAGAGAGGAATTCTAATTTATTACTAATTTAGGTTACAATTAAACTATAAATTGTAAAAATACTATAATTAAGACATGTGTCACGAAACTTTAAATTGTGTGTCTGCGGGCTCGACTCTTTAACCACAAGGTTATAACAAAACTGCCAGAACGCCAAATCTTGAATTTTCGGCAGCGCTGGCGGTTCCTAGGTCGAGTGAATGTTTACATGTGTATGT
Organism: Sycophila sp. Sp_5; assembly: GCA_018906775.1. Lineage (NCBI taxonomy): Eukaryota > Metazoa > Arthropoda > Insecta > Hymenoptera > Eurytomidae > Sycophila > Sycophila sp. Sp_5. The sequence continues at coordinate 859,757 of JACCID010000066.1, forward strand.
GCGTGGGAGAACGTATAGTATAAGTATTTGATAATCTAAGTCAATCCTGAACATTCCGCCCGCCTTTGCCAGTACCTGGCGAATAATCTTCACCCCTCTCAGGCTGGGGACTTATCTTTGTAATTGGCCGAACCAGCAATGTAAAAACAGTTTTGATCTTGACAACCTGAGGCAGTCCATCAGATTCCAGGGTAACTTCTAATACACGTCTAAAAGGCCACTTACATGGAGGCAAGGGTTCCATGCTCACAAGACATAAGTCTCCTACCTTGATCGGTGGATTCTTGTGCAGGTACTCGCTGGATTATCAATTCCAAAGGTGTTCTGCATACGTTATATAAGTTGCCACCTGTTAAGACGAGAATCAGGCAACTTCGAGAATGATGGTTCAGGTACCGCCAGCAATGCAGTTCCAATCACAAAATGTCCTGGAGTAAGTAAGGGTAGAGAGGTCAGAAGGATCATCTGAGATAGGCAGCGCTGGCGGTTCCTAGGTCGAGTAAATGTTTACATGTGTATGTGCGTGGGAGATCGTATAGTATAAGTATTTGATAAACTAAGTCAATCTTGAACACAGGACATTGTAAATAATCTTGAAGCTTTTTTTAATGAAAAAAATTTTTAGAGTTGAGATATACCTTCGTCAGTACCTGTAAAAGGCCTGATATAGCTATTTTTAAGAGGTAAGCGTACTGCATATTACAGAATTTTTCATGAAAAATATAAACATATGCATGCATTTTTAACTGTGCCTTATTATTACATATTATGACTCGATATACGTATCAATTTTGATCTAAAAAATCTAAAAAAAATCAGAGGGTTTCCTTATTTATATTTTCAGAGGTAAAGTAATTCTGATAAAGGTCAAGGTCATTTCTTAAGTAACTTTTAACGAGGAATCTAATGGTGACATTCACTTTGACCTTGGACTTGACCTTGAATGTTATTTCAAGGTCAACTGTTTTTTTTTAAATAGGAACCCCCATTTTTAAGACTGGTAATCGATAGAGCGGGAAATTTTACATTCAGATACGTAATTAAGTCAGAGCTAGTGATTGAACTTGAGGGTTACTCCAAGGTTATTTACACTCCAGCAAGGTTCTTAGATACCTCTGAATATTTTTGCAAGCGGTAAAGCTATTCCTCGTGTAACTTTCAACGAGGAACTCAATGGTGACCTTATACTTGACCTTGGACGTGACCTTCAAGGTTATTTCAAGGACACCTATTGTTTTTAATGGAAATCTTCATTTTTTACACTGGCAATCGATAGAGTGGGAAATTTCATTTTGAAAATAGTATTTGACGTGATCTTTAGAAGGTCAAATCAAGGTCAATTTTGGATAAACTGTCAAAACATTGTCGTATTCAAACTTTAGAGGATTTATGAAAGACTAAATGTTTGAAAAAGTTTTGAAACCAACAACATCGACCACCTTGACTTTGGGATCAGCCGTTGAGTCGTTGTTTCTGGGTAACGCTAAAAGTAAGAATAAGGGCGATAGTAAGGTTATTAATTTAAAAAGTGCTTGAACTTTCAAATAATGTGCAAAGCTGATCTCAAAGTCAAGGTGGTCGATGTTGTTGGTTTCAAAACTTTTTCAAACATTTAGTCTTTCATAAATCCTCTAAAGTTTGAATACGACAATATTTTGACAGTTTATCCAAAATTGACCTTGATTTGACCTTCTAAAGATCACGTCAAATACTATTTTCGAAATGAAATTTCCCACTTTATCGATTGCCAGTGTAAAAAATGAAGATTTCCATTAAAAACAATAGGTGTCCTTGAAATAACCTTGAAGGTCACGTCCAAGGTCAAGTATAAGGTCACCATTGAGTTCCTCGTTGAAAGTTACACGAGGAATAGCTTTACCGCTTGCAAAAATATTCAGAGGTATCTAAGAACCTTGCTGGAGTGTAAATAACCTTGGAGTAACCCTCAAGTTCAATCACTAGCTCTGACTTAATTACGTATCTGAATGTAAAATTTCCCGCTCTATCGATTACTTAGTCTTAAAAATAGGGGTTCCTATTTAAAAAAAAACAGTTGACCTTGAAATAACCTTCAAGGTCAAGTCCGAGGTCAAAGTGAATGTCACCATTAGATTCCTCGTCGAAAGTTACTTAAGAAATGACCTTGACCTTTATCAGAATTACTTTACCTCTGAAAATATTCAGCCGTCCCGGGACTTAATTGACACCCTGTATACAAGAACGTGTTCGTGAATTTTTTCAGATTTAAGAGTGCTCTAACCCCCTGGTGAAAATAGACGACAGCCAATCAGAGTGTTTGAATTTTTGTGGACGATTTCCGCTCGAATTTTTACAATATGATCTCAAAACTGAAATAGTTATAAACTTGTAACTTGGATACACAGCGAAAGACCGAGATATCTCCGGAAATTTTTATTTAAATGCACTCTTAAAGCACGGGATCGAACAGAAAAAATTATTTTTGAAATACACGTTTTTTAGGTTAGGAGATTCCAATTAGCACCTAGAGAGCTGAAAATTCGGCCAAAGGGGTTTTTAATAATGTACTTTTAATGGTCAACTCAAAAAAAAACATCCAGGTAAGTATAATTTTGTCTAGCTTATCCCGCTATAGCTTTTCTGCAGTCTTTTGAATAGTCTTTTATTTTAAAAAAATATAAAGAATTCTATATTGGAGACCGTGGTATGTTAAAAAATGCTTTAAAACTTTGTCATCAAAATTTACTATGATTAAATTCCAAGTACGTTATTATTAAACATCCTGAAGGATACCGATCTTGCTAGATTCACTATGTTACTCCAGCGCAAGTTTTACTTTCTTTCAAATGCACTCAATTGCCTAGAATTTGTAAGGTATTCATCGGAGGAACCACAAGTCATAAAAATCGAACATTACGACCAAAAGTTGCTGAATTAATTTTGAAGTTTAGTCCTTAAATTTATTTTCAAAGTAGGATTTTTCACTCTAGGGTGACCTCGAACCAATATATCCACTCCGCTTCTAAGTTCATTAGAAGCAGAGTGGATATATTAGTCCTAAGACATAACTTATTGGCGACAATATTGTGCAGAGATACGGGAACTGTTTCGCTTCAAATATTTTATATATTCACTAAAAATTTCCGTATGGTACGAGCAGTGAAGTCTGGGTGAGAGTTTGTAAGGTTGATAGGGCAATGGTGAAGGAAAGAGTGTGTGCGGAGTTTCGCTTAGGTTCTCTCCGAGTAATTACGCGGAGCAGAATCGTTGCTCCGCGTCGATTGCGAGTCGCACGATTGGCCGGCGAATTCTCAGCGCGGCCGGGAATTCGTAAGAGCGCGCGCGTTTGCGTTCGCGCGCGGCTCCGCATGACAACGTTCAGGCACGCGCGGGGCATTCGGCCCGAAGCAGACTAACTTCCCTGGGACGCTGGTTCTTGTACTTAATTTGCAGATGCAATAAAGTCCTCTACTTTCTATTGTACTCGATGTACACGGGCCGCGGCAACACGAGCTCGCCGTCGAGTGCTCGCGTGCACCCCTAGGTAAGACCCTCGCGGGGCACTCGTACGTGCCCCATTGCACCTTGTCTCGTGAGGAAATTAGGTTTCTCCGCGAGACAAATCAAGGTAACCATCCCGTTACAATATTTAAAATCGTCTTAATTGTTATGTTTAATAGTGACAAAAATAATATTATACCATTTAAATGACAGCAATGACTAATATATACAAAAATTGGAATTTATTAATGATGAATGTTTCTGATACAAACTTAGATACACCATATTTATCATTCACATGTTTACAAACATACACACACACAAATACAAAGACATACATTTATATATAGTTGTTAATTTGTTAAATATTGTAGATATTACTTTTGTGACAAAACTTTTATAAATATTAAATGAGAACATTTCTTAAAACCAGTATGTCATTTTAATCGATCCGTCCGAATCTCTTTGTGTATCCATAATGCTAGTTTGGCGAACTAATTTATGTAAATTGGTTTGTTTAGATTTTCCCTTTAAAAGATTATCTGGAACTGTGCACATTTCCATACTTTCATCACGGGAAAAATCTTCATAAGAAGGTTGTACCACTGGACTAGAAAATAAAGAAAAAACATGCATTCAGTATTTTTAAGATGCAAAAGTCATTTAAAATGTTTTCAACAAATCGATGGCTCCTATTCATATAATGCTATTTGAAAAAGCAATTTCATACAATGTTTCATATCATTCTATTTCAAAAAGTTCTTTCATACAATGCCATTTCAAAAAACAGTTCCATATGATCCCATTGCAAAATAAATTTCATATAATGCTATTTGAAAACGTAATTTTATTGAATGATGTTTCATAAAGTGAGTGTCAAAATAATTGTATCACAATTAAAAAACCTATTAACATATTGCAAAAGTTAGTTGTAGTATTATTTATTGTTATTGTATTATTGACTTAGAGTTAAGGTTATTGTAATAGAGTTATTGAGTTAAGGTTAAGACTTACGTGCCAATGAATTGGCAGTGGTTTTTTTTTGGTTGGTTTTGTAAAATAGAAACTGCTTCTATTTTCCAAAACAAACCAAAACAAACCACTGCCAATTCATTGGCGCGTAACTCTTAACCCTTTAGCGACCGTATGTAGCAAATTTGTTACATTCACTAGGACATTGATAAAAACTTATTAAATGAATAAAATACGTTGTGTTACATTAAAGATCCTTAAAAGTATGCCAACTGCAACCTGTAGACGTATTTCTTTCTTTGAAATTTTTTTTATTGTTTTGTTATAACATTAAAATAAATAATAATTTTTCAAATTTATTATGTTTGACAAAATGTCAAATTTAAAAAAAAAAAAAAAATAGGCATAACATCTTTTTTATTTATTAAGGGGATGCCGAACATAATTTCCGTGCTCTACTGTACCGACAATTCTCTATATTCTCTGCTATAGCATCTAATGTAAATTTGATTTTTCAAATAATTTTGAAACGGCTTGCTTAATGGCAGTTCTGTTTGCATCAAAATATTATTTATAATTCGTAGAATGTGCGTAAACTTCTTTTTTGGCTAATTTCATTTCCTATTGCTGAAAATACTGACTTATTTTTCAATTGGAATTGAAATCAGCCAAAAAAGAAGTTTACGCACATTCTACGAATTATAAATAATATTTTGATGCAAACAGAACTGCCATTAAGCAAGCCGTTTCAAAATTATTTGAAAAATCAAATTTGCCTTAGAGGTTAGCAAAAACATAGAGAATCGTCGGTATAGTAGAGCGCGAAAATTAAGTTAGGCATCCCCTTAATGTTTAATCTTCTTAAATAGAGTCCAGATAACGTAGTTATTGTGTATTTAGTATTTATTTAAATAATTATAAAAAACTATGATTTTTGAAAATTGAATGTAGCATATTTGCTACAATGGGCCTTTAAGGTATAAAATTAAGAAAACTGTTTTTGTTATTGAGCGACACGTTGTGAATTTCTCGGAACTAAATTATAGCTTTTTTCATATATTAAATTATATATTGTTTATTATATTGTTAAAAGTAGTGTAAAGTTAGAAATTTATTAATTTGATTACATTACTATTGTGATTTTGTGTTATTTTTCTACATTTATAAATTAATATTTATACACTCTATTGTAACATGTTTTTATAACAGAAATATAGATTTTGTATGATTAAATTTACATAAACATTGTTTTCATACATTTATACCCTAAACGCCCAATGTAGCAAATTTGCTACATATGAATAAATGCTTTGTGTCGTAAAAAAAAATTATAGGTTCAAGAAGTCTCACAGACAATTATTATCAACAATATTCAGGAAAAAAATTATTTTTTTAACGCCAACAGGGCTTCGGTTTTAAAGGGTTAACCTTAACTCAATAACTCTATTACAATAACCTTAACTCCAAGTGAATAACACAAGAACAATTAATAGGTTTTTTTATAATTGAGATACAAATATTTTCACACTTACTTTATGAAACATCATTCAATAAAATTACGTTTTGAAATAGCATCATATGAAATTGTATTTTGAAATAGAATTATATGAAATCACTTTCTGAAATAGAATCATATGAAATTCTTTTTCAAATAGCATTATATGAAATTTATTTTGAAATGAGATCATATGAAACTGTTTTTTGCAATGGCATTGCATGAAACTATTTTTTCAAATGTCATTGTATGAAAGCACTTTTTGAAATAGAATAATATGAAACATTCTTTTGAATTAACATTGTATGAAATGGCTTTTTCAAATAGCATTATATGAATAGGAGCCATCGAAATATATATAACCGTTATTCTCTAATATTTTCAAGTTGCGTCAGTATCTCCCTTACTATGCAGAAACTATAATCCACGTTTTATGAGAATTACTCGGTTCAAACTACGCTTGCGAATTAAAATTTGCACAAAGGGGCTAGCTGCATAAGATAATTGAATTTATCCTTAAGGGGAGGTCAGGGTCCTGTTCTACCGATCAATATTTTTAACTGCATTCTTCGCTTTTCTCATCAATTATAGGGTAGAATAGTCTAAGATTATGCAGTTGTTTATACTAAAATATAAAAAAAATTGAATTCGGTTTTATCAATTGATAATTTAGTTTTTTGTTGAATATTTTATTAAAATATGAGTTATCTGACATAATTTTATACAGTAATTGATGAGAAAAACAAAGAACGCCGTTAGAGATATCAGTTGGTAACGTCGGAATCTACTATCACTCCGACCTCCTCTTAAGGGGATGCCGAACATAATTTCCGCGCTCTACTGTACCGACAATTCTCTACATTCTCTGCTACAGCATCTAATGTAAATTTGATTTTTCAAATAATTTTGAAACGGCTTGCTTAAGGGGAGGTCGTACCATCCTACATTACCGACCGCGGTACGAATCGCTGTTTCCAACTTTTCTCTGCCATTTATTAGTGAAATTTTGCACAAATTAAATTGCACTCAAAAAATTCATTGAAGAAGAGGGCTCAACTAAGATAATTGTAATACGGAGTCAAAAATTATAAAATTAATAAATTTTTTAATTTGGCATAAAACGATGTTGAGTTGAACGATCGCAGCGCCATTGCTTATTTGCTAGTAAGGTAGCGACGATTTTTGACTCCGTATTACAATTATCTTAGTTGAGCCCTCTTCTTCGATGAATTTTTTGAGTGGAATTTAATTTGTGCGTAATTTCACTAATAAATGGCAGAGAAAAGTTGGAAACAGCGATTCGTACCGCGGTCGGTAATGTAGGATGGTACGACCTCCCCTTAATGGCAGTTCTGTTTGCATTAAAATATTATTTATAATTCGTAGAATGTGCGTAAACTTCTTTTTTGGATGATTTCAATTCCAATTGAAAAATAAGTCAGTATTTTCAGCAATAGGAAATGAAATCAGCCAAAAAAGAAGTCTACGCACATTCTACGAATTATAAATAATATTTTGATGCAAACAGAACTGCCATGAAGCAAGCCGTTTCAAAATTATTTGAAAAATCAAATTTACATTAGATGCTATAGCAGAGAATATAGAGAATTGTCGGTACAGTAGAGCACGGAAATTATGTTCGGCATCCCCTTAAGGGGAGGTCGTTCCAGCCTACATTGCCGACCGCGATACGAATCGCTGTTTCCAACTTTTCTCTGTCATTTATTAGTGAAATAATGCACAAATTAAATTCCACTCAAAAAATTCATTGAAGAAGAGGGCTCAACTAAGGTAATTGTAATACGGAGTCAAAAATTATAAAATTCATAAATTTTTTAATTTGGCATAAAACGATGTTGAGTTGAACGATCGCAGCGCCATTGCTTATTTGCTAGTAAGGTAGCGACGATTTTTGACTCCGTATTACAATTATCTTAGTTGAGCCCTCTTCTTTAATGAATTTTTTGAGTGGAATTTAATTTGTGCATTATTTCATTAATAAATGCCAGAGTAAAGTTGGAAACAGCGATTCGTATCGCGGTCGGTAATGTAGGATGGTACGACCTCCCCTTAAGGATATTACCAAGAGAAGAGAGGTCTTATAGCGGATATAAGATTTTAATCGATCCACGCAGCAATAACTTTTAATTTTGATTTTTTCAGAAAAAATGTTTTGAACAAAAGCTATTGGGTTTTGGACGGGGTCATCTTATGGTGACCTTCAAATTGATCTTGAACATGACCTTGACAGTTTTTTTCAAGGTCAATTATACTTTTTTTAAATGGGAACCCTTATTTTTGATACCGGATTCAGAAACAGCGTTAAATCATTTGTTTCCCATTAAAATCACCACTCTGACCTTTAAATAACCTTGAAAAATGACCTCAAAGAATACTAAACATGTTGTCACATTGGAGATTGAATTTTTCTATAAGGTATCATAGCAATGTTTATTCAGCATGCGAAATCAAAGAAACACGTACTATGCAATTTCTTTGGGATTTGATCTTCAGTTGACAAAAATAAACTTACATATACTATTTCAGATGTAGACCTTCCCGATCTTTCTGAATCAAACATAGTAGTTTTCATTAAAAAAATACAGTTGACTTTGAAGAAACTGTCAAAATCGTATTCAAACTCAATTTCGAGTTTGTGAGTTTGGGGTTTGTGTTTTTGGAGTTTGTCTTGAATAGACCTTAATAAGGTCATATAAGAAGCTTGACAACGTCATTTCAAATGTAAAATTTTCTTCTCCGAAAAGAAACTTCTCAAAACATTAAATCAAGATATCTCGGCTAACAAGAAATCTAGCGTAACGTGCTTTATGTAAAAAGATTGGTTTTCATCAAGGGGAATATATCATCAAGCCTTACATAAGACTACTTTTCCCTTAGCAGATTATTGTCCTACTACAATGTAAATTAACTAAAGCGACTTTTTACAAATAATTGGCAAATCACTTTGGCCAGTAAGTACTCAGGTAATTATGCAACAGTTCACCAACATTCGACACCGTTTGTTCTCGATTATAAATTTGAGGTTAGTTTTGTATCACAAGTATCTCATGCATGTGTATTACAAGTGTTTCACACATACAAGTATTTTATATATCTTACAACTTAACCACAAAAAACCAGATTTTTATTGTTTACTTATAAGAATACTACAGTTTGACGTAAATTCGGAAATGGCTTAATAATCAATTGTGCATACTATTTCGTCGCTACTAAAAAGTTACAAGTGAGACCTCACCTAAGATTTCATGCTATGTTATGGTACTTTTAAAGTTAAAGTTGCACTATAACTATAATTACTTGAATACACATCTTTCTTGCTTTTAGGTGTGCATTTTGGTGTTGCTATCCCGATGGTATATTGCCTTTTTAGCGATTTTTAATTTCGCTAAAGCAGAATAAATTATAAGTCCGTTGGACACTGGCCCAGGAGCGCCGCGGAAAAATATTCCTGCGGCGCCCTCGACTGGATTGGGTTGCCAGAACTCACAACGCTCGCAAGATATCATTGCTGCATCAGAGCCACGAAAATCAAGAGAAAGGAGAAAAAACCCGTGGACGCAGCCAATACCCTGCGATCCACAATCGAAGTCCAGATCGCTGTCAATCTGAACGAAGATATTGTAGCTGCTTCGCCTTATCGATTCCATTTTAGAAGAGAGAGGACATCAAGAACAGGGCCCAAAGATAGAAGAAAGAAGAACGTATGTATGTGTGAGTCGCTATGTAATTAAGATTGTTTTATTTTTTGTATATTTAGGTAAAGCCTGTCTGATACTGTTATGATTTTTATTAACTGGAGTAGAAATAAGCAGAAGGCGAGTAGTTGCGATAATTTTATAATTTATAATTGTTTAATAAGCATTAATAATAAAAGACGAAAAAGTGAACAAATCAAAGACTTGCTCACTATTTTTCGAACCTTAGCACGGCATCGAACTGAGTTTCATTACATTTGGCGACCAACGAGTGGGCAAATAGTTAGAGGTCAAAAATAAATTTTTAGTTATTAATAATAGAAGTACAAAAATTATAACGTGTAAGTTTTATTATTTAAAGCGCAATTAATTCGTCGATATAATAATATTGCGTACTAATTTTAAGATATACAAAGATTTTTTATATGTGGGGAGTTCCAACGGAACACGGTATTGAATTTGACATAGACCGCTTAAATATGAAAAAAGAAGGAAGATTAGAATTAGAAATAAAAACTTTAATCCAACAAATGGGAAATATTTTAACTATGCTCCAAAGATCGCAAGAAGGAGAAATGATGCAAAAGTTACAACATGAGATTGTTCTGCCCAATTTTTCGGGGATAATAATCGAGGATGTAAACAAGTATTTACACAATATCGGGCAATATTTGGCAATTAAAACTATCCCGTATCATTTTCAATCGAAGGTAATTGCTAGTTCGTTTGAAAGATCGTACTAAAATATGGTTCAACGCGGTAAGGTGCCATATAAATAGTTTTTTATAACTGCCTGATGCAATATGAATAGATATTTTACGCCCACTGCATCAAAAAATATTGTTTTCAACTCGGGCGTAAGTTTTACACCCTCGTGATGAGCGCGTGATACTCGGGCCTGCTTCGCAGGCCCTCGTGCGCGGCAATCATCACTCGAGGCGTAAAATTTCATTTCACGCCGTAGATACAAAAACTACTATTGAGGAATTTTGCGACAGATTTTGTAATGAGTTTTTATTCGAAGAAATTCAAGATCGTGCAAAAGATGCTTGGAGTGTTAAAAAATACGTGGACGGTAGCTTCTTAAATTATTATTACGCACGCTCCGGTGAAACTTTATTTTATAAGTTCTTGGTAGTGGTTGAAACGAAATTTTCGGTTGAAACAAAATTTCGTTGAAATTTTCGTTTCAACCACTACCAAGAACTTATAAAATAAATAAAACGATCATTTCGCAGATGCCTGAAAACATCCAACTTCCGTTAGCGGGCGTCGATTTTAACGATTCGGCAAATATTGTGCGAACTTTTGCGGGAATTCATGAAGCGCGACGCGTGATAGAAAATAATAGCACACGCATGTTTACAGGCGACACAGGACGCGCGTACCTACAGCCGCAAAGATTGTCACGAGGAGAATGTGCACCGCGCAAAAATAGATTTGAATGGAATTATGATTGGGCGCGCAATTATAATTGTACTATGAATGATAATTGGCGAAATAACAATGCGTCGCAACCGAAAATTAAAATATTCGTGACTAACTGAGTCTTTTCGATTTACGTTGTGCACGCAATACATTTTCGCGTGGACGGACGAATCTCGAACAGCGTTCCAAGAGCTGAAGAATAATTTTTCGAAGCACATTTTATTGAATCATTATAAACGTGACCGACCATTCTGTTTACAAACCGATAGCAGCTACCAAGGTATTAGCGCGGTTTTATTCCAGTACGACGACGATGGAAATCAGATGATTATCGTGCTACTATCGTGATGTCTTTTAAGCTTTGAAAAAAATTATACAAGTAGGGAGAATAAATTACAGGCAATAATTTATGCTAGAATCAAGCTACATACCTATTATAACAATCACGAAGCATTAGTATTTTTATTAACCTTTAGAGCACGGGGAATTTTGGAATTTTTAATTTCTCAGTATTTTCTATAAAAAACACATAATATGTGTCTCTAATATTGGAAAATACTCATATGTAAAGTGTCTATCCATGGTCGAGCCACTATAGTGGCTTTCCCGTCCCCTACAGGTTAAAAACTATATATTACACGACCCGCTTAATGCATTGGTTTTTAGTACTGCAAAGCTATTCCTACGAGATCGTGCATTGTCGCAGTAGTGAGAACATAATAGCCGACTATTTTAGTCGAATTTCATACACCGGAACGGACGTTGCCCAAGATTATTGTCAGACGAACAAAAATATTTTACTCTATCCGTCTCTCGACGTCGTCGCGAATATAACTATTATTGATCCATAGATCGCAGAACTAAAAGAATTGTGAGTTTTACAAGAATGTGATCAGCATTTGACGCGGATGCGTGGGAGCGCGTCTTATGAGGCGGGAGCTAATTTTAAAATTGTCAAGGAAATTTTTGTTCTACAAATCTCACACCGACAACTGGGGCACCGTAGTTTCATGGGAAATTCAAGGAAAGCTTGTTGATTCGGCTTACCAGCGATTCGGACATGTGGGAGTTTTTAAAACCATTTCTATTCTAAATGATTATTTTTGCTGGAAAGGGATGAGAAAAATGGTAAAATCGCGGGTACTAAGTTGTGACTTGTATCATCGTGTGAAGCCAACCAATAAAAATACCAGCGGTCCGTTATTACCGGTTTTTTCTAAGTCGCCCACTGATCTGGTAGCTGTAGAATTGTATGGGCCGCTTTCGCGGTCTGCACGGAGAGTTGAGTATATTTTAGTTATCCTGGATGTATTTCTCGATTAGTAATCCTCTTTCCCTTAAAAATACAAGTTGTCAAGCGTGAGGTGTCTAAGTAAGTATGTTACGGAGTGAGTGAGAGAATGAATAGTAGATTTTTTTAAATGAAAATTTTGTGATTTTTCTTCGAGCGCAAAAAAGTAAGAAGGTCGAACGTCTCAGGTAAAATGTAAGTATACATTTTGTTAGGCATGTGTGCACGGCGAAAGGTTGAGGTGGTTATTGTCCGGGGCCGCGTCGTCCTCTATCACCAACAATATGTTGATAAAAGATAGAGAATACGGGGCGGGAGAACCGGTGGTTCTTTCGCGGACGGTGAGCCAGAGAGACGTTCCACGGTTGCTAAGCGCTGTTATACGCAAAAAAGACAAATTAAGGGAAGGTCGTACCATCCTACATTACCGACCGCGATACGAATCGCTGTTTCCAACTTTTCTCTGTCATTTATTAGTGAAATAATGCACAAATTAAATTCCACTCAAAAAATTCATTGAAGAAGAGAGCTCAACTAAGATAATTGTAATACGGAGTCAAAAATCGTCGCTACCTTTCTAGCAAATAAGCAATGGCGCTGCAATCGTTCAACTCAACATCGTTTTATGCCAAATTAAAAAATTTATTAATTTTATAATTTTTGACTCCGTATTACAGTTATCTTAGTTGAGCCCTCTTCTTCAATGAATTTTTTGAGTGCAATTTAATTTGTGCAAAATTTCACTAATAAATGACAGAGAAAAGTTGGAAACAGCGATTTGTATCGCGGTCGGTAATGTAGGATGGTACGACCTCCCCTTAAGCTGGAAAAGTTGACGCTCGAAGAGAGAAAATTGTCTCCTCACTTTTGTTATATTTAGTGCTTTTGCTTTTTGCTCCTTTGGCTGTCACGTTGTGTGTTAACAATTTTCTGATTTTCTAATAAAAAAGGTTTCAAAGAATTCTAAAGATAGTATTTATTTCCCTTCGTGCGTAAATACCACGCGAAGTGGTAACAAAGTATTTAGGACGGTGGGTAAACCGAGCCGCGTGTTGAGCGATGACGGCACACAATTTTTTTTCAGCGAAATGGCGCGATTTCTTGCGGCAGAATGAGGTCGAGGCAATTAATTATTCTATCAGACATCTGTAATCGAATCCGTCAAAACGCGTAATTAGTGAGTTAGAGCGGTTTTTTCGAACATATTGCTCCGAAAAGCACCCAGCATGGGCGCGGTACCTCGAAGATATAAGATTACCAAGCAAACCAATGCCCTTAATAATATAAATACGAAATTTTTTCACATTTATTATGGGCCTTACCAAGTTAATCGTGTTTTTAATGATAATGCGTGTGAGCTCGTTGATTATAATGATGAGGAAAGAATTATTGGGCATTGCAATCGCGTGGACTTAAAAATTTATAAATTGCCACTGGCAGAATAGTATTTTAACTAAATTTTTTTCTATAGGATGTGACTATACATTTTGTTTTTATTCATAACTCAATTTCGATATGTAAGCGAAACCTATGAGATTAGGCGAGAAAATTTATTGTGTTATTTTTTGGCGTTCTTCGAATGTATGTATTGGCATGCGTGGATTTTGTATTGTGAATTATGAAACAAGAAGACGAAGCACGTCCCTTATAAGCCAGTCATTACGGATTCAATGGCGACCGAATGGCTTGAACATTCGTCGGATTTTTTATTAATATGCACTTGAGGCTATTTGGTGAGTTTGCGCCCGAAGGCCTAACCCTCACAAAAGGGGATTATTGTACTGTATAAGTCCGTTGGACACTGGCCTAACAGCGCAGGGGAAAAAAATTCCCGCGGGGCCCGAGGACTGCCACTACCCTGCGATCCACGATCGAACACCAGATCGCTATCAATCCGAACGAAGATATTGTAGCTGCTTCGCCTTATCGATTCCATTTTAGAAGAGAGAGAAAGACATCAAGAACAGGGCACAAAGATAGAAGAAAGAAGAACGTATGTATGTGTGAGTCGCTATGTAATTGAGATTGTTTTATTTTTTTTATATTTAGGTAAAGCGTGTCTGATACTGTTAGAATTTTTATTAACTGGAGTAGAAATAAACAGAAGGCCAGTAGTTGCGATAATTTTATAATTTATAATTGTTTAATAAGCATCAACAATAAAACACTAAAAAGAAAACAAATCCAAGTCTTGCTCACTATTTTTCGAATCTTAGCACGGCATCGAACTGAGTTTCATTACATGCATTCGTTGGTCAGTGGTTTGTGACATTGTTACCCAAACTTCGAATTCGACTATCAGTGTCGAATAGATTGTGAATGTTTTTACCAGGGGGGAGTAAATTACACAACGTTAGTAAAAATTTAATTTTTTTAGGATTTGCAACTTCGAACAAGTTGTCAAAATTTGTACTGTATAGGATTGCAGTGTTTGGAGAAGATTCGAGCATGTGATAGATAAATTAAGAAAAAATAATAAGATACAAACCTTACTGGCTTAAACCGACAGCAATCGTGGTATGACCAATCAATTCCAAATAATTCCCCTTCTTCTACTGTTTGTGGCAATCTTTGATTTAATGTTTCAGGCAATCTAAGCCCAGATATGCCTCCAATGACAGAAACTACACCCATGATAACTAATGGTAATATTAGATTATCTTTTCCCTGAAAACGTAAATTATGATTATATTTATTTCAATGCATTTTACTATCATTCTATTTAATTTCAACTATAGAAAATGTGAGATATAGATGTGCGCCGTCGTCGCCACCACCCCTAAGTGGCACTCTTGTCCCTTTCTTAGTTCATGCTTGAGAGGACGAGCACGCGTTCTCCCCTACTAATTACTCATTCCATTTAGGACGCTTGACCAAAGCCCCACGTTTTTCTAAATTTTCTAAAATTAGCTTTTCTTCCTTTGTATGTAAAGATAAAGTAGAAGTGTTGTATTTTGATTTGTTTAATTTGGAGTGTGTTTATATTAAATAAATATTGATTAAATAAATAAGATTTAATAAACTGTTGTTCGTCTTTCAAACTTGCCGAATCCCGCTATACTGACTTAATTCCAACAGTAAATATAATAACAAAAAATACGTATCACTATTGTAAACTGAGGAAAAAATTGAAAAACAAGAAAATAGTATATTACAACAATAGGCCGGAATTTTGGATTTTCGGGACGTGTAGTATACGTTTTATTAATTTTATTTTGGGCATTAAGACATACGCCCACCATATGCAATTGATTTGATTTTACGAAAATGAACAACATGCTGTGACCAGTTGCTAACCGATAGCGGAACTGTTCAGTGCAAAAGCGAAATTTAAGAGATGATCTTACTATATAAGACGCATTTCCACTCCAATAGTGAGTTAAATAGACTGGATAGTACAGAGAGATTTTCAAATTCAGTTATTCCGGTACTCCCGCACACAAATACATCGCCGAGCAAAAGAGAAAGAGAGAGAGAGGGAGAGTGAGAGGAAGCGGCAGAGGCAGAGGCAGAGGGAGAGGGTACCGAAAAACTGATGAACCGTATCGCTGTCTAGCCCTGCTGAGAAAACTGGACATGATGTTTGTTGTCCATCATTCTATTAATGCAGAGGACGAAACGATGACGAGAAAATTGAAGGAGAAACATGTCAGCTCTTGCCGCCGACTAGGACGAGGATTGGCTACAGCGACACCAGCAACGCAAAAGAGCCGTGGAGAGGCGGAGTCACACACATACAATATTTACACTGTACATGTACACACCGACCCGAGACGAGTCGAGGGTAACCAGCGCACCGAGAGGCGACGATAGTGACAAACAGAACAGGTGACGGGGCGCTGAGCACGCGAGCCGATGAGTAAAGCGGAGGAGTTGGTCACAAGGAGTGGCGTACCAGGCGAGATGTTCTGCGAACGTTGTATTTACACTAGAACAGTTGTAGATACATCGAAAATTAATGAAGTTCTATTTTGTTAAATCCAAAGCTATAATTATTTAAAGTGATTTATATGTGCATGTGTTGTCCGTTTGTTCTGTCGACGCTTTCCATTAGGAAAGTTTCCTATTCAACGGGAAGTAGTTGTCTGGTGACTGACAATGCCGTGACTCTGTTCGTACGAGATAATTAAATAAATAATGTCTGTGGGGAAAGATCGCTTTGTGGACGGGCTTTTCTGGGACCCGGGGAGTTATCCATAGGTTTGCAAAGTTACAAATAGTACATTTTCTTACAAGGTGGGAAAATAGAAGTTTCACATCCTCGGCTTCGCCTCGGGCGACCTAATAAGTCCGTGCTGAAGTTCTATTTTATACCCGTGTAAGAAATAGTATTTTTCTCTATCCCCGGGCGAAAGTACGGCTACTATTGATTAGAAAATAGTAAAATAATCAATTGCTAACCTTTAAACTGACTTCAACTGGTAGTTGTTCTGCGCAGCCATGTTTTTACTTTCGCCACGGGTTCCTTTAGTGTAATCTACGTATATTTTTTTATTGTACTTATCGCGCGTTTACATATGTTCGAGGCCCGCCCAACATTTGCAGCACGAGTGTAGCGAGTGCTGCTGGTTGGGGGCGGGCATCAAAAAAAAGATCAGAATAAACATAATATTTGTCAATTAAACATTTAATAAAAACGTAATTGAATGTTTTTAAAACAGAAATTTTATTTTAATTTTCTTACAATTATTTTTTATAATTTCACAACAAAAATTGTTAACAATATTGCCTTTAAATGTAGAATTTTCATATTTAATGCAATTTTTTTTTAACCAATTTACTGTATTCGTGTTTATTTCTACATTTTCAATAACGTTCAATAATGTTCTAATTTAAGTGTACGGTTGATTAGCATTTCTTTTGATAATTAAAAAAGCTAGCAGGTGGATTGAATTTTATTTGCGTTATAAATGGGATAAATCGAAAATCATACGACTACAAACACAACCTGCACCTTTGAGGTACATAAATTATTTAAAGGACGCTAATTATCTACATAGACATTCTTTGATGAATGTCTATTAGCTATTAGAATAGAACCGAACTTAAAGAGGTTAGACTTTCAAATCTTCCTGACAGAGCTTTCGAGTTTAAAACAAATGACGCGCATGCAGTGACTAAAAATGCTCCTTCTTCTAGCGTAATCAAAAGGCGAAACCTCGTACTTTCGCCCGAGGGATGGAGAAAATGAGTTTTTCTTTGTAGAAGATAAAAATAATTATTAGAGGAATAGAAACTTCAAAAATCTTCAATTTTGCCCACACAATATACATTTTTAGAGAAACAAAATATACAATCATAAATAAAGAATATTACGAGATTTGATCAATATTATTTACTTACTAGATATGTTATGAACGGTATGATAATTAATCCCAGACCACTGATATATGCTGAAAATCCTATTGCCATACCCCTTAACTGTGTCGGATATAATTCTCCAGCAAACGGATATATTATAAGAAACGAAGCCGATATAGCTGATTTCGATATGAGGAATAAAATAAGTGTAAATACTACTGCATCTGCATAAAATGTAAAAAATAATATTATTTATTCTTTAATGTTGAATATTCTAATCTGATATACACGATGATCAAAATAACGTTCTGAAACACTTTTAGCTTTTTTCCATTTTCCAATATAATGGAAAGTTACTGAGTTAGTGTGAACTAAAAATTACCATAATTATCCGATTAGCGCTGTCGATAATGGACGGGGTTTACTCTAGCGGAAAGAGCACACCGTTGCAAGCTCAGCGCTGACTGAATAATTATTATAATTTTTAATTAACAGTAACTCGATAATTATTCAAAATATCGAAAAATCGAAAAAGGTGAAAAGTACTTAGAATTTGAGTTTTTGAGCAACGTCTATAAATAGCATAAAATTGTAAAAATATTTAAATATTTTTCAATATTGATTTATAATATTGTTGAAAATAAAAATGACGTAATAAGACCCTGTTCGCGCATTATCATTTAAATTACGCGCGTTCCACTCCGTTTTAACAGAGCTTTCAGGCGGCAGCAACTCTGGGCTCTCAGCGCTCTTTAGCGTCGGTGCACGCTAACGCTCGGAGACAAAACGCTCCAACCTCACCTGAACGCTGTCGCTTAGAAAGGACGCCGTGCTTGTTGCTTTTGTTTCTCCCGCTCGCTCGCCTTTTTCCTGCTCAACGCTTATTTTTCTCTGCTTGCTGCTCATCCTGTTTTTACCAGCTCATCTCAATGGTCTCTCTACGCTTCACTCAGCACAATCTTACATGTACCACCACGTGTAACATACAGGTTATCTTCAGGTACCGGCGACTGGCTTCCTCTTTCGCTACTCAAGTATATTGTCTCAATAAAGGGACGCTTATCCAATTTTAAATAAAATATGATGGGATGCATAAGATTACGGAGGTGCTTTCCCCCGTAGTATACCGATTGAGACGGATAATAACAAACAGACCCCTAAAGTTCATATTTCCGATTTAAAACGGTATTTACCCCCGCGAACGAGTAATAGAACTCACGTAAAATGCGACGTGTAGACATTGTAAGTATATGAGATTGTTTTTTTTTTTTTTTTTTTTGAGTTAGGTTACGGACGATTGCGATTGGATAGAAGAAAGAAGATTAAGATACCGAGCTGTAAAAAGATTGTAAAGAAGGAAGGTCGAGGACTCCGTGAGCCGATGAAGCGGCTGCCGGCCATCGCGGAGGAGTCAGAGTCGCTTCCTCAGATGCTAGGAGGTGAGGCTCTCCAGGACGAGGCGGAGATCCGGCCTCAGGGGGTAATTCCCTCAAATGGCAACGAGGAGTCGCGGAAAGCTTTCAAGGAGGTGGTTCTGCAAGAAGAAGCCTTCGAAGCAGAGGAGGAGTGGCGTTGGATCCGGAGACCCTTGACGTGTGGAGAGAGGCCACTATGAAGGTGGGAGCTATCCCGCAACGATTGGGGTCTGACCCAAGCTGGCCCAGTACGAGGTGGAGGATGTTGGATCCACCCGCACCCGAGTCCTTGCGCCGCCTCCGGGCTTCTCGCCCAGGGACCTTGTGCCGGCTAGTCCGGTTTCCGAAGTGGAAAGGATTTGATGTATGGCGATCGAGGAATTGTCTCTGGGAGTCAGGGAGATGACACTCGAGATGCTGTTTGTTTCAGGTGCCAAAACGCCGATGGAGGAATATAAACTTTCTCTGACACGAAATTCACCACCACCGCAACCCTGAACCGGAGCAAGTTCAGGCTGAGCGACCGCGGAAGATGGAGGCTCCCAGAGACGATCCTCGGGGCAGTGGACTATTGTTTAGGAGTCCGGCTATTATTTACGAGTTCCCCCGGGCATGGGATTCTCGGGAGGAAGGGCGGGGAAAGGAGGTACTTGAAGTCGGGGCAGTTATCCAGAATATCCTGGAACCCGCCCCACCAACGCATTGGTCTCAAATCAGTCCCAAATCACCCCCCCCCCCCCACCAACTTCCATCGTCTCCAAAGTCCAAGTTCTCAGCCGGGACCTTCTAGTCGCCGTGCTCCGATCGGAAGCGACCGACCAGAGAAGAAGACGGAGCGGCCCAGAAACGACCCCCCATCTTCCTCCCACTATCCCCGCGGCGCTCGAGAAAGCTTAAATCCTCGCGAGGTCCAGAGGGTGATGAAAGACACTTAAGGACGCGGACAGGGAAGAGGACGCCCAGGATGCATCGGAAGGACACTGGATGAGAGAGAGAGAGAGAGGGGGGGGGGAGGGAGAGGGAGAGGGGGGAGAGGAGGGAGGGGGAGAGGCGTAGGGGGAGAGGGAGAGGGGGAGAGGGGGAGAGAGGGAGAGAGAGGAGAGAGAGAGAGAGAGAGAGAGAGAGAGAGAGAGAGAGAGAGAGAGAGAGAGAGAGAGAGAGAGAGAGAGAGAGAGAGAGAGAGAGAGATATTTGGTATCTTCGCTCCTATGCATTGTAGCACGGTGGGAGACAGCGCGATCTACTCGTCGTCGCCCGGTCCATCTCGTGTCCATCTCATGTCCGATACTTGCCTCCGTTAGAGCAACGAGTCGCACCTCCGAGAGGGCGCTAGGTCCGCTGCGCGACGACAAGTACAGGAGCGCTCGGTTCACGAGTGTGCAGGCTCGCGCACCGATCGTTTTCCATATATTGGCCTGTCTTACAGGGAGACCAAGATACTAACGACGCGATGAAAACGGTGGTCCCCGACGGAAGCCGCCATTCTGGATTAGGTCTTGGTGCACACGCCATGCTGAGATTCCTTGCAATTAGCTAGTTTTCGCAGTTTGCATGCGATTTGCGGTTCCCGTGGAGAAAAATACGGTTTCACACTTGTGCACAAGTGAATCTTTGCCTCGGGAGACTTTTCAGCCTCGCTTCGCTGGGCCTCGGCTTCGTCTCGGGCGCCAATTTCACGCGGTGGCTGAACTTCATATTTCACCTCTTATACTGTAATATACTATTCACGGATAAAAAGTTCTTGTAATGTAGATTAGAGAAAAAGTTTAATGGATTTAGAACTAATCATAACATTGGGATTTGATAGTTCCTCTTCTCATTTAAACTGACATCAAGGTTATGAAAATAAAGGTGATGACTATATGGATAAAATGCCACAAGATTCTTTATTTGTAACTTGTTTTGTTTTGCTGCAAATGAAAAGTTCTTGTAATTCTGAGTGCTGTTAGACAAAGCCAACACCTCAAAGTATACGTTTCTGTCATCCGTTAAGAATTGCTATAGAAAAAGAAAATGAACAAACTATTTCTTCAGAATATGAAATCTTTAATGATGAAATAAAAAATCTTATTATACATATAGATTTAAGCTAACAAACAATAAATTTGTCCGAATACAATTTAATGTTTATCGTACTTTATATGAGGGCAAATGCATCAATGCAATAACAGGAAATAAAGCATCAAGTAGATGTTCTGTTTATTTAAAAACTGCGCATAATATGGTAACTTGAAAGATTCATTTACTCCGAAAAAATCATCATTGCATTTTGCTTAACTTTCTTACATCATGAATTTAGAGCTTTCGAGCATCTTCTGCGTGTTTTTTATCGTTTCTGGTAAAAGGTTTTTTGACAAGATTTTTTTGTATTCTGATATTTGATAATTCATTTTCTTTATTAATTGTACACTACTCAATTTAATAATTTTAACATTTTTAGATGAATTTAAAAAACGGAAATTTGACATGCAAAAAACATTGTATAAAAATCTGAAATTCAAAGTAGATTTAGTTTCACAGGGACATGGTAACACGAACATAGGAAATTTAGCATGAAGATGTTTTGAAAATCCCAATTTATTTGCGAAGAGCTTAAATATCAGTTGTGATTTTGTAAAAAATATATCGATTATTTTGTCAACGTTCAAGTGTAAACAATCAGTAAATTTAGAAAAATTGGAAACGTTTTGCTGTTAAACGTATTGTTTACATTATAATCTCTATCCTTGCGCCAGATGAATCCTACGTTACATAAAATTTTAAAGCATGGATTTGAAATAGCGAGATCATTTCTTTTACCGATTGGATATTTTTCCGAAGATGCTAATGAGTCCTGGCGCAAGATCTGTAGAAAAAACATGATTGAACATGCACGTCAGAACAGCAGAAGTAATAGGCTTCTTGACATGTATAATAAAGCAATATATAATGTTAGAAAAAAAGATTAAAATTTCATAAAAAAATCTGTAATTAATGGGTAAGTCTCTTTTAAAAATGTACTGAAACAAAAAACTGCTTGATATTAACGTAAATTAACTATTCCAGTGTATCTGATAAAGAAATTTCGTTTCCAAACGAAATTATAACTTTTCATTCCGAAGATCAGGATGACATTCAGAATATGGAATTAGAAAGCGATATATAATGTTCCCTTACTATAAATTAAAAAATTATTTTGCTTTCAGTTATTGCATTTCCTTGTTGAGTTTATTGTTACTTATATGTTATTATGCTAATATTATTATACTTATATGTTATTTATTGTTACTTCCTTGGAACCCTTTCTGTGGGTTGTGCGACCTTGACGATGGTGAAAGGGCTTGAGTCTCGTCAGGCCGTTTGGGCCACTTACCCTTGCACCGTCTGACAGGAGTGTGACAGGGACGGAATCCCCGTAAAAAGGGTTCGTCATGTGAATGAGACTGGTATGACTGTGTATAAATGGGACGGAATCCCCGTAAAAAGGGCTCTTCATGTGTTTGATTGAATCCCCGTAAAAAGGGCTCTTCGGTGCATGAGAAGGAATCCCCGTAAAAAGGGCTCTTCCCTGGATGTGGAGTCTGCATGAGGAGAGATTGTAGGGAGGGGCCAGAAGGCACCAGTGGCCCTCAAGGCGTCTCCCCGGGACAAGGGGTGCTCGTACCTGCCTCTGAGGCGGGGGAGCAGGTGGCTGAGGCTGACGGGACGACCAAGGAACAACCCTCGTGGCGGTCGGGTGGGACCCCACGATACACACATACACACATTCACACTTACACTGCGGGGAGTTCTCGGTGGCGCGGGTTTGGGCGCTGCTGGCCTGGAGGGGGTAGCATCTTGGCGCAGTTGCTGAGGGTACAGGGGATAAACTAGGATGACACGGCTAGGCCGCCGGATAGGACAGGAGCCCGGGTTACGGTGTAGCCGATCGGACCGGCTGCTCCATCATCCGGCGAAAAATCCCCTTCGTCCTAGTAGTGCCGGATGGCGACCGGGTAGGGCCCTGCTGGGACGGGGGGGGGGGCTCCTCCGAGGCCACAGCACTGTTGCGGGATGGGGCTGCCGAAGGGCGTTTCGGTAGTGTCCCGGGCTTGCGTTTCACCGGGGCTCAATGGCCGTCACACGATTCTCACATACACTTTACACTCCACCCAACCCATTCCCAAAACCATGGATAGTAAAATTAAGGAAAGCGAGTTAACCGTGACATCTCGCGACGAGCTCCCTAGCTCAACGGAACTCCCCACTGGGACAGGGTCCATCGGGCCCGGGACTAGTGCAGGAGCAGAAGGCACGCAGATGGAGGTCTGTGCACCGATTGAGGCGGGCTTCCGCTGTCCTTTGGGCAGTGGGACTCCGCTGACCTCGGGGGCGCCGACCGACTCTGCGTTTAATAGGAAAAAGAAGATCACAGGGGCCGAAAGGAAGAGACGGCAAAGGCTGCGAGAGCGGGCAGGCCAAGGCGCACCGGCAACGGGAGCGACGAAGCCTGCAGGTGCCGCTCTTCCGAGGACCCCTGTGGACTCACTCAAAAGGAGTCGGGAGGAGAGGTCATCCGGTGACTCTACCCCCCGGCAGGTTAAAAAGATGCATGAGGGCCCAGCTCCAACGTACAGCCAGGCGACGGCCAGCGACCTTAAGGTGGCGGTTGTCCCTGAGCTGTATCCCGAGGTGCGCCTGACTGAGGCTCAGGGGGTGCTGGTCGTCCAGTCGGTGGAGAAAGCCATCGACGGCAGAGTGGACGGCCACACCCCACATTTTAAGGACAATTGGCTGCTGCGGGGGGCGCAGATATTTCACTGCACCACCGCAGCAGACAAGGAGTGGTTAGAGCGCTATGCTCCGACGTGGGCTCCATGGGAGGGGGCGAAGCTCCGGGTTGTGGAGCAGAGCTCCCTCCAGAAGATGGAGAGAGTCACGCTGTACGTAAGAGGTCAGCATGCCGTGGAGGTGGTCATGGATCGCCTGGGCCTGCAGAATGAAACACTGCGGGTCCGGGAATGGAGAGTGGCCGCCTCCTGGCATGCCAAGGATGAGGCGAAAGGCACTGTGGAGACAGCGGTGCGCTTACTCATGGAGGAGTCGGAGGCTGAGGCGCTTAAAGCGCTGGGCTTCCGGCCCTTCTGTGGGGCAGGTAGGGCGCACGCTGTGCTCCACAGGGGTAAAGGCGCAGACGAGGAGGGGAAGGCGGGTCCCCCCGCCCAGAAGCCGGCTGACGGAGGAGCCGGAGCTAGTAGTTAGTTGTTAAAAAAAAAAAAAAAAAAAAAAAAAAAAAAAAAAAAAAAGTGGGAAGGAAGGAACCATGGCTCAGGCAGACAAGGCAGGAGCCATAATTCCTTTCGTGCAAATCAACTTGCATCACTTGCAAAAGCGCTACGGCTGTGCTGGCTAAGTGCATGGCAGAGATGCAGACAGGCATCGCCTTGATTCAAGAACCTTGGATCAATGCGAGTGGTAGGGTGGCAGGATTAGGGGGCTGTGGACGGCTCTTCCGGGCGGCCGGGGAAGGGCGGGTACGTACCTGCATTCTCCTAAAAGGCGTGCAGGGGGAGATCTGGCCCCTTCACTGCCACAGCGATCTCACCACAATAATAGTGAAGAGAAGGACGGAGGAAGGAGCTGAGGAGGAGATTATCTTGGCCTCGGCATACTTCCCCAGCGACTCAGCGCACTCGCCACCCCCAGAGGAGGTGAGGGCACTAGTTGAGGACTGCCGCAGTAGAGGCAGAGAGGTTATAGTAGGATGTGATGCTAATGCGC
Organism: Sycophila sp. Sp_5; assembly: GCA_018906775.1. Taxonomy (NCBI): domain Eukaryota; kingdom Metazoa; phylum Arthropoda; class Insecta; order Hymenoptera; family Eurytomidae; genus Sycophila; species Sycophila sp. Sp_5. Next base: position 884,594 of record JACCID010000066.1, read on the forward strand.
ATCACCTCGTCTGGGGCAGTTCAAACTGCAACGACCGAGGCGAGAGACTCCTGGAGTACCTCTGCACGACGGAGCTTGATATCCTCAATAGAGGCAGGGTTCCGACGTTCAGAGACAGAAGGAGGGAGGAGGTCATTGATATTACACTGGCAACAAGGGGTATCTTCTCGAAGGTACGGGGGTGGAGAGTATCGAATGAGGTCTCCATGTCCGACCACGAGCAGATCCGCTTTGAGCTGGGCGATCTGACCAAGGATGATCAGGCGAGAAGGAATCCCAGAAAAACAAACTGGGACTTGTACTGCAGTCGTCTAAGGGAGAGACTCCCGGACAAAGCAGGCAGGCTGGAGAATATGGAGGAGATTGAAAAGTACTGTGGCAGTATACAAGCAGCCATAGTAGGTGCATTTGAGGATAGCTGTAGACCAACGAAGCGCAGACAGGGCAAAACGACACCCTGGTGGAACCCTAGATTGGGTGCCCTGCGCAAAGAGGTCGGCAAGCTGTTTAACAGATGGAAAAAGAAGAGAGGATCTAGGGAGCTACAGGCTTACAGTAACTGCAGACGAGAGTATAAAAAGGCTCTCGAGGCGGCCAAAAAGGAGGGTTGGAAGCGCTACTGTGAGGAACTCAACAGTATTCCGGAAACGGCTAGGCTGAATAGGATCCTGGCCAGGCCGACCGGAAGCGCTCAGCACCAGATCAGGAAATCCTCAGGGGAGTGGGCGTCTGACAATGGAGAGGCTCTCGAGTGTCTTCTGATGGCTCACTTCCCGGGACTAAACTCTACGAATCCGCCGGAGCAACCTCCAGAGGAGTTCCTCGAACAAGACTGGGATCTGGCGGATAAGGTCATAACTAAAGATAGGATTAGATGGGCCATTGACTCATTCGAACCCTACAAAGCAGCGGGAGCAGACGGTATTTTTCCGGCCCTACTACAAAAGGGCGTGGACTTGCTGTTGGAACCGCTGGGTACAGCCTACAAGGCTTGTCTGGCGCTTGGTCATGTACCGAACGAATGGAAGAAGGCCAAGGTTATTTTTATACCTAAGCCCGGAAAACAGGCTCATGAGAACGTGAAGGACTTCAGACCGATTAGCCTTACGTCTTTCATGCTCAAAACACTGGAAAGACTGGTGGATCGGGAAATCAAGGAGGGGGCCCTGATGACTCGTCCTCTGCACGCTACGCAACATGCGTACAGAGAGGGCAGGTCTGTGGACTCCGCACTTGACGAGGCTACCACCAGAATTAAAAAAGGGATGAAAAAGAAAGGTATGGTATTAGCTGCTTTCCTGGACGTGGAGGGGGCTTTCAACTTCACGACAAGTAGCAGCATATGCCGAGGTGCAGAGAGACATGGTATTCCCAAGTCCCTGATTAGATGGCTACATAACTCACTAGTTGGGAGAGTAGTCCAGGCACAGTGGGGATCCGAGACGAGGGAGGGCCGGGTGTGGAGGGGCTGTCCGCAAGGAGGAGTCCTCTCGCCCACCGAATGGTCCCTCGTTGTGAACGAACTGCTGGTTAGGTTAAATGAGGCAGGCATATACGCGCAGGCGTATGCGGACGACGTCCTGATCCTGATTTCTGGGCAGGACGAGTACACAATAGCAGGCCTAATGAACTTTGCGTTAGGCATCGTGGAGGCTTGGTGTAAAGAGGTTGAACTGTCTGTAAATCCTGAGAAGACAGTACTGGTCAACTTCACCACCAGATATAAGGTCAAAAAAATGGATCCCATTAAGCTATTCGGGAAAACACTCACTTTGTCCCATGAGGCAAAGTACCTGGGAGTGATTTTCGACTCGAAGCTGAACTGGAGCAAACACTTGGAAAGCAAGAAGCTAGCTTTACGGCTGCTTTCTGGGCTTGCAGGAGAGCTTTTGGAGCTACCTGGGGATTAAAACCCAAGATGATCCTATGGCTCTACACGGCGGTCCTCAGACCAAGGCTCTTGCATGGGGCCATTGCTTGGTGGCCTCGTTGCAAATTAAAAACAGGTAACTTGCTCCTAGATAGATTGCAAGGGATGGTGACAAGGGGCATTACTGGAGCTAGAAAGTCCACACCACTGAAAGCTTTAGAGCTGGTGTTGGGCCTCCCACCCCTTGAGACTATGATAAGGGCCGCGGCACTTAAGGCGAAGATCAGGGTTTCTAAGGACTGGCACTTACACGAGGATGCGGAGATCGTCAATTCAATTGCCATGTATCAGAAGCGGAGTGTTAAGCTAGATAAGGTAACCCGCAACTACAGATTCGAAAGGAATTTTGAGGTTGCGGATACACATCAGGCGACGGAAGGGAACCACGTATATAAATGGTTCACGGACGGTTCGAAAAACGAACTGGGTGTAGGTGCGGCGGCGTGGCTAGAGGGGAGCAGTAGGGAGATTGTTCTCTCACTAGAACCCCACGCCACGGTCTTCCAGGCGGAAGTCATAGCCATAAAAAGTTGCGTGACAGCCATGCTTGAGGAGGAGTGGACAAATCGGAAGGTTGTCATACACTCCGACAGCAGGGCTGCCATTGCGGCTCTTAGCAAGGTGACGATCACCTCTTATGAGGTGCTTGCGTGCAGGACATCACTCGATGACTTAGCGAGGAGGTGTGATATTAAGTTAAAATGGGTAGCTGGCCATGCTGGCATTCGAGGTAACGAGAAGGCCGACAGGCTGGCAAAAAGAGGCGCGGCGGGGATCAGAGCAGAGGCCGTCGAGACGGCTATACCAAGCTGTGAGATTGATAGCAGAATTCAGGCTTGGGTTAGTAAGGAACAGACAAGGAAATGGGATAGGTACGGGGAATGCAGGCACACAAAAGCGTTTATAGCGGAGTCTGCCCCGATAAGATGGGTGAGAGAGATGATCACTCTCCCCAGAAAGGTTATTAGGAAGGTAGTGGAGTGGCTGACGGGACACTGCGACCTGGCACACTTCAAAAATAGGATAGGATTAGGTGCTGAGAATACCTGCAGACTTTGTGGTGTGAGTGAGGAAACCCCCTTACACCTCTTGTGTCTGTGCCCCAGGCTGATGGGCGGTAGGCGCGGGGTGTATGAGGAGTGGCTTCTCGAACCGGAGCGGGTCTGCTCTATGGGGCTCAGCAGGTTTCTTAGACTGGTTGAATATATAGGGAGGTCGATAGGGAATGAATGATGAGGAGACCGAGCGCAAAGGGCCAATAGGCCTAGGTGCATCACCCACATGTCCCCGCGAGGGGCCGTGGGTGCGTTTCCGCTCTGACATCGACTATCGACTATCGACTACTTCCTTGGAAAACAATTAGTTACAAATTATTACTCATTTTTTCACGGCTATGATTCCTGTTTAATAATAAAATTTTAAATGTTTATTTAAAAAATAATTTTTTTTTTACAATAATAGAGTTGGAACCCAACTTTTGATGTAAAAAAAAATAATATAAAACTAAAAAAAAATGATAAATATAGATAAGTTCAGTTTTCGCTACATTTCTTGGAATTTCATGGCATTTTATCTCAAAAAAGTAATCGATTCGGATTCTGCTCGAAGAAATCTTTGAGAATAATCATTTAAGATATAAAAAAGTTGGTCCACTAAGTGCGATACGCGATACAATGGAAAATTTAAAAAATCATTATTTTTGTACCCATTTTTCATTATTAAAAATCGACTTTAAGATATGCGCACTATTTTTTCTCTAATCCACATTATACACTGAGAAAAAAAGGTAGTTGATTTAACGAAAGATTGTAGTTAAATTCAATCAACCAAAATCTGCTATAAAAACAACGGCAACTTGGAATAGAAAGAATGTCAGGACTAATTTCATTTTAATGTAATTATGAGGTCAAATCGACCTTAACTATAATTGATTCAATCATATCAAAAACTGTTTTAAAGAAAAATTTTATTTTTCTGTATCTTTCGCAGTTCAAGGCTTTTTTATTCCACACTTAACACGTTACTGATCCGTACATTTAGAGCTTTTGTAAAGCTGTAGAATTATAGAATGTTTAATAGTTATTGATTTATAAATTTCTTAGAACTTATCATTTATTTCGCATTCGCCGTATTGATAACTTAAGTTTACAATGTACACCCTATATTACATATTAAACGCATATCGATAGATATATTTTCGCTTCGCTCGCATTTCATGCATGGCAGACATGCTTGTTTGGCTTCTTATATACTAATTAGCGAAGAAGACATGCACTTGCGCGAAAACTTCAAGCAGCAGGATCCCTCTAGCGGCTATTACGATGCGGGCACGCGTACCAACACATACGTTTTAAGCATAGGACTCGGTCGGTAAACGGCACGTTAGTAGTGTTTGTTGGGTTAGTTGAGTTTGTTGAGTTACTAGAGGCTTAAGTACTTTTAAACTTGCCGTAATATATTGAAAGACGATGGATTTTTCTCAGTGTATGAACTTGTTAGCTGTTATATAATTTTTTTGATATATTGGTTTGCTTTTAAGCGTACGATTTTGAAACAAAATTTTTCAAAATATCCCACTCTGCGCGGTCGTGAACGCGACAAGCACTATCCTAAACAAGTGTAATACCCAATTATTTTTTAATAGAGTGGAATTGAAGTTAATTATTAAGAGCGTTTATTCGAGCATGTCTACTATATTTTCCCCGTGAGTGTGTAACATTCTGGTTTTTCCAAGGAGGAGGTATTCCAGTTGTCTCTGGACTCAATACGTCCAAAGACACTACTCGCGAACGATCTCAATACGCTCGTTGCAACCCCACGTTGCCACGCTCAATACGCTCGCACTCACATACACGGCACTCAAATGAAATTACGAGATCTCTGAATTAACGTTGGCTAAATAAAACGCCGAACAATTTTTTATTTTTGTTTTATTAATTGAATATAGAATTTATTAATAAATAAAATATAAAAGTAAAGATAAACAATCTTGACGAAACGGTTTACGCTATTCGTCGCCTGGCGCTTGCCGAGCATTACCTTTGTTACAAATGTTTGTGGTTCTAAGCGTATTTTTTAGCGGTCAAGGGGTGGTGGTTAGCCCCAGAAGTAGTGAAGCCGAACGGAGCAGGTAGAGGAGATTTGCCTCAGTCGTCGAGGATATCCCTGAACTTGGCGCGTCAACGACCTCCTTTGAGGTCTGAGCCAGCCGGACAATGGACCACAAGGTGGTGCATAAGCGCCCTTAGGATATTTCGTGAGATTTGTTGGTTCTATTTCGTTTATGATAAGGGTTAGGGTTTTTGGAGCGTTAGAGCAGATCTGCGCTGGTACAAAATAATAATAATTAAATTGAACGTTTATTTATTTCAGCGTACAGAGCATAAAAGAGCACTTAAACGATTCACCGGTACCTGCAACTAACCTCTACGCGCCACGTGGCTAATGTAGAGGCTAATAAGTTCCTTAAATTTTGTAGCGTTAAACTGCCGATGTGTAGGCGAGATGGAGCGTGTAGTTAGATGAGCAGGAGAACGCGTAGTTGAACAGAAAAGCTACCTATTAAGCAGGTACAAAAAACAGCAAACAATAGCAGAGTAGAGCTCGGGAGATACTGCCGCTCAGAGGCACTCTTTATGAGCTGAGCGGAGCGCGCGTGGTTGATACACTGAATTCACAAAATTTTTTATTGCTTATAGTACTCACCGGCTGGTAATAATACTGTTGCTATACAAGATGAGCCTGCAATAACCATGCAACAACATAATGGCCATCTTCGACCGAAGCGATCCATTACAAACCAACATGCTACGTAACTAGGTATTTCGGCTAGTGACGAAAATAAGAAACTAAGATGTTCTTCATTACCTAAAGCTGGGCCGTAATAAGACAATCCAACATAAACCATATTATTTGCAAACCTGAAAAATAAAAATTTCGAAATAGCAGTTATAATAGCATAAAGTATATATTCTATTATATTAAGTATTTACTGGCTATATAGTTAAAAAATTAGTGCTACAACAAAATTGTAACTTAGTAAAGATACTACATCATGTTGTTTAATTTTAAGATGGACATTGATATAATTTGTGTACGTTTTTTTAAGAGCCAGATTTTTATTTATTGTAACGGGGTTGGATTTTGTGTATAAGGATTTCGACAGAGAGAGAGAGAGGGGAAAGTATTCTAAACACCATTACTTACCAATTTAGTGTTATCAAACATGTTTTTAATCTCATATTTGGAGTTTTAAATAATGAACAAACATTAGGGCCGTGATTAGTTTCTTCTATATATTTAAATTTTTGTTGTTCAATTTGGTAATGGATTTTTTCACAAAAAGATGATGGCAGTTCTTTACCATTAACACGAGCCAGATTATGTAAAATTTCGTTTGCCTCTTTTAATTTACCATTTGCAAGAAGCCATCTAGGAGATTCTGGTAAATACCTAAAACATTGAAATTGTTTAATTACTCCATGGAAATTTATGTCCGTGCAAAGAACCTAATTTTCGATGATTGTGTGGTAAACTAATGTTTTGGTAAGCGCAGTATAAGATGGATGGAGCAGAGTCTCTCAACGTACTCTATTAAGCAGGAAAAAATTAAACAAACATAAAAATTTTTTGGAAAGCAGTTCATTTAATGAATTAAATGCCATTTTGAAACTGTTGTAATTTAGAATATAATTATATCATTAGATAGTAGGTTGGACTTATTCGAGCTACGAAAACCAACTTAAACGCTGGAGGTTAATTGTAATTTCTAACTAGCGCTGTTTCTTCCTCGTTTTTAAAGCCAAATATTAAAAACTAATAAATATTTTGAATAATTTAAATAATAAATTTAATCTCATAATTAATTGCATTGTAATTTTTTAAATTAAATACTCTTTATATAAGTAAAATTACTAGAAAAGAAAAAGAGACAAAAACAAATTAATTGTTCACCCACGTTTCACAATCTATATTTGTTTTGAAATACATACCCCTGATGAGAACAATTTGAATAATATGTTTTTGTTTACATTATTCACGTTTTTCTCTAGGCCGTTCTGTTCCCGACTCTCTCTGGCTAGAGGTCGGAATGAACTCTCTTTGAGGAGAGCTCATGTAGGGCATCGTTTCAGCCTGAGAGTCGTTGCAGTGGTACGTAAAGGTATCCTGGACACTTGTGTGCCTCCTCCGATCGCTGTCCTCCATTCTTGTCGACATTTTTGGCTTGAATCGCGATATGTCTAGCTTTGTCAGGTCATTGTATTTCTTGCGTAAATCCGCCACAACGATGGCGAACTCATTGGGCATTCTAAATGTCTCCCCGGACGATGCCGTTAACTACACCCAGTTTGTAGTTTTCCACTGGTCGGTGGAGGTCTTGTTTGATGGCTGAGACCTTTCTACTTATATTGTCGACTTCAACCTTTGTTGTTCAGTCTTGTTTACTGCAATTTTTGCACATTTTTGCACACCTCCGTCTACTGTCTGTGCAATCAGCACGTGTTATTCATCTTCTGGCAAGATCGACCTGTCAGTCTACTGTTCCCTTTGTCTCATCCGGAACGACAGTGGGCAAACCCCCTCTTGGTACAGAGAAACGAAGTCGGCTTCTTACTGGCCTATAAGCCACTTATATATAGCCGACATTACCTGGTGAAACAGTCACCATCAACTCTGAGGCCCAGTTCCTGCAAGGCCATTTGGAGACAATTGCTCGAAATACTGGCGGCAAAATCTTTGACCGTCAACACGGTCTCCTCCGAGGGCTGTTGTTTTCATTATTGTGTTTACTGCTGTCCAGATGCATTACTGATCTTCTAATCTAATATTCAAGCAAGAGAGTATTTTATCTTCAAGCCTCTGGGCACGCGGTATAAGCCTCTTGCTTATTTTCCATTACCACGCATTTACGTTTTCGAGGAAAAAAACGAGCACTGCCCTTTTCTCTTTAAGATTTTCGGCAGGGGGCTATTCGACAGCAGCCTCACACTAATTTAATTTAAATTTGTTGCAAAAAATATCGATGACGACCATTCTTAATTTTCTTTGCGAGCAAGTATTTAAATCCTTGATAGAAATCGCCCTGAATTTATATAGTCAAACAAATTCGGTGGCGATCTCCCTTTACCTGAACTATTTTCTCGCAACGATCTCTAGTCGGTAGCCGCCGACCTTAATTTCAATAGAGAATTACAAAGATTCAAATTCCCCGCGCTTTCTGAGTGGGAAACAGGTTCCTCTACTATTCCTTTATTAGGCAAAAATATGATACCCGAGTTTCGTTAATAAATAATTGAGTAGATAAATAAATAATATTCCTATTGAAAAATCTTACCTAATATCTTACGTAAGATCTTACGTAAGTTCTTACGTGAGATCTTATGCCAAAATCTGATCTGAAATTTTTTATTTACAAAGGATTAAACACCGTGCTAAATGTGGATAAACTCGTTATTAAAGAATTTTTTTTTCCCATCGAAAAAAAAACACTCCGATTCCCGATTTGCTCGCATCCGTTTGAACTACGAACTCTTTATCCAAGTCAGAACGTTGAAGACTGAGGCGGAGGCTATAAGTGCCTTTATCCGCTTGAATGTGGAGTGTTGCACCTCCATCTACTCAAACTTACGTTCCTTCTTCGTAAGTTGCGCAAGTGGATGGGCGATCATGTTGAGATTTTTTAGAAACATCTTGTACCACGTTGCCATGCCTAAGAAATGTCTTGGCTTTTTTACGTTATTTAGTGTCGGGTACTCCAATATTGGATTTTATCTGAGTCGGGGCGGAACCTTTCTTGGTTCAGCAGCACCCCCAAGTATTTAACTTCGCATTGGCAGAAGTGGATTTTCTGCGTGTTGATAGTTAGGCCCGCCTCTTTTAGACGGCCTAATATTCTGTGAAGGTTTTCGAGATGCTCCTCAAACGTGCTCAACATTATTATCACGTCACCCAGATACGCGAATGTAAAGTCTTCGCAATCCGGCGTGAAGTCTGTGTCGATTAGGCGTTGGAAAGACGCTCCAGCATCCTCCAAACCAAATGTTATTCTCGTGTACTAAAAATGCTCAATTGCAGGTACAGAGAAAGCCGTTACCTTCCTGGACTCGTCGTCCAGGGGTACCTGATGGTACGCTTTGCTGTCGTCCATCGTCGTGCATTATTTAGCCGCATTGCTTTTGATGAACTTCGCGTCTACCCGTCTCGATGGATTTCCATCTGGCAAAACTTTTCGTGCGTTGATTTTTCTAAAGTCGATGCACATCCGGTATCCGCCACCGGGTTTCTTGACCATGCTGTCCGTTTTCCGGTGAAGTAATTCGGACATCTTGCCCGAATAACCTCCTCTCTGACACATCCGTAGTTACGAAGGGGTTCCTTCGCTTGTCCGCTTTTCAGGCCGTCTTTCGCAGTACTACATACTCTACATTTACTATGTAGCGTAGATGGCATTATCTTCAAAGATTATTGGTTGTCTTCAGCTATTTTGTCGAAGATGTTAATTAGTATTGGTTGATTATTTAGTATTTTCTTTAAATTGTAGTTTGACATTTGTCAATGAGATTTCTTGTAGTAATGTTGACATTTTCCTTGTGCGCATATGACAGTTCTAAAATTTTTTATTAATTTTTCTTTGATTATCTGATTTTCTAGGACTTTCAAAATGGAAACTGATTGAGATATTGCATAGACTATTTAGTTCGTTAGGTAAATTGTTAAATAGCATCATGGCTCAAATGTGGCTATTTTTTGTACTCATAGTTTTTTGTCTTTTTGGTAGTTGTATATTTTTGTTTCTCGTAATATTGGTAGAACTTGAGTTCATCATAATAGAACAACAGAGCATTAAATTCGAAAGTTTAAAGTATATTTAAAGGGTAATCCTTCAAACCAAAATTATTTTTGTTTATTATTGTTAATAGCCTAATTTGCAGTTTCTGTAGGTTTGCTGTTCTTCCTTTATATGCCATAGGCACTACCATAGGCTATGACATTATGAAATAAGGCATAGTAAAGCATGTATAAAGTTTGTGTTGGTATGATTTTTGACAGTTTGTAAAAGACGTAAATTAAGTATTTCTTTTTATTGTATATGTTCTCTGTGTGTCTATTCCACTTCATATTATAATCTAATAGAATTTCCAGGTATTTGGTGTGATATGCTGTTCGAGTAATTGTCTTGTCTATATTTAAAGATAATTTAGATCTAGCCGTATAGCGTCTTGTTTTCTTCACTAAATTATTGTATATTCTATTTGCTAAGTGGTTAAATGTATGTAAAATGCTTAATTTTATCCAAAATCTATATTGATTTTTTGATAATAGGTTATTTCTCTCAAAAAGCCCATCAAGCTTTTATCAACCAATTTTTTGAATATTTTTGCTAGGTTGGATATTAAGGATATATAGGTCTATAATTGCTTTGAAAATATTTCTCTTTGGATTTATGTATTGGCACTATTTCAGCTGTGTTTAGAGCTTCTAATCAGATATCTGTCTTGTCGCCGGCGAGCTGCTCCGGGTCGTCTTGATGACAAGGTCGCTACCGGGACACCAGATGTCTTCTGCTTGCTCTCCTGCGGGAGAGGAGTCCACCGTAGAAGCCTGAAGTTCTGGAAGAAGGCGTCTTCGTTGGGTGAGGGAAGGACACAGCACTAACCCCCTCACCTAGCCCTCTCCGGGCCTAGAGTCTCACTTCAGAAAGAAGGAGACCCAGTGACAAAAAGTCACCGATGAGCCAAGCTCATTATGTACCTGTGAATTTTGTTTGCAGTGGATTATGGCCCCCAAGCTCCGGGGAGGAGCAGGGGTACTCAAACAATTTACTCCTCAGAGTCAAAAAGGTTTAGTGCTGGGCACTAGGTCGCCGAGGCGCTCAGTCCGCCATGTCCACGGTGCCGCTCCGGGGAGGCCGCTGCTTCTTGCTGCTGGAGGCATCTTTCTCCAGAACCACCGTGGAGATCACTCGCGGCTTCTTCCTCGGATGAGGCGCCTGCTTGCCACTTCCCACTGGCCTCTTCACGGGCTGCAGCGGCTTAGGCACCTGGAGGTCCCGCAGGTCCGACTCCCTGTTGGTTATCTCCAGGAAGGGCGAAGGCGTCCTGGATCGGCCGGGCGTCCATGGCAGCTCTAAGACGGCAGGCGGGCGAGGCGGAGGGTCCGTCTGTGTGGCTGCTATCCTCCTATGGAAGGCAGAACCTCCGACCTGGTTGGTCTTCTCCCGGACCCGGAGGGTTCGGGGGGAGGTCTGTCAGGCCACGCCAGTCGTTACACTAGACGTCCACTCCTCTGGAGTGCTCCCTCCTAACTGGGCTGGCCGATCGTCGAGAACGGGAGCGTGGTCGGGAGCGAGGACGAGAAGAGTGGTGGTCCCTACGTCCGTGGCTGCGACTGCTCCTGCTCCTGGAGCGGCGCCCGTGGCGAGAGCAAGAGGCTGAGCGTCTCATTCAAAAAGGGCAGTTCCGGACCTGTAAAGGTGGGACTAGGATGCGCTAATAAATAGGCAAGAGCTTTCGAAAAGTCAACTGCTAAGCAGGCTTTATTTTCTCAACACTCTGGTGTATTCCACTGGAGGGGAGAGGCTAGCTAGCGGTTTCCAGACCTCTCCTCGAGCCTCCTTATATGCCTCATGGGCCTACAATTCTCTATTGGGTAGCGCGCCGCTAGGTGTTCGCCGCCTAGCGGCGGCGGCGGCGCGAAACGTAGACGCGGCAGCAAGTTTGACTTGTATGTACATTGGGTTGACGTGCTGCAGGGGCAGACACGTTAGCGCAACAGTCTCGATACATAAATTGTATACGAAAGCTGAAAACTCAGCTGACAGGTCTATTATTTCTTTAAGTACTTTTGTATTTATGTTATCTACACCATTATTTTTATTTTTCATATTCAAGACCGGCTTTTGCACTACCTCCTTTAGGATTTGATTAATGAAGAAAATTTTAGAGTAAATTCTAGGCAATATTAGTTTAGAGTTAGTCGGGTTATGAATTTTCTTTTTAACCTTTTGAGGGCCGGAATACGCCTCGAGGCGTAAGGGGTCTGACTCACCAACATCGCAATATAGTTTGGCTTTAACTCAGGAACCTCAGACTACATTCCTATAGAAAAATGCGATTTTCAAATTTTTCAAAACCCCGGCCCTCTATAGGTTTAGTTCTAAATTAATTTTACTGAAATAGTTGTTTAGATTATCAGGAATTTTTTAGATCATGAATTTCTTTATTGTTTATTATCAGGTGGTTATTATTGCTATGGTTTTTTAAGTTATTTCCAATTTTGTTATTAATAATTTTCCACAAGTTACGTTGATTGTTTAGATTATTTTTTACTTTTTTTTTTTATCATAATCAAGCTTTGCTTTGTTTATAGTTCAGTATTTTTTCATAGTCTTTGTAACGGGTTTTTTTATTGTATTGTTATAGGCATTTTTCCAGATCTTATTTAGCTTTTCCTTGGTATTGCACGATGTTATGATTCCCTTTGTAATCCAGTTTCTCCTAGGTTTGTTTGATATGATCCTAAGATGTTAAATGATGAATGATGTTGATAAAACAGCTAATATGATTTTGTGGCAAAATCCGGGAACATCTTCCACTAGATTTTGTTGTCCTATAAAGCTTACGTTTGAGGAAGAAATGGACGAATTATGTCGGCAAGAAGAAACAGGATGGAAGCAGTAAATCAGACATTTACAGGGTATTAGATGGACAAACTGTATTGTTGGCTATGACATGATTTTGACCATGATTGATGGAAAGGTACAATAAAAATATTTATCACTTGCTACATATTTAACCCATTCGTGCCGACGCGGACATTTCCGGACACTCAATGTTTCCGGGCATGTTTTGATCTCATTTTTTTTTAAATTCGCCCGGAAATATCGAGTGTCCAAAAATGTCCGCGTCAGCACTAATTAGGTTGCGGCAATCCCAATTGAAAGTAGAAACGTTGAAATCAACGTTGAAAGACAACGATCATTCAACGTGGATTTTAATCATTTCGGAACGATGAAAAAATGTTGATTTTGCCTGATTTTCAATGATTTTTTTCACCGTTTTATGCTTCCCACTTCAATCGTCGTTAATGTTGATTTTTAAACGTTTACAACGAACATTAGGAAAATCTTTTTATGAACGTTGAAAATCAACGTTTATGACAAAGTTTATGAAAACCTTTTTGTCAGCTTTAAAAATCAACGGTTACGTCGATCAAATTAGGAAACAAAACGTTGAAAAAAATCGTTGAGAATCAGGCAAAATGAACGTTTTTTCAACGTTCCAAAATATTTAAAATCAGCGTTGAATTAACGTTGATTTTAACGTTTCTAGCTCCAGATGTGATTTATTCGAATTATTGGTGTGCAATTCTCTCAATTATAGTTCGAGTCAGATGCTTAACTACGAGATACATTGCTGGGCTCAGTGACCGTAGGGAACGGGGTGCGGGTGTCCTATAAACGGATTTATCGCGCATCATTTTGATCGCCTGCGGTCACGAGGCCTATCTCTACGGTGCAAGGGTTGGCCTTTGGGAGAGGAAGGGAATTTGTCCTCCCCTCCTCACAAGGACTGGAAGGGTAAGGATTTCGGGGTAACTACTACTAACTATGAAGCGGTTCTCCGATGGGCAATGCAAGTAACGCATTGGGTACCCCGCTTCTGGGCCCGTCCATGGAATGGGGACTCGCCCCAATTCAAGGTGTTAGAAACCATGCCGGGAGATGCATGGCATAGGGGAGCTGTGTCTCAAATGGTTCCTTCGGCGAAACAAGTCAACCTTATATTTCTGCAATAATCGTGGGATTCAAGTGGACCAGTATACAGACCTCGAATAAAAAAGATATAGGTATAGAAGTCCGGCTTTTGTACGGATCTTCTAAATCCTTATGGACACAGAGGGAGCTGGGAAACGAGTACCTTTGACTGGGCTACGCGAAGGGTCGGGCTTGAACCGAAATAATAGTGGAGCCCAGAGAAGAAAAGTTTTAAATGAAAAGGCAATTGAGGAGGGAAGACTGATACCCAAGTTTGGGAAAAGTAGGAAGGCGAAAAAGAGGGAGGAATGGCGGGCTGGAATCGCCCAACCTCCCATGGCCTCTACTTTTGGAAACTCAGAGAAACGGGACGCCTCCACAAGCCTTGGCTCCACGTACGGACGTTGCAGAAAATAAGTTCCAGGGACATCACCGCTATTAAAGTAGATTTAGATGACAAGGGACATCGAGTGAGAACAGTTGTATTTGTTACAGCAAACGTTCCACACGAAGAGGAAATACCGCCAACGGAAACGAGGAAGGTGATGGAATACTGCAGACGGAATAACCTTGATTTAATTGTCGGATGTGACACCAATGCTAATCATGAAGTTTGGGAGAGCACTGACATTAATCTAAACCTAGACCACTTGAACAGGGGGAATGAATCGACCTTCATAACAGCAAATGGGAGGCAGGTTCTCGATCTCACGCTTGCAACGATGGACATTAAAGAACACATCAGGGATGGAGGGTCAGTCAACAACCATCCTTGTCAGACCATAGGACCATAACCTTTGGGATTAACATACAAAAACCAAAGGTGGAATAAAGAAGGGATCCCAAGAATACAAATAGGGTAGCATATAAGAAAGAGCTAGGCAAGAGACTGACCGTACTAAAAGAGGAATATGGGTCTTACCTAAGTCTGGAATGGACGTCAGACCAAATTCAAACGGCGATGGGCAGAGCCTATGAAAACAAAGGTCCCCTGAAACCCAGAGGAAGCAAAAATATTACGCTATGGTGGAATAACAAACTGGAAAAGCTGAGTAAATAAGCAAGAAAATTGTTTAACAAAGAAACCAAATTAAACGACTAAAAAGGATGGAGAGAATGCCGATAATGTTCAGGCTCCTCACCAAGGATAATGACTGCCGGTTGCAATGTCTAAAGAACTCGGCAGAAAGTTTTACGGATACAGAAGAAGATACTCTGGAACTCCTACTGAAATCATGCTATCCTGACTTCGTCAGGGAATATTAGGAAATATCGCACACGCACGAATGGTGCAGAAGACCTATAGACTGGAATTTAGCAGACAAAGTTATTGCAAAAAAGAAGGTTGAATGGAAAATTAACTCCTTTGAACCGTATAAAACTCCGGGTCCAGATGAAATCTTTCCTAAGATGTTCCAGGACAGAGACGAGCACATCCTGAACCTAATCACGGGCCGACTCAGAGGTTGTATTGCCACAGGATATGTACCTGAAATATCGAAGGAAACACGAGTGACGTTTATTCCAAAATCCGGAAGGAAAAACTACTCCACAGTAAAAGATTTTACATACTGGACAGCACGCGTACACTGTAGGCGAATCTACAGAAATGGCACTACACTCAGTTGTTACATACATCGAGGAAGCTTTTAAAAGGAAGGAAACAGTAGTTGGAGTCTTCATAGATATTGAGGAAGCATTCAACCGCACCACAAGAGCAACCATTTACTGAGCCCTGGAAGAACATGGCACTCCACACACCATCATAAAATGGGTGAAGAGGATGCTGACCAATAGGAGCGTATACAGTACATAGAGAGGTAAAAAGGTAAAAGGAAAAAATCAACAAAGGATGTCCGCAAGGAAAAGTGCTTTCATTTCTTCTGTGGTGACTAGTAGTTGATGGATTATTGCGTATGCCGGGAAAAGAAAGCATCTTTGCAGCTGGCTACGCAGATAACTTCGCCATAATGGTGACAGGAAAATTCGAAGAAATTCTACCAGATCTTATCCAAATGATACTGGAGAAGGTAAAACAATGGTATCAAGAGATATCCCTAGGGACAAATTCGGACAAAATGAATATAGTCCCTTTCACCAGGAAATACAAAAATAAAGTAAATAAGGAAGTAACCTTTTACGGGAAGAAAAGATCGTATGCAGAAGGAGTAAAATATCTAGGGGTAAACCGGGATAAGAAATTACAGTGGAACCAACAGTGCAAGAAAGTATTGAACATATTCATGGTCGGCTATTGGGATAGGTTGGGGGCTAGAACCCCGAAAGGTTTTATGGATCTACGGGGCTATACTGAAACCAACCTACGCTGTAGTAATATGGTGGGAGGCAATCCGTAAAAATACCTCAATCAAAAGCCTGGATCATATACAGGCTGTGGTCTTGAGGGGGACATACGGTTTGAAAAGAAGTACACCCACGGCAGCCATCAGAATGTTACTGGACATAAATGGTCTTGAGCATGACATTAAGGAGGCGGCGACCGGATATAACGAACAAAATCTTTTGGTCAGCACAAAACCAGACGAAGAGACACATTAGCTTTGGGAAAGGGTTTAAAACTAGAATAGCGAATAGAGAAGAATGGAAGAAAAATCAGTTCCTGAGATATGGAGAAATATGGTTTACCGACGGATCCAAGTCGGAAAAGGGAACTGCTTTCGACATATGTGGACCAGGTAGGAAAAACCAATTTAACTGCGTTTAATTTTCACTTTTCCCCCATTAGTCTACTCTTTTGCTTTACCGATATCATTTCAACGCCTCCTACGAAGATAATCTTTTTTCAGTTTTGCGGCGAAGAAAATCCTCCAAATTTGCGCGAATATAATCCCCTCGCTGATTTTTCCGACGAAAAAGATCTCCTTCTACACTATTGCGACGAAAATAATCCCCTCGCTGATTTTTCCGACGAAAAAGATCTCCTTCTACACTATTACGACGAAAATAATCCCCTCGCTGATTTTTCCGACGAAAAAGATCTCCTACAATCTTATAAAACAATTTTCTACCAATACTATCCCATACTTTTTAATCGGGGGTGCATTTATTTAAACAAATTATTTTATTTTACGTTTTGTGTTATCCTTTTTTATACAATTTAATGTTAAACGTTGGTTTATTCATGGCTTATTTTTGGCTTATTCGTTAACTAAAACCATTAGCCAATTATTAGTATACCAGCGATTTTACTTCGTTTATTTCAATAAAGCGCAAAAACGCCAGAGACAGGACAGGCTAGGTTTTGCCGCAAAAGTACTAAAAAGGATAGTTTTCACCGCAAAAGCTCTAAAAAGGATAGTTTTCGTCGGAAAATCAGCTAAGGAGATTTTCTTCGTCGCAAAAATGCTAGAGGGGCTAGTCTTCGCCGCAAAATCATTCAAGAAGATGTTCTTCGCCGCAAAAATGTAAGAAAGGATATTTTTCGCCGCAAAAGTTCTAAAAAGGATAGTATTCGTCGGGAAATCAGCTGAGGAGATTTTCTTCGTCGCCAAAATGCAGACAGTGGATTTTCTTCGTACGGGGCGTCGATTTAATCTATTTATTTTTTGAGTCGAATTCTAAAAAATAATTTTTCGCATTATGTTTTACCTGAGTTTTAGCCATTTGCGCATTGTAGTCGTGTACAAATTGTCTTGCGGTTATATCCAGTGTGTACATGACTAGAGTGGGGGTTTGGTTGTGTGCGTTAATTGGTGTAAGACTCGGGTCAGTAGCTTAAAGGTAGATGTCGAGAGGTTGACTTTCTTGCGATGAGGCTGCCGACTGAGGAGGAGCCATTCTAAGCTGTAGTGGAAACGTTCAAGAATAAAAGCCGCTACTAAGAATTCCCAATTACTAATTAATTTCTGCCTATCCTGCGCCAGTTGACCAAATCCTTATTTTGGTCCTTCGAGCCAGATAATCTGCTTCACACAACCGGGCATAACAGGATTGGATTTTTTCTGGCAACGAAGAGGACTTCCACGTCTAGGAGGTCAAAGCGTTAGCAGTTGAAGAGAATTCTTGTGAGTACGGAATCAAAATTTAGTATTCAGAGTCGAAGGGTAGTCACAGTGTAAGTTTCGTGTACCAAAGAACAAGATTTTGAGAAGAGACGTAAACGTTACTTTCACGTAATCATTAAAATTTCAAGTACAGACGGACATTTTCAAAATAAGAGGCTTTCCCCTTCCCCTCCCTCAGTGGGTTCTACGTGGAATGCCGCTGACAACATAGTCCAAGAGGAGCATACCTGTCGAGGTTCGGAGCGTCGCCTAAGTAGCGCTAGTGTCGATTAGAACTTGAATGTTATCTAAGAATTCCCAAATACTAATTAATTTCTGCCTATCCTGCGCCAGTTGTGCAAATACTTATGTTGGAGCTAATTACGTTCATATTAATTCGCAACAACCTGTATACGAAACGAAACTTTACCCATTTTCTTTAGCGATATAATTGAATATATTTACTTTTTCAGTCTACTTCAGAACATAATTTTTTACAACCATTATTTTATTTTAAAACTATTATTTTTATTTAAATTTTTCAGCAACAAGGAATAGCACAATTTTTTAATTTTAATTTACATTGAATTAATCCATTATGAGTTAACGAGTTTAAAAATTCTGTTGAAATTATATTTGCTAAATGTTCATTTGTATCGTTTTCTGCTATGTCAATGATTAAATATTCCGTTCACTGTATCGGTATACGATTAAGAAATTCATTGTTAATTTCAATGATATCCACATTTTTTGAAACTAAAATTACACTTTCAAATAAGTTGAGGAGGGGCTGAGGAGGGATTCAATAATGAGGAGGTTAATACTTCAGTACCGACATTAGCTTTAGCGGTCTGATAAACTTGCTTAAACTTGCCAAAATTCACAAGTTCGGTACGGGGAAATATAAATGATAACAATATGACACAGTGGGAAAGTAACAGAATTAAAATGTTTAATAAAACCTTGTCGAAGAATCAGCACGGCTGTTTTGTCCGATAAAGTCGTGAGGTTACCGAACAACAAAACAATCATGGAAAAATAATTACTCCTCGTCACGACCCAGGGTACCGCTGCAACTTCCCCAAACCTCCTTTTTCCCCGGTGTGGCTATCTCACAGCAAGGTCCCTCCAGGCGCACACACTCACAAATTAATAAAAAGTTCACTGCTCCTGTATGTGCACGTACCGTGATTTTACCAAAGTAATATCCCGGTTGAAAATAGAAACGTTGAAAAGAAGGTTTCTAATCAACGTTTCAGAAAGGTTGAAAATCAACGTTTCAAAACCTTGAAAAAACGTTGATTTACCTTGATTTTTAACCTTTTTTTAACGTTTCCTGGATGAACGATGTAAACCTTGATGTTCGACCTTTTTTTTTGAAAATTTTTGAAATTTATATTACCCTTATCATTAGATGATACGTACATATCGTTCATCTAGGAAACGTTGAAAATCAACGTTTACATCGTTCACCTAGGAAACGTTGACAAAAAGGTTGAAAATCAAGGTAAATCAACGTTTTTTCAAGGTTTTGAAATGTTGATTTTCAACCTTTCGGAAACGTTTATTAGAAACCTTTTCAACGTTTCTATTTTTAACCGGGATATTAAGCCAAACAAAAATGAAACTTCTCGTGGTGTGTTATAATTTCTCGGGTAAGGTAAGAGAGAGAGAGGGAGAGAGGGAGAGAGGGAGAGAGGGAGAGAGGGAGAAGGAGAGAGGGAGAGAGGAAGAGAGGGAGAGAGGGAGAGAGGGAGAGAGAGAGAGAGAGAGAGAGAACAGCAGCGGAACCTAAAATCCTATGGCTCTTGGTGCCCATAACCCACATTTACTCACACACTCATTCCGCCTGCTGTACTCCAGCCGACCCTCTCTCCTAATTCCCTTTCTTTCTCATAATTTAAGGAAAACATATTTTTAGACCATTTGAACAATTCAGCAGGTTTAGTAGCCAACATTATTCTTCGTAATGTACAGTTAAACAATATTGAGCCGAGGAAATATTATTATATGAGAATTACTTATTACAAAAAAAAAATTTCCACAGGAAAGCAGATATGTTGACCAGTTGCTCGAAATGTATTTATAAAGAAACTTGTCGTATTTAGTTATTTAGAATTTAGTTAATAGCTGGATTTAATACCGCCCTTTTTTAGAGGAAGGACCAGGGAAGAACAAATGGAGATGAAAATGGACATCAGGAAACTCGCGTGAATATGTTATATATATACATGGGCAACTCCACGTCAACGGAAAACGTTATTTTATAGATCTTGCTCAAAAATTTTTTTCTGAGTTCATTTTACTGCCAAAAGACTATAAAATTTTTTTCAAACCATAAGATTAATCATGTAAAGATTAAGAAAATATTGAATATTTAGATTTTTTAACTACATATCAACTAAAATCATTTTTTAACCCTGTTTAGAAGCATTTTAGGTATATACATGTATTCAGAGAAATTATTGAAAATTAGTTGAGCAGAGCTTACTGTGAAAAGTTATGCAACTTTGAATATTAATATTTTATGTAAAATTGACTCCACTTACTCCGTTTATCACTAAGGAAAATATATTAGAGTTAATATTGAACAAGTATTTTTATTTGAACACCTCAACAATATTCTCTATGAGTAACATCACAATAACTATATAAAAAAACTGGATTTCGATAACGTATACATTGTAAAACTTTTTAACTTTCTTACTTACCAGCCAATTTTATAATTGTTTTAGAGCATTACATCTGATATTCTTTCTAATTTAGTATAATAGTATTTATATAAAATATCACATTTACTCATCAAATAAATAGTTAACAATATTTAACGTATCTGCCAAATAATTATTTATAATAATAAGTTCTCATCTGTAAACATAATAATAATAATAATAATCATAAGTATTGGTGATCAATAAATAGAAGAAATAAACTTTGGCATACTCAAAAAAATAAAGCAAGAATACTGGAAAGTTATGCTTTATAGATTTTTCTACTATTGTGTAAGATTTATTAACATAATTTATCTATTTAGACGACTTTTTATGGGCAAATGGAATCACTATAGAATACAGATGATGTATAATTATTTTTATAATAACTCAGTAAAAGTTTTGATTTTCAATTTGGATATTGATATATTCGCAAGATATATAATTTTCATTTGTTAATTACCTATATCTCATGCTGATGTATATTATACTGGATTATTAGTAAACATTCAATAATAAGCAGCATAGTACACACATCTAAGAATATGCTAGTGGAGTCAATTTTACATAAAATATTAATATTCAAAGTTGCTTAACTTTTCACAGTAAGCTCTGCCCAACTAATTTTCAATAATTTCTCTGAATAAATGTATATACCTAAAATGCTTCTAAACAGGGTTAAAAAATGATTTTAGTTGATATGTAGTTAAAAAATCTAAATATTCAATATTTTCTTAATCTTTACAGGATTAATCATATGGTTTGAAAAAAAATTTATAGTCTTTTGGCAGTAAAATGAACTCAGAAAAAAATTTTGAGCAAGATTTAAAAAATAACGTTTTCCGTTGACGTGGAATCGCCTATATACACATTAAACAAATACGGATTATACTAGTACAATAAAAAATATGTTACACGTATTTTTTTTCATCTTTCACTAAAATCCAGTAGAATCTGAATTATCAGTTTTTTGGGGTTTTGTCCCACTGTGCCTTGCTCCCCCTGCACTGTCTCCGTTTATCACTTGTGCGGAGGGATTTCGCTATTTTTTGGTTCTGTTTTGCTATCGAACTCAGTTACTTCGGCAGCGCGTCCAAAATGTCCTTGAAGTCTACTACAGCTACTGCTGCTTCGGCCTTTTATTTGGCATTTTTCATTGATGTGGCTATTGCTGCCACCTTCGCGAGGGAGGAAGACCTTGTCTTTCCTCGCTGCTATTTATATGGCGTTTCCGGAATAACTGCTTTCGTAGGGGGAATGGGAATTCTGTCGCTCCTTTCTCTGTCCAGGATGCATTCTGCTTTCACGCATTGATCGACCAAATCTCGGTCGTACAGCAGTTTTATAATCGGGCGATCTTCTAGATTTTTGGAAAAGATTCATATAAATCTTCTTTATCTCCAAATTTTTTGTCATCCGTGAAGATACCTCGAATAACATACTTTCTCCACTTTGTTGGAAAAGACACCTTATTTCGTCTCTCAGATGCTCCTGTCTGTCATGTGCGTAGCTCCATCTGCGCCGGTTCATCTGGTAGAAATCTGTCCATGTTTTCCATTCGCTGCTGTGGTTTCTGTGCTACTAACTAGCAACTTCTTTGTGGACCCACGGGAGCAACGGCAGCATGTCGCTCCTGTTGAGCTTAGCTGCTCTAGCGTTGTCCTAAAAATTTTTGAAGGAGGTTTCACGTTCTATTGGCTGACTGGGATCCTCGTGAACTCTGCTCGTGCAATTCGACTCGCTAATGGGTGGACAACTGTACTCTTTTTTGGTTTTCCCGTTGGTGTAGGGATCGTGTATCGTCTACGTATCCTGGAATTCAACGCGAGGTGTTGATTGCGTTGGGTGTGCACGTTCCGGATACACCTCGTGTTACCAAATATTGTCGTGCTCGAGATCGTTGATCTCAACTGCTCGACTTTTCGGATCAACTGCTCAACCTTTAGTGTTAAAGTCGTTATCGTTCTCGCTTGATTCGTAACTGTCTTGCACCGCCTCCTGTAATTTTTCCTACCGTCGTCTTCCAGTCCGTTTCCACGATTCCCATTGTTTCACCATCCTGTCGCCGTCCGAGTAGCATACTACGTTGCTCTCGTATATTAAGAGGGGATGTGGTTGCCCCTTCTCTTAATTTTCATCCTGAACCGTTGTGGACGTCTTGTTCATGCATAATTCCTCTTGAGGTGTTACATGCCTAAAAATCGGCTGTAGTATAATACTGCCGGTCCGCGTAAACAACAATAAAGACTGTCGAAGTAGGTCGCCTGCCTGCTTCCCGCTGTCAACAAAGTGAGGCCTCGGGCACGTGTCCTTGGCCTACGGCGCTTCGTATTAGCGTGGTTCGACGGCATGAGCCACGACTCTCGCACGAGCGAAACATGTCCAAGGAGAGAGAGAAAGAGTGAGAAGACTAATTCAAAATCAATAAAAACATTATTTGTACAGGACATCTTCTACAGGGAAGTCCACTCGGCGCACTGCCCATACAAAAAATTCAGAGGTTGTTCCTGTAGAGAATATTCAACTATCTAGGAATACTCTGAGAACCATAGGACGTCGTCTACTGGGAAAAACGCTTAAAATTCGACCCCTATATAGGCACACTGGTTTCCCAACGTTATTCTGATCGCCGTATATATATTCAATTGATTTTTATCGGAAAAGTAGGAAGCGCAAACCAGTATAGGAAATAATTGGATTTTCCATTTTGTTCCAATTGGTTTTAAATTATCATTTCCAGCAGGGATCTGATATTTTTCAGTAGAGTCAGATCCATGCGAGAAGTAGCGCGAATTTTTCATAGAATTGCGGTAAGCTTTAACACGAATACAAAAAATTCTAAAAGCATTTATGAAAAGTTATTAACTTACCACCAGTAGATAAAATATACAGAAAAAGGTAAACTCGTAACTAAGGCTAAAATACGCCATTCCTCGACAATATATGTTACTCCAGCAAGCATACATAAACCCATTGTATAGAAAGTGCAAGTCATAACTGTTACAAAAGATCGATAATTTGGACCTACAAGTTCAAGAGCTAAAACAAGTAATAAAATTTATAAGAAATAAAGAACAATGTTTTATTCCCATTTTCTGTTTCAGTTCGAAAATCCAGGAGAAAATTTTACAAATTTTTCAATTCATTTTTCTCCTAGAATTCTAAATCTTAAAAAAGGAAATGAAATATTAGCAAGAAAGAAATTATAGCTCACATCTCATTGATTACTTACATATAATGAAAGGTATCTGATAAATAGCAGGAATAGTTAATCCAACTATGCTACGAGTAAGAGCCCACATCCAAAAAGTGTTTGCTATTGCTGTCAAAGTAGCTCCAACAATCAGGGTAGCAAGACAAGAAAAGAACGAAAGCCTCCGTCCAAATCTATAAATTATGGTTTTATTAATATCTTTAAAATAGAATTAATTAATTTGTTTTAAAATAAGCAAACGGAACCGCCTATGCAGAGTGAGAAAGGGACAGAGAGAGACTAATTTTGCGACGCAGGGGCTTTGAAATGGCAAAAACCTAGCGCTCAACTTGTAGCTACATAACACCCTCTTCTTCTCAAGCCCAACCGAGTTCCTTAAGAGGGTCAGCCTGGATTAAATTGAAAAAAATACACTTTGCAGAACAATATCTATAAAAATTTTATTCATCATTTTTGATTACTGGAACATTTTACAAATAGTGCTCTTTATCTCTACTATTGTTCCATCAAAAATATCATAAATTTTTATTTATTTATCCAATAGCCACAGCTTTTTTTCCAGTACGATGACTTATACATCACAAGATCAGACTTCAATTAGTCTTCATAACATGCACCTCCGATGTAAAGGATCACTTTTCTGAAAAATGTTAAAAAACAGTAGACTATTACTAATATTTTGCACGTAAATGTTTACAATAATATTTTTTCTTATTTCTGATCTGGTGATATATAAGTCACCCTACTGGAAAAAAGCTATTACTAGTGGGCAAATAGACAAAAATTTATGAAATTTTTAATGGAACAATAAAAGTGTATTAATTAAACCTTTGATAGCGTTAGTGCGTAAGCCGGTTGTTATAGCTAGGAATTTTCAACATTATTGATTTCTTTTAATGAAAATTCACGGTATTCATAAAATTTTTCCGGAAAGTTATGTCACTGTATGGAGGCTAAAATTTTAAGAATATTTACTTTGTATCATTTTGCAATATGATGTATAATTACCGAGTTATACCGTATTGAAAATTACAATCATTGTCCAATCAGTAACTTAGCTGTCTCGCGGCTATCGTTTGGAGCAGATAGCGCCTAGTGTTACTCTTCTCGAAAAAAAGGAGTTCGATAAAGGAAAATAAGAAATAATAATTTAAATTTTTTTCCACGACATACCAAAACTCCATAAACGTATAAGCAAGAATCTAAGTTAATATTTTACGAAAAGAATGTTGGGTCTATAAAAAGGAAACAAGGCTTCAGTACATTTGAAAAGGAGTACTTAGAAATCTGGCAAACCATCTAAGAGTTAGTAGCCGGATCAAATACCCGAAAGTTTTTATTACCCTAGACTTATAGTGGCTTACGTAGACAATCCACTTAGGCCCAGGAGTTATCTCATAGATGACTATTCTACTTCAAGATATAGCTAACCGAATTTTCCCATGAGATAAACCAACGATAATTCGGCGACTCCATGATTGGAGGGGATTGGAAAAGGGTATAGAATCCCCTGTTACAATCCTCCGTAATACTGACACGTTCAGTCATAGAAAATCCGTGCCGTCGTTTTGCCAACAGAAGCTTTGACAGCGTGAGTCAAGCGCCAGTGCCCGACGCGTGTTAATGTAACAAAATACAAGAATCACAGAGGAAAAGGATCAGCAGCAGGGACTCTAAAACCAGGCCCAACGGCTGAACCACCGATGCAACAAAGAGGAATGCCATCCTACGTCAGAGAACGAGAGAGAAAGAGAAAACAAAAGAGATGAGACGACGAGTGCCACCGAGAAAGCCGCTACCTGCCGCGATCCTGCGACGCCCCGGAGATTCTCTCGCCGATACCCGCGAGGTACATTTAATATTTATTCCTTAACTTTGTGACCTTTTAGAATATTGTTGTATACGCGTATGAACGATAATTGTATTCTGTTTGTAAATCCACTCAAAGGTTTTATTAAAATAAAATTAGAAATTATATTTGAATGAGTCATTTGTTTCATTCTCATTATTATGATTGGATAATTATAAAAATTTTCATTAATAATCGATAATTACTAATTATATCACAAAATACTAAAAGTTAAAAATTGATCAATTTTATGTCTCTACCCAGTAATATAAATTTTCGGAAACGTTTTTTGCTCGCCGTGTATTTTAACTAAATACTTAAACTAGAACAAATTCATGAAATTCCTGAAAATCAAGAAATTTAATAAATTCTACTGTTTAAATAAAAACATATTAAAAACAAAAGTTTCAGGATTTTTCCGTGATTATTCAATAGTGTTTATTATTTGACCTCAACCTATTTGACTTTATGTAAAGAATAATTCATTTTTTTAATGGGAAATACATTTTTTATTATTGCTTTGGAAAAAGCAGGCTATTTTCGTTTAAGTATGATCTACTTGACCATACTTTTGACCATTTTCGAGGTCATTCCACGATTAAACTTGTTTTTTCCAATAGAAACGCCTATTTTTATTTTACCTTCAAGTATACTCTCATCCACAATTATACTCTTAGACTTGAATGAGGCTTTCGAGGTCACTAATCTTTGTCAAGAACTATATCATAAATCTTTAATAAATTTATTCAAGAATTTGAGATAATTCCAGTCTTTGCAGAATAAAAACAAAATTTGAATTCTGTTTTATCAATTGATAATTTAATTTTTTGTTGAATATTTTACTAAAATATGAGTTATCTCCAGTTCTATTGTTAATTTGAAGTAGGATTGCAAAATCTTACATAATTTTATTCAGTAATTGATGAGAAAAACAAAGAACGCCGTTAAAGATATCAATTGGTAACGTCGGAATCTACTATTACTCCGACCTCCTCTTAAGAGGAGGTCAAAGTTCCACTCATGTTGTATTATTATTTATGTGGAGTGAAGAGCATAGCCGCGAATTCGTAGAGGCGCGATGCCTAACTTACGAGCTCGGGTGCGTTCGGGACGCTCGGCTCACACACCCATCTGAGACTATCATCATGGATAACGGGATTTATATCTGAATGATCCATTCGGCGATAATGCATGTATCCAATCCTTCACGCGTGTGGGAATAAAAGGTCTTCCCCACACACAACCATCCCATTATAGTGTAAATGACATATTCAATCAGGTATTATAATGTCATTTAAAATATTCAAATAGTTTTACCTGTCATTAAGATTTCCAAACATGTACACGCCAATAGGACCACCGGCGTTAAGTGCAGCCAATCCAATTGTGGGATAGATTTCATACTCACATACTAAGTCAAACTAAAAAGTAAATCAATATTACAAAATGAAACAAAGAAAATATTAAATTTTTTTATCGAATATTACTTTTCATTAAGTTTGCATACAAAATGTAAAATTACTAAGAGCTGTAGAATAGGTAAGTAAACATTATTTTTATAACCAAAAAACAAACAATTTTAAATAAGAGCTATATTAATGCCCTAATGAGCTGCAACTTAGTACATTGATGTGTAAAAGTCAAAAGTTGAAGTTCCGCCATGGCGGTTTCGATTATTGTGATGTAATTATTCGTTAGCTTGAGTGAATTTATTTCGATGCCCGCCCCGTCATTGCGGTAGGAGCGCAGCGAGTACTGTTGCGAGTACTACAGCAAGGGGGGGGGGGTGGTCGGCCGATTAGCGAAAAAATCAGGTGTATAATGTGTATAAAAAATTAAATAAAATCACAATTAAAGTATTTTATTATTGTATTACAATTGTTAAATGTAAATTCACCGAAAAAAAGTTCTCATGAAATAGTTTTAAATTCTCAAAAAGATTCGATCTTATATTTACTTTAGCGTTTTCTTAATGATTTTAAGATAATAGACATGTAAGTGATAATGTAAATACAGGGTGTTCAAAAATGAACTGGCACGACCAGTATATTCGTGTTCAGAATAACATTCTAAGCACTTTTTCACTTTTGACATTTTTCAGAATTAGGGATAATTATGGAGTTACTGTTAATTAAAATCTACGATAATTAGCCAATCAGCGCTCTAGCTGACGCTGGTAGGCGGGGTTTACTCGAGCAGCATGGACCGCGCGGGGAGAGTCATGCGGGGTTCATCATCAAATCGAGCGCTGATTGGCTAATTATCGTAGATTTTAATTAACAGTAACTCCATAATTATCCCTAATTCTAAAAAATGTCAAAAGTGAAAAAGTGCTTAGAATGTTATTCTGAACACGAATATACTGGTCGTGCCAGTTCATTTTTGAACACCCTGTATAAAAAAGATCAAAATTGAATCTCCTTTTTGAAAATTTAAAAACATTCCATTTATTACCGGTGAGTGTTCAATTAGAAAACATGTAAACGTACATTAGCTTATTAGTTTTCAAAATATAAACAAAATCTCCAAAACGATTATTTTTAACAAAAGACGCTGTTAGTGGTGAAAGTCCGCCTATATACAGGGTGTCCAAAAAGTCTGGAAACACTCAAATAACTTTTCAGGTGATTTATTTGTAAAAAATGTCAAGGTCATATTCGATGTAATTTTCGACAAGGAATTCGACGTCGACCTTAGATTTGACCTTGAAGATGACCTTGATGGTTTTTTGAAGGTCAGGTCAATTTTTTTTAATGGGAAGCACCATTTTTGACATCAGCAATGGAAAGAGCGGGAAATATTACATTCAAAACCATTGAGATCAATAATTTTCCATTGATCTTAAAGTCATTTGATTTTACTTTTAGCGTTACCCAGGAACAACGGCGTGAACGTAGTAATTTCTGTTCCCTTTGGGGTGCTTTATTATCGTGAGTCCCCTTGACTCTCACGTGATTGGATAAATATTTCCAACTATGATTATCGTAGATGCTTGAACTGCTCCCCATTTACTTCTTGACACTGTCCTAATCCATGGTAAAAAGCAACAACAGCATTTCTGATGATTTCAGTGGGGATGAGAGCTGATTCATCAATGATCCTTTGCCGTAATTCATCCAAATTTTGGGGTTTTGTTTTGTACACTCGATCTTTCAAATACCCCCAATAGAAGTAAGCAAAAGGCGTCAAATCGGGTGATCTAGCTGGCCATTCAATAATGCCTCTCCGTCCTATCCATCGATTAACAAATACCGCATCTAAGATAGCACGAACAGTTCGTGCATAATGAGCTGCTGCGCCATCCTGTTGATACCATGTGCCATTGAAGTTTTCTCCCGTTATTTCCATTATTGCAGGAACTATTTGATTGCGGAGCATAGCTTCATAATTTTGGGCATTCAAGTTACCATCAATAAAAAATGTTCTTATAATTTTATCATTCAGTATTCCAACCCAGACATTTAATTTTTGTGGATATTGTGATTTAGCTTCTCGTGCCCAATAAGGATTATCAGCTGCCCAATATCTACAATTATGCCTTTTCAAACTTGCGTCAAGTTGAAATGTAGCTTCATCTGAAAATACTATGTTAAATAGAAAGTTAGGATTTTGAACTATACGAGCCATCATATATCACAAAATTCAACGCGACGGTCGAAATCATCTTTGTTCAGTTTGTGTATCAGTGTTACTTTGTAGGGATGGAAATTCGCTTCATGTAGTATGTTATGAACAGATGATGTACTAACTTCGTGCTCTTGAGCAGCTCTACGAGTGGATGTATGTGCATCTTCAGTGAATGTTAACAAAACATCTAATGACTTCCCTTCATTACTTGAAAACTTTGGTCTACCTGATCTAAGCAGGTCACTAATAGTGCCGGTATTTTTAAACCTTTTAACAATTTTTTGAACTGTTGCAAATGAAATTAGAGTCCTATTAGGCCTAAATGTAGCATTGAAAAGATCCCTTACAGCCTTATAAGATCGCTGCACCGGACCCCAACCTCTCATCATGAGAAGCGTTATTCTTTCTCTATCAGTGAGTTTGTCCATTGCACTTTTCTTTGCAAGAGACGCAAGCTGATCAGAATATGAAAATTCAAAAACCAGTAAAATATTTTTTCAGATTGTACACTACAGCTGCGGAAAATTATTTAAACGAATTCAATAGAAGAGCTTGAAATGCTAATTATCAATAATTGTTTCTGGGTAACGCTATCGAAACTTCTCCTTTTTCAATTGCCGATATCGGATCAGGGGTACTTAAGGTAGCTCTATAGGTACTCTCTAGTCAGTAGAGGTACAAAAATAACTTTTCTTTAAAATTCTTTATTGGCATACAAAACGTATTAAAAAAATATTTTTTAAATTTTTAGCATAATCTGACATATTATTTAGTAATTTGTTCGTATAAAGCGTTATTAAAAAAATTTTAAGTTGTCAATTTGAGTGCGATTCGATGCTGTTATTAATACATGGCAACAGTGTAAACTCTCTCCTTTTCTCTCATCTCATTCTTAGCATACCCGACAGAGGTCGTTATGTTATGTTTTGCTATTTATTATTTACTTTTCATATTGTTATCTAGTTAAAATTAAGTCTAATTTTATTATTTTTATTCGATTATAAAAAAAAATAATTTCGCAAAAAAGATTTTTATATAACTTTAATAACCACAACGTGTATTCATGGTTGTTGCCGGCGTAATTCAAACAGTGCGATATTCGCGCCAATTGCATGACCAAGTTGCGACGTTGCCAAATTTCTACTGACTTCAAAAACTAACCATCGAAACAAGATTTTGCTGACTTTAATAATTAATATCTTTTTATTTTACACGGTAATGCACAATAATTTTAATATTTTTCGAAAGCTAGGAAATTTATTTATTAAAACACAGTTTTGCTATTTTGTCAGGGATCGTTAAGAATAAAAATTTCTTTCATTTCCTGTACTGTATGAGTAATATTCTCATAAGAGATACTGTTGAGTACCTCAACTTTCAATATTATTATTTATTATTTTTCCACGATAACTGTCCTCCAATTTTATTTCATTATATTCCGTATATATTCGTGAATATATCTATCAATTATTTATAAGATTTGAGAAATATTAAAAAACTATAGAGTTACCTTAAGAAACAAATTTTGACCTTGGATTGACCTTAAAGGATACAAACAAGGTTAGGTTTGAGGTCAGCGCTACTTGTGATTGAAGAAAACAGCTGAAGTAAGCTTTGATCTATTTCCTTCAATTGAGTTTTTCTGCGAGACCTCAAAATTGAATAACCTCCAAATGACCTTTAAGATGAATGAAAAATTATTGACCTCAATCGTTTTGAATGTAAAATTTCCCGCTCTTTCCATTGCTGACGTCAAAAATGGTGCTTCCAATTAAAAAAAATTGACCTGACCTTAAAAAAACCATCAAGGTCATCTTCTAGGTCAAATCTAAGGTAGCCGTTGAATTCCTTGTCGAAAATTACATCGAATATAACCATGACATTTTTTACAAATAAATCACCTGAAAAGTTATTTGGGTGTTTCCAGAATTTTTTGACACCCTGTATAGTAATAACTAAAAGTTTATCTTTGGTCACTGAAAACAAAGGCGAAACTACCTACTAGATCAAGAAATAGTACATTTTTATACGGGTGTGGAAGTGGATTTTTTTGCGTATGGAGAGATCTCTTTTGAAAAGTCTGCTGAGGTAAAGATTTATAAAAGTCTATGCGACTTGCGTATGCTTGACGCGAACGATTCTGACGGATCGGCTCGTGAGCACGCTCTGGTCCTCCAGGGGCCAGGAACGCACGCACTATTTTTGGACTTGGATCGAGTGAGGTTTAAAGAGATGAGGCACTTGTGAATTGACTGCTGATTTATTTACACTATGTACACAATAAAATGCTGGCGCCAGAGCTGTGGCGCAACAGAGGTGTGTGCTAACGAACGATAACGGTTAAGGCCTCGAAGCCGCGTACTCTGGTGAAGACCTGATGGCTGCAGGGCGTCGAAGTGGTAGCTGACGCGCCTGGGAGGTTAGCTGCGTTCTCTCTCGTGAACCTACGTGCGCAACTGCCTTATACTATAGATGGGCCGCGGAACGAGCGCTTGCTTCCTCGGGCGGCGCTGAGACGCACCCGGTGACGGCGTACCGACATGACCAGCCGGTAACGATGACTCGAGGGAAGGCGGCGCTACAGCCACTCCCCCCTTGGAAGGCGCCTGCTCTGAAGGCGGCTCTGCGAAATTCGCGTGGTCCTCTGGCAGGTTAAAGGAGACCCTGCGGACTAGTGAGCCTTGGCGCTGCTGGTCTGGGCGGCCCTGTACAGGTGGGTCAGGCTGAGGTGAGACGACTGCCTCGTCAGGCGCCAAGTAGGCCGGCTTGAGGTGGTCCGTGGAGACCGTCCTGGGCTGCCCGTTCACGTCGATGACGAAACGCTTCCCATCAAGCCTGTTCAGGATTCTGTGAGGACCTGTAAAAGGTGGGGTTAGTGGAGGTTTAATGGCTTCGACACGCTTAAAAACATGGTGAGGCAATACCTGAAACCTTGGACAGGTGGCAAGATTATGAGGTCGAGATGAACATGATTAAAACGCGCGCCTGGTACTTCTATATGCTCGGGATTAGACCTGTTATGACGATGAATCTTTGCCTTCTGGCATGCGACGCATTCACGAGCCCAACGGAGGGCGTCCCGGCGAATGCCCGGCCAGGCGAACTTCTGTCGAATCAATTTGGACGTTACCCGGCAACTGGGGTGGGCCGGGCCGTGGACGACGTCAAAAGCCTTTCTGCGAAGCGATGGTGGAAGGTAAGGGCGAACGATGCCTGTTGCTATGTCACAGAACATGCGATAGCCTTCTATTAGCAGAGATTGTAGTGCCAGGCTCGACGACGGCCCAGGCTGCGGCATCTCCGGATCCTCTTGCTGCGCCTGGCTGATGGAGGCGGGATCCAAGATGGACGGCATGTTAATAGCCTCTACGCGAGAGAGAGCGTCAGCGACAACATTGTCTTCACCTGGCAGATATTCCAGCGTGGTGCAGAACTGGCTGATGAAGTCCAGCTGATGGATCTGGCGCGGCGATGCTTTTTCCGGCCGTTGGAGGAACGCTCTGGTGAGCGGTTTGTGATCCGTCCTAATTGTGAAGACACGGCCTTCTAGCAGGTGTTCAAAATGCTTGAGTGATGCAAATACTGCGAGCAGTTCCCTGTCATAGGGGCTATAATTTCTTTCTGCTGCCGACAGCTTGCGTGAGAAAAACCCGAGAGGTTTGCGGACGCCGTCTATGATCTGCTCCAGCGCGCCTCCGATGGCTGATGCTGAGGCATCAGTAGACAGAATTAGGTGTGCTTCGGGATGGAGAAAAGCCGTAGAAGTGGCGTCTGCGGGGGCCCTTCTGGTGGCCTCAAAGGCTTCCTGCAGCTCCGGTGACCAGACAATCCTTGTCTTGTCGCATTTCTTGGCTCCCTTGAGCTGGTCGTTCAGTAGTGCTTGCGCTTGCGCTGCGTGAGGTATCTGCGAGCGATAGTAATTGACTGCTCCGAGGAATCTCTTGAGGTCGTGGACCGTCTCTGGACGCGGGTAAGTGAGGATGGCCTCTACCTTTTCCGCTGGAGGAGCAAAACCTGACGCGTCAACACGGTGCCCAAGGAAGATTACTTCTTTCTTCGCGAAGCAGCACTTGCTCCAATTAATTTCCAGCTTGCTCGCGAGCAAGATGTCGAAAACTGCTCTGAGGTGCCAAAGATGTTCTTCTTCGCTGGCTGACGCGATGAGTATGTCGTCGAGGTAGATAGTGACGAAGTCAAAATGACCTAAGATGCTGTGCATGTACCTCTGGAAGGTCTGCGTGGCGTTTCTTAACCCGAGCGGCATGCCCAGAAACTCGAATAGCCCGAAAGGCGTGATGACCGCTGTCTTCTCGACGTCCTCGTCGGCAACCGGGATCTGAAAATACGCCTTTTTAAGGTCTATGGTCGAAAAAATGCGCTTTTCGTGAAGTTGTAATAAAAGATCAATGATCCTGGGAAGAGGGTACCGATCCGGAACTGTCTGGGCGTTTAAGCTCCTGTAGTCCCCCGTTGGACGAAACTTCCCTGATGCCGACTTAACCATATGCAGCGGACTCGAGTAAGGGCTGCTGGATGGACGAATGATGCCCAAGGATAATAGTGCCCGATATTCGGCCTTGGCTACTTTGAGGGGCTCGCCGAGGAGGGCTCTCGCCCGAGCGTGAACTGGAGGGCCAGAAGTGACTATATGATGCCTTACCGATGCCTTAGGACCGATCACGAGCCCTTGGTTGCGTAGGACCTGCTCCATGTAAGACGTGACAAGGCACTCGACCTCCTTGGCGAATCCTGATTCGGCGTGCTGCACGGGTGACAGCGCAGAGATGCTGTGGTCCGCTGCGGGTTGAAGGAGTCCTTGTGTAGAGCATGTAGTTGTCTCATCAAGAAGCCTTCCACGTTTGAGATCCAGGAGCAGACTGTAGTGCGACAGAAAGTCGGCGCCGAGGATCGGCGTGGCGATGTCGGCGAGTACGAAAGACCAGGCAAACGTACGCCGCAGTCCTAGGTCCAGTTGTAGAATCCGACGACCATAAGAACGGATCGGAGTGCCGTTCGCGGCTGCGAGGTGGGTGTCGTGACATGCCGTTGCCTTGCCGTGACTATGACACGGCAGGATTGACACGATGGAGCCGCTGTCCATCAGGAAGCGCGTAGCTGTGTTGCGGTCGGCGATGTGGAGTCTATTCTCCTTGAAGCTGCCTGCAGGGCTGGCTGACGCGATGGTGGTGATGCTGGCTGCTGCAGGGGCAGACAGCAGCCCTACAGGTTTCCCTGAGTGGTTCCAGCTGCCGAGAAGTTACATGGCTGCAAACAGTGCTTTGCCCCTGTACCGTACTTCGTGTGGTACCAGCATGTTCCGTTTGTGTGTGGTCGAGGACGAGAATTCGAACGGCTCCTGTTTTGCTGATTGCCGGGGGTGGCATCTCTCCTTGACTGGTGGCCGCCGCCCTGACTGGAGACCTTGGCAAGTACTTCTCGGGTCACTGAAATGAGTTGAGACAGTAATAGTTTGATTTCGCTGAGCTCGGAGAAACAGGAGCTACTGAGTGAGTGGGAGGGGCCCAAGAGGCACCCTCGAGCAGAACGTCTGCTGCTTCTGCTAGCTTGTCTAAATCGTCGACACCTAGCGCCTTTAACACTGTTTGCGGGTGAGGTGGCAGCAAGGCTAGCCACTTAACCCTGATTAGGTCCTGGGTCGCGTTGGCACCTGCGAGCTCCCTAATTTGCCTAAGGAGCGTAGACGGCTTCTTATCTCCTAGCTCGAGCCGGTTGAGCATAGTGTCCAGCTTCTTGCTGGCCGACAGTGAGAAGCGTTGGATGATGCGAGCTTTGATCAGCTCGTACTTGCCGATGTTTTCTGGGTCCTGGATGATGTCCTGTATCTCCTCGATAGCCTCCGGAGAGAGAGCCGAGAGAACGAGATAAAATTTTGACTTTTCCGACGACACGTTTGCCGTGTGGAAGTACGCCTCTGCCTGGACGAACCAAAGGTCCGGTTTTTCGGCCCAGAAGAAAGGCAGTTTTACATGGGACATTGCAGCAACCGCACCTTGCGCGTCGACCATGTTGGAGTGCTGCGTGATGAACGGCGAGCTGAGACAATGAGACGAGGTAGGGTTAGGTGCGCGGTTGGTGTCGCCTCGGATGCCGGAGCGAGATGCGGCGGTGCTGCCAGTGTCGGCGGCGTCTGGTAGTGGCGATAACGAGGTGCTGCCTCCAGCGGTGGCGTCGGGTAGCGGCGAAAGTGAGGTGCTGCCTCCAGCGGTGGCGTCGGGTAGCGGCGGAGACGAGGCGTTGCCTCTAGCGGTGGCGTCGGACACTAGCGGGGTGCTGCTTCCGGCGATGAAAAAACCCTCTCCTGGGGGCAATGACCTGGTGGACGAGGCACTTTTCTCATCCGATGAAATGGACAGCCTCAAAACCACCGATGAACCGCTTTCAGGGCGACGAAAGCTGGGCAGATTTACCTCGAGGCTGCTATTGTCGTTGTTTTCCGAGTGGTCCCACGCCGGAGGGTTTGGCGACGCTGGTTTCCGGGAAGAAGGTCCGGCTGGCGTAAGAAAAGCGTCGCTGGACGATGAGCCGTCGGACATGCCCTGCGCGGGCTGCAGCACGATGAGAACGAGCGAAGTAAAAAGCGGCTAAGGCAGCCTCGATGCACACCGTGGCACTGAGCTTGAAGCGCACACACTCATCTCACACTAAGTCAGACTTGAAAAGAAAAGTTTTCACACACAAAGATCACGTCGGGGTCACCACTATAAAAGTCTATGCGACTTGCGTATGCTTGACGCGAACGATCCTGACGGATCGGCTCGTGAGCACGCTCTGGTCCTCCAGGGGCCAGGAACGCACGCACTATTTTTGGACTTGGATCGAGTGAGGTTTAAAGAGATGAGGCACTTGTGAATTGACTGCTGATTTATTTACACTATGTACACAATAAAATGCTGGCGCCAGAGCTGTGGCGCAACAGAGGTGTGTGCTAACGAACGATAACGGTTAAGGCCTCGAAGCCGCGTACTCTGGTGAAGACCTGATGGCTGCAGGGCGTCGAAGTGGTAGCTGACGCGCCTGGGAGGTTAGCTGCGTTCTCTCTCGTGAACCTACGTGCGCAACTGCCTTATACTATAGATGGGCCGCGGAACGAGCGCTTGCTTCCTCGGGCGGCGCTGAGACGCACCCGGTGACGGCGTACCAACATGACCAGCCGGTAACGATGACTCGAGGGAAGGCGGCGCTACAGATTCATTTACGCTCCAGTATGAAACTGTATTTTTCTTCACGAGATTCGCAAAACGCATGTAAAAATGCGTATTTGAGATTAGTGCGGAGAATTTTTTTATTATATATTGGAAATAAAATAAACCTTGAATTAAAAACCGTAAATATATTATTTTGACCACATTTGTGAATTCAGGTTTTAGAGTGTGCATTAAAAATGGTTTTAATTTCTCTACATAATGTTAAATATATTTTACGTACATCTATTACAATGGACGATACGACTTCCGAATGATTGTACTCCCATCCATTATCACACGGAACAATTGGCCAGGTATCATTATTAAGTGAAATGTAATTTGAAAATGGATGTGGATGTATGGAAGACCAGTTCACATCATATCTTGTGCATTGGCTAAATGAGTTATTGTATTCCTACAAACAAATTAGTATATATTAGTTAGTGTATATATATATATATATATATATATCCCTATATTATATAGTTATAAGGTCAAAACCAAAGATTATCCCCATCCTCCCCCCCCTCCCCCCCTCCTCCCCCTCCTCTACCCTCCTCCCCCCTCCTCCACCGCTCCTCATTCATAACAAATATGATAAATATAACATTATGTTACATTTATCATTTTAATGATGTCTTTTCATATATTTAAAAAATATTCCTGCTCCTCTTTAACTATCCTCCCTCCTCCACCCCCCTCCCCCCTCCACCCCCTCCTCCCCCTTCCTCCCCCCTCCTCCCCCCTCCTCAGTGATATTCCTCAACCCCTCCTCAGGAACATCCTCATTATTAAACCCCTCCTCAGCCCCTCCTCAATTTGTATGAAATTGTAATTTTAGCTTCAAAAAATGTGGATAAAAAATTTACAATAAATTTCTTAATCGTATAGCGATACAGTCTACGGTATATTGAATCATTGACATAGCAAAAAAAGATAATAATGAAAATAAAATCAATTATATCGCTAAAGCAAATGGCTAAATGAAGTTTTGTATCGTATATACAGTTATAGAAAAGGTGAAAAATTATTTTCTAGAAATCGACTGAAAAATAAATAAATTCAATGATATCGGTAAAGTAAAAGAGTAGATTAATGGGAAAAAAGTGACAATTGAAAAATGACTCAAAAAGTAAACAGATTTAATTGTATTGCTAAAGCAAAGGTGTATAAACAAAGGGGAAAAAATAAAAAATAGGAGGTTTGAATAACATAATAATAAAAATTATAAAGACATTTTAAATGCTGTAGAAAAATGTTTAATTGATTTATCTGATTATAATGAAATATTTGGAGCAAAAGAAGTTCTTGAATCAAGAGATTTTCGACGTATGTTACTAATTGTTCCCTCTGGGAATCGAATTACTGAGAGTTATTGGGAATTATAAAAAATAGGTATACTGCGACAAAATTTTAAATGTATGTTATTAAAGAAAAATAAAATAATTTCGGAAAATGATATCGAATTTAAATTTTGGCTTTTAAATGTAGCCAATGGCAATTTTTTATCAAACTATGATCGATAAAGTAAAGTAACAAAAATCCCAAAATCAATTATACAAACGAAAATATTATAGATGAAATTTTTGAATACTTAAAGATATGAAAAATCGACATTTTTATGAAAGTGTAATTTTAACTTCAAAATCGTATAACGATACAGTCTATGAAATATTTAATCATTGACATAGCAGAAAACGATAATTATGAGCATTTAGTAAATAAAATTAAAAAATTACGCAATTATCGTGTTGCTGAAAATTTTAAATTGAAATAATAGTTTTAAAATAAAATAATGGTTATAAAAATTATCTTCTGGAATTTGACTGAAAAAATAAATCTATTCAATAATATCGCTAAATCAATTGGGTAAATGAAGTTTCATATCGTATACAGGTAAAAAAATGAGAAAAATGCAACAATTATTTTCTAGAATTCGCCTGTATCACAAAATGGGGGGTGGACGAGCGGAGCGAGTAGGGGGGTACCCCCCCTAGTATATATATATATTTGTTATAAATAGTATATTTTTATACGGGTGTGGAAGAGGATTTTTTGCGTATGGAGAGACGTTTTTTGAAAAGTCTCCCGAGGCAAAGATTTACTTATGCACCAGAGTGAAACCGTATTTTTCTTCACGAGACCCGCAAAACGCATACAACCATGCGTATTTGAAGTTAGAGTGGAGAAAAATAACTTTTATTATTATGTCGTAAAAAAAGATGAAAACTAAAATTGAATGTTAACCCTCAAACGGCGAAAACTCCCCTATTGGTAAACTGCTGTTGCCCAAAACTAGCATTTTCATTTTTCACCTTTCTCTCTTTCTTCTCACCTATTTCTTTTTCTTCTCGCCTTTCTCTCTTTCTTCTTTACTAGAATAAGTGTAGTATCATATCGAGCCAGGCCATTTTACAGGAAAGCTTTTCCTCTGCTGGGTTATATTTTTCTTATAACTTGTATATATATATATATATAAACCAATTTTTGTAATTGATAATATATGTAAAAACTGGTATAAATATATAAATAAATAAATAAATATTTTTATAGTTATGATTGGTTTTTCAAAGGATTTCCAGTTCGTAATGAAGCTGGGACGCCACTAACCGATAAAATAAATGACGCTTTAATGGCAACATTTTTTGAAAACATTCATTAATTTTTTTACAATAATCACAATAATGGAATATACCTGAATTTATATAAAAATTTACTACTTAAAATTGACTTACTAAAAAATTGATCTTTAAACAAAGTATTCTTAAAGATATTGCAGATTTGTGCTCAGTTCATTTCTTCGTAAAATAATAAAAAAAAACTGTCCAATTGATAATTTATTTATTTTTTCAATTTTTTTCTAGGATAGGAGATGCGTGCAATTCCATATTTGATTTGGAGTATATCTGCAAAAGCTTACATGATTGTGTACAGTAATCGATGAGAAAAACGACGAATATCATCGAAAATATCGATCGGTAAAATAGGACTCCCGGTTGAAAATAGAAACGTTGATTATCAACGTTTCAAAACCTTGAAAAACGTTGATTTACCTTGATTTTCATCCTTTTTTTCAACGTTTCCTGGATGAGCGATATAAACGTTGATTTTCAACGTTTTTGGCAACGTTTCCTAGGTGAACGATGTAAACGTTGATTTTCAACGTTGTACGTATCATTTAATGATAAGGGTAATATAAATTTCAAAAATTTTCAAAAAAAGGTTGAAAATCAATGTTTATATCGCTCATCCAGGAAACGTTGTAAAAAAAGGTTGAAAATCAAGGTAAATCAACGTTTTTCAAGGTTTTGAAACGTTGATTAGAAACCTTCTTTTCAACGTTTCTATTTTCAACAGGGCTACGACCTCCCCTTAAGGGTTAATGAAAAAAATATGAATAAAATTAACCATTCAAAGGTTACTCAAAGCAAGACCTCTGTATGTTAACGTTTATATAGGGAAGTTAATAAGAATTTCATGTCAAAAAGGATGAAGAGACAAAACAGATACAAATAGTGGTATCGTGGTGCATTTCTCACTTTTGCGAATGGGCGTACAGAAGAAAAAGTCATCCTTATACCTTCTACATCTAATATTTCAAGCCTTTCTTTGACAGGCAATTGTGTTTCAGAATCCAATAAAATTCAGTGCTATTTGCCGTAATTATGTATAATACCCGGGCAAAATAACTTTGTCCAACGTGCCAAAGCCAATTGCATCATGGTGGCGGTGTCCAGTTTAACGCAGCTAGATTACGTATGTAATCTTACGTCGGTGTTATAGCGGACACCGCCACCATGATGCGACTGGCTTTTAAATTGTGTATTTTAAAAATACACAGACAGTAATTAATTGATATTTTATACCCCCATGGACATTGACAAAGGATCAAAAATGTCGATCGGCATAAGATCGTTGTTTTGTAACGCGTATGATCGATTTATGAGTTCGCAATCATCTCAGCATTTCCCCGGATCGTAATTGCTCGTGACGTCTACAGGCAAGAATACCTAAGAAACTTGGTATACTAAGCATTTAGAAATACCCTCAGGAGCACAATACATTATCTACCGGAAGTGAATGTCTCAGTAGTTG
This sequence comes from Sycophila sp. Sp_5, assembly GCA_018906775.1. Classification (NCBI taxonomy): domain Eukaryota; kingdom Metazoa; phylum Arthropoda; class Insecta; order Hymenoptera; family Eurytomidae; genus Sycophila; species Sycophila sp. Sp_5. The sequence continues at coordinate 924,984 of JACCID010000066.1, forward strand.
GAAAAAAAGTTAGAATTAAGCTCCTTAATAAACGGTGGGAAAAAATATTTCTGTTCCTTTTCATACCGGGTAGAGACAAATTCTAAGAATTGTGTTTTTTAAAATTTTGCGATCTGATCGATAATTATTGAGCTATTGCAAATTGAAAATTATGATAATAATCCAACCAGAACTCAGCTGAGCGCCACTGGGCGCAGCTTATTCCTCGATAAGATACACGGAAAAAAGTGTTCCTCGCTAGAGTCGGTGCTGTTCCTCTGGCGGTGAAAAATGCAACCAGCACCGTGTGGTGGCGTGCCTTACGGTACAGGCTCGCGCGTTGGTCTATTCATCGCGCAACACTATAGAAATTTTAAGGAACACGATAAAAAATATACATTTAAAGTATATATAATAAACATTGGCTTTTTATATTATATTTATTATGCTTTTATAGAACATATTTACATAAATTTTTTACAATACAAATTTTATATAGCAGACCGAGTTACAATGAACTGCATTTCATTTACAGTTAGTAATATCTATTAAAGGCTGCACGTGGTTTACTTCAACTTGTGTGCCCTCTTGAAAAATCTTACGTAAGATCTTACGTAAGTTCTTACGTAAGATCTTATGCCGAAATCTGATCTGAAATTTTTTATTTATAAAGGACTAAACACCGTGCAAAATGTGGATAAACTCGTTATTAAAGAATTTTTTTTCGATGGGACTTAGAATTTTTTCAGATGTGTAGCAAAATTTTTAAGTTCTGCATCTAAGAAATTACGTAAGATTTTTCAATAGGGTGATATAAAAATCTTCATTATTATTAGTAACAGTTTCAAATGGTACATTCTACAGTTCTTTTGTAGCATTTGAAATATTTTTTAAACTGATCACAGTAAGTAATTTAGGTTATGTACGTAACTATGACTTGTTACGAATAAATAAATATCTAAAAGTTTCTAGTTCGAAAGATAGATTTTAAGAAATTTAAAAATTTAAGTAAAAGCGACATAGACTATATTCTACCAGAGTCATGTATTTTAAAAGATCAATTATAATTACGAAAAATTCCAAAAGGAAAAAGTGCTTAGAATACGGTTCTCTATAAGGACGTACTAGTCCTGGCGGTTATTTTTTGAACACCGTGTATAAAATAAATCCATTACTTCAACAAAATTTAAATTAATCTAAATGTAATTTATCACCGGCATCCATATTATTTCAAAAAGGTATCGTACACTGTTATTGAGTACCTCACGTTGTGGATTCCTAGAAAATCGGATTTGATTTTAATTGATCGATAAAATATCGATATCGGTAAAGAAGATTTATGCCTGACCCGTTGTATTACATAGTCGGGTCTACCGACGAAGAGAGTGCTAGATTGAACGCTGATTGGACAATTATCATAATTCTCAATTTGCAATAGCTCGAAAATTATCCATCAGACTCCATAAAGCAAAAATATTTTTAGAATTTGTACCTCTACCTGGTGCTTCAAGGGCCGAAATGTTCTTCTTCACTGTCGGTTTATTCGCAAAATATTTTATACATTATAAAGTTAACTAAAATAGAGATAAATTTACTTAAGGTAACTCTATAGTTTTTTAATATTTCTCAAATCTTATAAATAATTGATAGATATATTCACGAATATATACGGAATATAATGAAATAAAATTGGAGGGCAGTTATCGTGGAAAAATAATAAATAATAATATTGAAAGTTGAGGTACTCAACAGTATCTCTTATGAGAATATTACTCATACAGACAGGAAATGAAAGAAATTTTTATTCTTAACGATCCCTGACAAAATAGCAAAACTGTGTTTTAATAAATAAATTTCCTAGCTTTCGAAAAATATTAAAATTATTGTGCATTACCGTGTAAAATAAAAAGATATTAATTATTAAAGTCAGCAAAATCTTGTTTCGATGGTTAGTTTTTGAAGTCAGTAGAAATTTGGCAACGTCGCAACTTGGTCATGCAATTGGCGCGAATATCGCACTGTTTGAATTACGCCGGCAACAACCATGAATACACGTTGTGGTTATTAAAATTATATAAAAATCTTTTTTGCGAAATTATTTTTTTTTATAATCGAATAAAAATAATAAAATTAGACTTAATTATTAACTAGTTAACAATATGAAAAGTAAATAATAAATAGCAAAACATAACATAACGACCTCTGTCGGGTATGCTAAGAATGAGGTGAGAGAAAAGGAGAGAGTTTACACTGTTGCCACGTATTAATAACAGCATCGAATCGCACTCAAATTGACAACTTAAAATTTTTTTAATAACGCTTTATACGAACAAATTAGTACTAAATAATATGTCAGATTATGCTAAAAATTTAAAAAATATTTTTTTAATACGTTTTGTATGCCAATAAAGAATTTTAAAGAAAAGTTATTTTTGTACCTCTACTGACTAGAGAGTACCTATAGAGCTACCTTAAATCTCATACTGAGAATATTGTTAAGGGGGTTTAGATCTATAGATTTTTTTAATGTTACCTGAAAAATATAAAGTTATTTAAAAATACAGGTCATAACTAACAGGTCCCATCGGTGTAAGAATTTTAATGAGAGAGAATTAAATTGGATATCATTTCTCAATATTCTCTTATTTTGCTTTAATGGCATACATTAAAAATTTGGTCATAGTATACTTATTTTTTAGAATTAAAACTATTCCCAGATGGAACAATTGGTAACATATGTCGAAAATCTCTTGAAATAAGAACTTCTTTTCCTAGAAATATTTCATTATAATCAGATAAATCAACTAATTATTTTTTATAATATTTATTATTATGTTATTTAAACCGCCTATTTTTTATTTTTCCCCTCTCTGTTTACCTACGCACCACAAAAATTACATCTTTGCATTAGCGATACAATTAAATCTGTTTACTTTGACTCGACGATCAGAAGCTCATTTTTCAATTTCCACTTTTTTCTCATTAGTCTACCCCTTTGCTTTACCGATATCATTGAATCTATTTATTTTTTGAGTCGAATTCAAGAAAATAATTTTTCGCATTATTTTTGACCTGTATACGATACGAAACCTCATTTACCCATTTGCTTTAGCGATGCAATTGAATATATTTACTTTGTAACGAGGTCGCCCCTGGTCTGCACCTACGTCCCTCGGTGCGGCTGTGTGCAGCAGCGCACTGCACATGTGCGAATCCGGCCCCTACAAATGCCGGGAGTTCGAATCTCCCGGCTTTCTCGAGCTCAGCTGAGCTCGAGAGCGTGCTGAAAAGTATCGCGAAAATCCCCCGCGCCGACTAGCTCTCAGTCGCGGTTCACGGGAAGGTTGGTCGTGACCGGGAAAATAACAGAAAGATCTAAATAAATATTCAAGAGATTTATTTATTTAGCACACGCTTGAGCACGTTGCGCCACACAAACGCACGCGAGTCGTCCTTCACACCACCCTAGTCGGTTGTCGGCTCGACACCTCGTAGGTGAACACCAACGGCACTTCTCGTTTGGAGATCAACCGACGCGGTCGATCGATCACCCGGATTAATCTGACCTTTGTCTCATATTTTTCAAATGAGCGCCTCTAAGTTTTCCCCCCGCCTGCCTCATGTGTCGCTCCTATCCTCGCACCTTCGCGGCGCGAGTCTTTAGATCGAGCCGTGAAAACAAAAATTATTTTTTTTCAGTCAATTTCCAGAAAATAATTTTTTACAACCATTATTTATATGGCCATAATCCATTAGGAGTTAACGAGTTTAAAATTTTTGTTGGAATTATTTTTTTTTATTATTAAATTATTATTAAACCAGAGTAAAAAATATACAATAATTTACAAAAGTAATCGTATTGCACATATTATTACATTACAAAAGTAACTCAGCAGAGGAAAGGTGCTTTCCTGTTCGCTGATCTGGCTCTATATAAACGAAAAACTAAAAACTAAAAATCTTGACTTAAAAAAAGTAAAGAAAAGAAAAGAAAAGAATAGAAGAGAAAAAAAAGGAGAAAAAACGAACGAAAAAAGAAAAACATAAACTAATAGGTTACAAAAGTGCACATAACAGTCCTAATACCTAGTAACTTCGTTACTAGTATTATTTGTTTCTTCTTCATCTCCAATATCTAATTAGCATTGAACTCGCTTTTGTAAATATTTCTGTTGATGCATTCCTACTCCTCTTGTAGATTTCTCCCTGAAAGATGTTGAGTCTTTTCGAACATGTTAGACCAGGCGCACATGTCTCTCTGTAGTGTGGAAACATATCGTTATGTTGCCTGTTAGAGTAGCATTTGCAAACAGATGTAAAGGCTTTTCCGTCTAGTACTATTATGTCTTTAGTTTTCTGTTGTTTAGAGATTCGTAGCATTGAGTTTGTAAATGTTTGTTATGTGCTACTTTACTAGAGTATAGGTTGAGTAGGGCTTTATTATCTATTACTGCATAAACGTCTTCAATTGGTGTGTATTTTATTTTAATATCTTCTGTTTTAATAACTTCTTTTAGTTTTATAAAATGCTGATGTTTAATTCCTGCTATTCTCTGATAGTCACAAAATTTTTGGTCAAACGGAGTAGTTAAATTCTTTGTAGTATTTTTAATAATGTCGTTTGCTATTTTATTAATGTTAATTAGATTTGATGGATTTGTTTGCAATTATAGTTTGAAATTCGCCTATAGGATCTTCTATAGTGTTGTGATAAACTTCTTATCTGTGATAACATACCATTAGTCCATAAGTTTGTATTTAAGTTGTGACGTTGCAAAATCCGCGGATTCCTCCCCAGATTCCCCAAAGCGTCGTCAACAAAGTGGCTCTCTCCTGCCGGCCTTAATTTCTTTATTTAACGCGCGCGGTAACTCGCGGCGTCGTCAGGCGCCAGGCAATTAATGCCAGCCGACAGGAAAGGTCTTCTTCGCCGCGTCCAAATCCTCCTGGCTGCTCGGTGGTAGGCGTGGGTGGGCGCGCAATGGCCCTTGAGTAGCTGGCGCAATTGGGGAAAACGCCGCGACAACGGACAACACAAATATCTTCGAAATAATCACTTAGAACAACGCGTTTAAACTCTTAAAATAACTCTTTATTTGGTAGTGTAATTACAGTTGTTTCGTGTACCTAACACGCGGCACGATACCCGCAAGCACGCTGACTCGACTCTATTTCCCGATTTTCCTCGCGGTCTAAACGTTCGCGGTCGCTCGCGGCACTCCTCGCCCGAAACACAACTCACCGATTCGCCGATGTCGCTCGTCCACACGGCCACTTCCTCGGTCCACTCACCGCGTCTAAATCCTCACTTCTCTCGAACAACTTCAACTCAACGGCGACTACTACTACGTCTCTAAACTACGGCAATTTCAAAAACGCGACTAGCTTCTAGGCTGTCCGGGCAACGAGTGTCGAGTCAAAAATGGCTAACTCGGCTCGGCCCTCTGCGTCTCTATTGTTCTCTCTCACACTCGCGGCATTTACCTATTTCGTCTCTTTCTAGGACTAATTAGTCGTAAAGATCGCGAGGTGTCGCGTCGGCCCTTCTTCTTCCGGTCATTTAACACGCGATCGGCTATCTGGCCGATAAAGGAGGTCGACGCGCACGCCCTCTATGTCGCGGCGCGCTGTCCGAGTCCCGTTAGTTAAGACTGAAATGGTGGCGGCTCGTATGACGTCACCGCCACCCACGCGCTGTGCGAGATCAGCAGGCCATCTATAAAAAGATGTGCCAGTCCCGGGTCCATATTACGGCCCTGGCTCGCCTTCCCGCTCGCGAACATTCACGCCGCACGCGCCTTCTCTCTCGCACTCATGGCTCGAGAGCGCCGCCTGCCGACACGAGGCGCTCCCTACTACCGCGCGTTCGCCGTCTCTCTCGCTCTCGCCTGACAGCCACGTGCGCGGTGGCTCGCCTCGACAACGGTGTTTCGCCGCCTCCTCGCGACTCGCGTGTGTTTGTGTGCGTAGTGTATGTGTTGTGTGTGTGTGTCTTCGCCGTCGCCGCGGCTCTTCTGCGTCGCTGTCGTCGTCGTCGTGGTGCGTTGTCTCTCTCTCTCGTCGTCTACGGCCGTCGTCTGCCGGGGCTAACCTCCTGGCCGAACACTCCTCTCGTGCTCTCGCTCGTTCGTCGCCGCTTGTAGGCCGCCTCGAGGAAGCTGGTGCTCCTGCATCCTCCTCTCGTGTCTTCTCCGCTCCGCGGGCTGTCGGCAGGGCCGATCAGCTGTTGTCCGCCGCTCTCTCTCTTCGTCGGTTGACAGGTCGGGTTGTCGTGTGCGGGAGTGCCAGTGTACCTCGAAAGGGACGTCGCGACGTGAGTATTAATTAAAAGAAAATAATCGCGGCGTGCTTGCGTGTTCGCTCGGCGTGGCCTCGATGCCCGGAGTTAACGGCGAGAGAAATACCCGTCACAAGTAACAATCTAGAACCTCGAATTCACCGACTGTCTATTTGTAAATTATTGTTCTCTATAAGGTGTCATGACATATTTTGTATACAACTTTGTAATATTTATGAGTACTTATTTATTATATGTATTTATATATTTTTTGCCTTAAAGGCGAATAAAAGGCTATTTATCTATCTCCCTCCTACTCGCACGCCCTACTCATCTGTCGCGCTATCTCTCTCTCTCTCCCTCTCCTCTACTCGCGCACCGCTTCGACTCGCGCGCCGGCCCGTATACACGTGCGCTATCTCTTTCGCACCTATAAGCAATCAAATTAGAAAAAGATAGAAGCTGAAACTGTGGCGATATCTACGGACAAGTAGCGGTACTATGTAAGTGATATGAAGAACGAGATTACGGCATAATCTTGATCGCTCAATTTTAAGGAACATGATAAATATACATTTAAAGTATACAGGGTGATTCATTTTAATTGCCCCAGGCAAATATCTCGAAAAGTACGGGAGATGGAAAAAAACGTTAAATGTAAAAGATGTAGGGTTCAGAGGGGGAAATTGATATTTAAAGTTTTTCTCAACCTTGCTTTTTTCAAGATATTGGCCTACGAATTGTGTAGACAGCTTGATTTGACCTTGATGCGACTGCAGAGGTTAACTGGAACCCATGAAATAACATCATGTTTGAATGTAAAATTTTCCGCTCTTTTAATTTCCGAGGTCAAAAGTTGGTGTTCCTATTTAAAAAAACTACTTTGACTTTGAAATGACCTTGAAACTTGACCCCAAGGTCATGGTCAAGGTCACCATTGGATTTCCCCCTCTGAACCCTACAACTTTTACATTTAAAGTTTTTTTCCATCTCCCGTACTTTTCGAGATATTTGCCTGGGGCAATTAAAATGAATCACCCTGTATATAATAAACATTGGCTTTTTTTATCTTATATTTATTATATTTTTATAGAACATATTTACATAAATTTTTTACAATACAAATTTTATATAACAGACCGAGTTACAATGAACTGCGTATCATTTACAGTAAAAACAACCACTATCATATATTTTATGTAATAAAAAAAATTTATTTAATTATCATTTTCAAGTAAGCATCTTTTAAAATATGAAATGTAAAAAAATTAATAGAAATATTGTATAAATATTAATAGAATAGTTATACGTTTATCAAAAAATCTTAAATACTCATGAAATTAAAATAAAAATGAACAGCATCGAGTATAAATGTGCGCGCATGGGTTAATACGAGTAAGACACGCCAGCATGCGGTGCTGGTTGCATTTTTCACCGCCAGAGGAACAGCACCACTCTAGCGAGGAACACTTTTTTACGTATACAAACAATAAGACTTGCGGTCAAGTGGACTAGGTGTTGGGCTCATAATTTGAAGGTCGCAGGTTCGAATCTCATCGAAAGAAAAGTTTTTTCATTTAAGGGGATGCCGATCTTAATATATATTTGTATTTGTATTATCAATTTAAAAAAAATTATAGTATAATTAAAATATAATATTAAATCTATATAAAATCAAATTTGTAGTATAAAAATTGTTCATTGAATATATATGGTCTAGGATTTAGACTTGGAAGGTTCAAATTTAAATCGGATAATTTTTTTTAAATTCAACCAATCATTTGAATGCTAATGGTACTTTACATTAAAATTTGCTTAACTGCATGATAAGATATCAAATACGATTCATGTGCATTCAATTTCCTGTATTTATACTTGAAATTTAATGCAATGTGCATTAAAATTAATGTAGGTAATGAAAAAATAATTAAGATGCAGTTATGAAATTTATTTCCAGTATATTTACATTAATTTTTAAAAGTGTAAATTAATCCACTGATTTAATATGTGAATGTTTACATTTTGCTGATGTGAATATTCACATTTCATATATTTGATATGTGAATTTTCACATTTTCGCAGTGAACGAGATTTAACATTTTTAAAATGTCACTATTCACATTAAAAATGTGAAATTTCAAGTATTCAGATTTAGAGAGTATACAATCGCTATACATTCTGCGATCTCTACCAAGATTAGAAAATCCCTTTTGATTATTCTAGAATATTACTCACAGGCCCCGTAAGTCTTTGAATTTTCTCCTAATTTTCTCCTTCCTCGATGACAACGCTTAAAATCTCCGTGTTATCATTTTAAATTTTACAATAAAAGATAAGCAAAGATTAACAGTCACTCCGCTTTTCCTAATCTTTCTATTACGTTATTCAAATGTTTAAAATTGTTTATTTTATCATTTTCAAAACATATCCTATTCCGTAATATTCAAATTAGCAGAAGCTCTGCGGATCTGAATATTTCATTCACGAAAAAAGTGTACTCTGCTTTTCGTTTGGGCTGAAGAGTTACAGGATTTAAAATTATTTGATTAAGGATGTTCTCTTGTTCAGTGGAAACCAACTAGTAGCGCTGATACTCTCCCCCCGCCGCCGCTTAGTTTTTCTCTTTCCGAAATGACTAAGTTGAGAACCTAAGATGCGCAGTGCCGAAATTTAGCACTCTGCGCATTGTTCTCTACTTCTCCTCTCTCGGCCCTTGAGTAGTGGGGAGCGTCTCTATCTCTCTCGCTCATTCACTTATTTTCTGTTTTCGAAAGGTCAGCATTAGGCATTATATTATTCATAGGTATTACATAACAAGGAAATTATGCCTTCTTTGGACTCTGCTAGTCTTCGTTGAGCGAACGACGCGTCTACTCCCAACACATCAAGCGCTCCCTACTCCGTACTAACGCGGATACTTTTCCCCTCACTCTCTGCTCTGCGCGCATTGAAATGCACTGTAGCTGCGGACTTTAGAGTTCATTATCTTATAAAGTAGTACCGGTTGCCCTATTGAAAAATGGTTCATATTAATCGCAATATTTAATTCTATTACATATTTAATTTTCATAAAAACTGGGGGATTCTTGAAGTCACAGCCGAAGATATTGTACTTCAAGCGCAGTCTCAGCCTATGCAACCTATGTTAAAAGTTGTAATTTTGACCTGTTATAACTCAAAAATTAGTACCGGTTGGGGTGCTGAAACTTCAACCACTTATTAAGTATATTAATATCTAACTATAAATCAAATTTTAGCAAAATTGGGGGAACTTGCATTTACAAGAGAACATCCTTAAGTAGTTGAAAAAGTTCTAAAACTAAATAAATTTAAGAAATTTCATAAAAATGAAGAGATTTAAGTAGTTCTTAAAATTTTGCAAGTACTTAATCAAATAATTTTAAATCCTACAACTTGTCAGCCAAGAATCACATAAAATATCAACTTTTTAAATTCTACCCCATTAAAATTCATGCACTGATGAGAACTGTAGGTTACGCCAAATTGACTATTTTCATGTTTTCCATAAAACAGCTTTATATTTAATTTTACTACATAATACTTACATAAGTCAGAACACATGAATTAATCTGCTCCAAAATTTATTTTTTAATATTTAGCAAGATGAAGAGTATTAACAACTTTTTCTATTTCATAATATAGTGCATTTAAATGATGAGTTTTCTTGGAAATAAATTGAAAACCTAATAAAATCTAATCAATTACCAATATTCTCAGTATGAGATTTAGTAGCTTTAATTCTTTTTTTTTTGTTGAATTTATAATGTATATTTTGCAAAAAGCAACAACTTGCATTGAACATAAGCTTATAGAGCGACTGAAAAATAAATAGTAATATATAGTGTACTGTACCAGTGCCACCAAGGATACACTCGGAATTATGTTACCCGCTTATATTCAAATATGATTACTGATATTTGAAAAGTATTATTAAAAACAATTTCATGTATTTAAACAATGTTTAAATACTATAGTTTTGAAGTAAATTTTTTAAATAATTGAAAGACCTAGAGCTGTAAATATAAATTTTTTTTTAGACCTTTTATCTACTATTATTTATTTATTTTGTAATTAAAAAGTTCTGTGCTATCTTATCATGAAGGAAGAAAATACCAAGATTTATCTATTTCTAAAAACTAACAAAATTATCTACTTACCCCTTCTGTAGGAATTGCGACTAGTTTTCTCATAGATGCATTAAAATTTTCCAATTCTGGAACTTTGCACCAATGCGATGGCGTATTTGACATAAATAATTGATTAAAGGCACAAAAACCGCATGGCAAACAAGCTGGTAAACATATAAACCACAATAATTGTTTTTGATATCTACCAAATTCACCTAAAGCAGGGAGAATATCATCAAGATCTAATATCTCCTAGAAACAATACTATAATTTGAACATTGTTTTAATCAACAAAATATATTAAATCTAATCTTAGTCAATAGAAAAATAATTTTGAATATTTACTACAATTTATAATTACTTTTTTAAGAACTAGTGCTATAAAAAGTGATTTTCGAGAATTTATTCAATGAGATGTACACTCCCACTTTAGTGTTCCCCACACAAAAATTCGAAGAGCTAAAAATTTTTGTTGCTCAGCAGCAAAACGTCGTAGCTCAAAAAATCCAACGGCATTCGAAAGAGCAGATAATAACCTTCGAAAAATATTACTACGGAATTAAAATAGTGTTAAATTGAGTTTTTTATAAGTATTAAAAGAGTTGAAAAAACGCAAAAAAATCTTGCCTTTTTTGACCCGCTGTTAATTTAGTTCCCGTAATAGTAGCTTAAAAAATCCAACGGAGTCGGAAAGGTAATTGCTTCAACTTTAAAATGACTGGTCGAACGTTTTCTTAAGACGTTTTATAATAAAGTTACACCATTTTTTATAAAAAAACACGTTTTTTTTTTTAAATGCGAATAATTAAAAAAATAAAAGAGATAGAAAAAAACTTCAGAAAGAAAAATAAAATTGTTTTTACTCATTGAACATATTTCCGCAGGTATGCATGTGATTTAAAAAAAAAAATTTCATTTCTTAGCATGTCAAAAAATTTAAGTGTTTAGTTTATCTAAATATTTGTAAATCATTTATTATTCATTATTATTATAAAAAAATTAATTAATTTATTATAATAGTTATGATGAAACAAAGAAATAGATTAAATAAAGTTACCAAAACATTAATCACAAACTTAACAAGTAAGGAATAATATAAAGAATAGTTTTACTAACTTTTACTTTTTACAAATTAGCTAAGATTATGCCCACTGATACTCTGAGAATGATCTATTATTCACTTTTTCACAGTATATCAACTTATGGAATCATTGCATGGGGAGGAGCCTATGCAGGAAGCCTAAGTTGCTTACAAAACTTGCAAAATAAGATTATAAAACTAATAAACAAAAACAAATTTATTCTAAACAATCCTTTGAATTTAGATCAAGCATTCACACTAGAAGCAGTATCATACTACTTCAACGAGCATTCAATTGCCAAAAAGATACAGAAGCATAAGCATAAAAAATAGCTACATTAAAGCAGTAATTACCTTCAATAACTTTTCGAACGATATCAAAAACTGGTTAAATAAAAACAGCATTAAAAAGAGAATCAAACTATGGATAAAAGATAACTCATAATGGACAACAAAATAGATTGCCAAAAAATTAATCATTTATTATCACTGCAAATTAAAGACAAAAAAATTGCATATTCCCTAATAGTAAAATATTTTTCACTACTAAATGAGAATCACATTTCGGATCTTACATTGGAAGTCCATGAAGATTTGAATGACAAAACCAAATTGATACAGGACATAAGAACGTATATATGTGCAAAGGGAAATTGCAATCAACATTACAAGAGAACTCACAGGCGAATGTCGATCTACAACTGGAAAAAAATGCACAAGAAAAATACAAACTTAATCATTACAGTAACTAATATAGCAGAAATTATAATAAATAATCTTGAAGAAGTTCATGCAAATGTTAAAACAACAACAAACAAAGAAAAATGTGTTCTATGTGACTATCCATGCATTAACAAAATCAAACATATACATTTTGTAAAAGCAATAACAATTCCAAAGAGTGATGAAAATATAGCAAGTAAATATAAATTAGCAAGAGTTAATAAATTGATCATACAATAGAAAAGGTATTCACAAAAATAGAGAATAAAGCTGATTCAAATACTAATAAAATATTACAAAAAGCAAGCCCGAATCCTCCAGGTAACAAATTAACAAAACCAAATGAAATAAGAATGTCATATGGTGATATTAACTATTTAGGAAACAACAAAGCGTATCTATACTTTGACAGAGGAACACAAGGCATTCAGTCATTTACTAACTCTATGCAGCCAATTTCTATACAAAACAAAAATTTAGATAATATTGATTTAGATGGAATTATATTCACATCATCTTGTAAATGCATATCGAGTAAAGAACACAAAGAGATTTTCCCACACTACGCAGAGTAACCTGTGCAGTAGGGCTAACTTGCCCAAAGAGAATGAACAACTTTCAAAAAGAAGCATACAAAAGAAGCAAAAACGCATCAACAGAAATGTACACGAAAGCAAGCTCAATGCTGATTAGATATTGGAGATGATGACCTACAAAGCAACATCGAATTCAGATTGGGGACTTAGCAAGTGTTAGCAAATAGTTTTTTACCTAGTAACGATGTCACTACGCAAGAAGACTGCGCATTACCTTGCTAAGCCCCCAAATTCTAGCATTTACACTTTTCTTTCTGTTTGCTTTTCTTTCTATTCTTTTACTCTTTTATTTTCTTTTTCCTTTTTTTTTCTTTTTTCTTTTTTTTCTATTCTTTTACTCTTTTCTTTTAGTATTAAGTATTAGTTTTATACAGGGTGTCCAAAAATCTGGAAACATCCAAATAACTTTTCAGGTGATTTATTTGTAAAAATTGTCAAGGTCATATTCGATGTAATTTTCGACAAGGAATTCAACGGCGATCTTAGATTTGACCTCGTAGATGACCTTGACGGTTTTCTAAAGGTCAGGTCAATTTTTTTTAATAGGAAGCACCATTTTTGACATCAGCAATGGAAAGAGCGGGAAATTTTACATTCAAAACCATTGAGATCAATAATTTTCCATTGATCTTAAAGGTCATTTGATTTTACTTTTAGCGTTACCCAGGAACAACGGCGTGGATGTAGTAATTTCTGTTCCCTTTGGGATGCTTTATTATCGTGAGTCCCCTTGCCTCTCACGTGAATGGATAAATATTTCCAACTATGATTATCGTAGATGCTCGAACTGCTCCCCATTTACTTCTTGACACTGTCCTAATCGATGGTAAAAAGCACCAACAGCATTTCTGATGATTTCAGTGGGGATGAGAGCTGATTCATCAATGATCCTTTGCCGTAATTCATCCAAATTTTGGGGTTTTGTTTTGTACACTCGATCTTTCAAATACCCCCAATAGAAGTAAGCAAGAGGCGTCAAATCGGGTGATCTAGCTGGCCATTCAATAATGCCTCTTCGTCCTATGCATCGATTAACAAATACCGCATCTAAGTAAGCGCGAACAGTTCGTGCATAATGAGCTGCTGCGCCATCCTGTTAATACCATGTGCCATTGAAGTTTTCTCCCGTTATTTCCATTATTGCAGGAACTATTTGATTGCGAAGTATAGCTTCATAATTTTGGGCGTTCAAGTTACCATCAATAAAAAATGGTCCTATAATTTTATCATTTAGTATTCCAAACCAGACATTTAATTTTGTGGATATTGTGATTTAGCTTCTCGTGCCCAATAAGGATTATCAGCTGTCCAATATCTACAATTATGCCTTTTCAAACTTGCGTCAAGTTGAAATGTAGCTTCATCTGAAAATACTATGTTAAATAGAAAGTTAGGATTTTGAACTATGCGAGCCATCATATATCACAAAATTCAACGCGACGGTCGAAATCATCTTCGTTCAGTTTGTGTATCAGTGTTACTTTGTAGGGATGGAAATTCGCTTCATGTAGTATGTTATGAACAGATGATGTACTAACTTCGTGCTCTTGAGCAGCTCTACGAGTGGTGTATGTGCATCTTCAGTGAATGTTAACAAAACATCTAATGACTTCCCTTCATTACTTGCTAACTTTGGTCTACCTGATCTAGGCAGGCTAAATGTAGCATTGAAAAGATCCCTTACAGCCCTATAAGATCGTTGCACCGGACCCCAACCTCTCATCATGAGAAGCGTTATTCTTTCTCTATCAGTGAGTTTGTCCATTGCACTTTTCTTTGCAAGAGACGCAAGCTGATCAGAATATGAAAATTCAAAAACCAGTAAAATATTTTTTCAGATTGTACACTACTGCTGCGGAAAATTATTTGAACGAATTCAATAGAAGAGCTTGAAATGCTAATTATCAATAATTGTTTCTGGGTAACGCTATCGAAACTTCTCCTTTTTCAATTGCCGATATCAGATGAGGGGGACTTAAGAAACAAATTTTGACCTTAGATTGACCTTAAAGGATACAAACAAGGTTAGGTTTGAAGTCAGCGCTACTTGTGATTGAAGAAAACAGCTGAAGTAAGCTTTGATCTATTTCCTTCAATCGAGTTTTTCTGCGAGACCTCAAAATTGAATAACCTCCAAATGACCTTTAAGATGAGTGGAAAATTATTGACCTCAATGGTTTTGAATGTAAAATTTCCCGCTCTTTCCATTGCTGATGTCAAAAATGGTGCTCCCTATTAAAAAAAATTGACCTAACCTTAAAAAAATCATCAAGGTCATCTTCAAGGTCAAATCTAAGGTCGCCATTGAATTCCTTGTTGAAAATTACATCGAATATAACCTTGACATTTTTTACAAATTAATCACCTGAAAAGTTATTTGGGTGTTTCCAGACTTTTTGGACACCCGGTATAGAGCCAGGCCAGCAAACAGGAAATTTTTTCTCTGCTGGGTTACTTTTGTAACTATGTTTATGTATATCGATTAATTAAAATCGAACGTGTAACTACTGGAATAAATAAATAAAAAAAATATAATAAAAATAAAATAAATTAAAATCTTTGGTTTTTCAACTCACGAATTAAAATTCACACTATTATGCGCTATTTACACTTTTTTCTCATCAAAATGATATCCTTTAGATTTTATAACAGGCCAACAAAGCTTAATTTTTTGACATGCTGAAAAAAGGAATTTTTTTTTTATATCGTATACATAGCTGCAGAAATATGTTCAATGAGTAAAAAACAATTTTTTTTTCTTTCTGAAGTTTTTTTCTATTTCTTTTATTTTTTTAATTATACGCATTTAAAAAAAAACGTGTTTTTTTTTTATAAAAAATGGTGTAACATTATTATAAAACGTCCTAAAAAAACGTTCGACCCGTCATTTTAAAGTTGAAGCAATTACCTTTCTGACTCCGTTGGATTTTTTAAGCTACCATTACGGGAACTAAATTAGCAGCGGGTCAAAAAAGGCAAGATTTTTTTGTGTTTTTTCAACTATTTTAATACTTATAAAAAACTCAATTTAACACTTTTTTAATTCCGTAGTAACATTTTTCGAAGGTTATTATCTGCTCTTTCGAATGCCGTTAGATTTTTTGAGCTACGACGTTTTGCTGCTGAGCAACAAAAATTTTTAGCTCTTCCAATTTTTGCGAGGGGTGCGCAAAAGCATGTGATGGGGAGTGTATTATGCATTATTTTGTAATATTCATTTTATTTTGTTATATTTTGTAATATTTGCAAAACCATACAAGTTACAGAAATTAACAACCAGCAGTCTTTCCTCCCACTCTAAGGCTCAGTCGGTTGCTTCAACATCTTTAAGATTCAATAAGTAAATGAATGTGTGACGAAGAAGAATTTAAAGTAGTTTGTGAATTTTTTGCAACTATTTAACAATTTTAAATACTAAAACTCTTTATACCAAAATCACATAAGTTACTAGTAATTTAAATCCAATTTCATGAAAATCCATGCATTGATGGAATTTGTAGATTACGATAGATCATTTTTTTAGAAATAAGCAGTACGTAATGTGAAAATAAGTTTATCGACTTCTATGAGGCTAATTTAATGAATAAATGAATATATTTATATACAGGGTGTTCGAAATGTTCCGGACCCCCCACTTATAACATAAAGTAAGCATTTTGGAAAAAAATGTTAAATACAAAAGTTGTTAAGTTTTGAAGGTTGAACTAAATGATGACCTTGGATTTGTTATTGGTTATCATTTTCAAGGTCATTTAAAGGTCATCTTCAGTTTTTTAAATAGGGACCCCTATTTTTTATTTCAGATTCTGAAAGAGCACAAAATTTTACATCTGGATATGTACCCACGTTATGACTCAAAATGACCTACAGAGGTCATTTAGTGGTTAAATGATTATTTAGTAGCAGAAAGCCAAGAAATCCCGATTATTAAGAACTTTGGGTGTATTTGACGAAAAGAAAAAAAAAATTTCGTACTTTAATACTAAAGTACATAATTTGATTTTCTAGGACGAACTTTATGGTCACTTTAAAATTGGCCTTCATTTTTAAGGTCATTTGAAAGTTATCTTCAGCTTATTAAAAAGGGACTCATTTTGTATTCCGGATTCTGGAGGAGCATTAAATTTTAGGTCTGGAGATATGTACAATATCCACGTCATGGCTCGAAATGATCTACATAGGACACTTGGGGGTTATTAATTTCAAAAGCAAAATAATCTAACCGTTTTACATGAACAGTTTTTATTGCAATAATTTTTTGCAAGGGTTACGAGTTTCTACGCATGATTCATAGCATTTTCAGGATCGTTACTTGTACCTTAGAAGATTTTGCTCACTATTCTTTTTAGGAATCAGTTCATTTATAATTGTTAATTAACAATTGTTTACTCCTATTTACTTTTCTGTTTTCAAGAGTTAAGTGAAGTTCTCTTACTTCGAAATTCAGATAATTGTATTAATTTTCAATAATTGTACTTTTAATCGTAGTGAAAAATGGCACATCTTACTGAACGAGAAAGAATATCTTTGTTGATGATGCGAGGGTGGGGTGATCAAGAGAGAGGTTACAAACAGGTACAGCGTTTATTCAATGAAACATTCAGAGTTGAAGAAAACAACCCTATTTCAAAAAGTACCGTAATTCGTACAATTAGACGTTTTGAAGAGACAGGTGGTATTAAAGATCGTCCTAAATCAGGTAGATCCAAATCATCGTCTAATGATGAAAAGAGCTTAGACGTATTACAATCATTTATTGAGGACCCCCATTGCAGCATCAGACGTTGTGCACAACAGCATGAAATGGGAGCTGCATCTGTGCACAAAATTTTGAAACTCAACAAATGGCATCCTTTCAAATTAAAGTTGGTACAGGAATTATCTGAAGATGATTTTGATAGAAGGGTAGAGTTTTGTGATGTAATGATGCAAATGATATCTGATGATCCTTTGCTCCTCAATAACATTGTTTTCTCTGATGAAGCCACGTTTGAGTTAAGCGGAACAGTGAACAGACATAATTGTCGATACTGGAGTAACATCAATCCACATTGGATGAGAGTGGACCACACGCAACATCCTGAAAAAGTAAATGTTTGGGCTGGCATATTTAATGGAAGAGTACTTGGCCCTTTCTTTATTGAAGGTAATTTAAATGCTGCAATGTATGAAAACATGCTTGGAGACCAAATTATACCTGCTATACGGAATTTAACGGGTGGAAATCTGGACGAAATTTACTTCCAACAGGATGGTGCTCCTGCACACTACGGTATTCATGTTTGCCGATATTTAGATGCAACATTTCATGATAGATGGATTGGGCGGAGAGGTACAATTGAATGGCCACCTCGGTCCCCAGACCTAACGCCTCTTGATTACTTCCTTTGGGGATACTTGAAGGATAAAGTTTATGTTATAAAACCACGTGACTTGGATGAATTACGCCAAAGAATCACTGATGAAATAGACTTGATACCTCAGCAAATCTTGCGAAATGTTGTTGCAGCCTTTTACAATTGGTTAGCACATTGCCAAACTGTTAATGGGCAACAATTTGAACAGTTGTTGTAAAAAGTTCCTGTCAACGACATTTTAAAATAATTCAGTTCGGGCGAATAGTCCACTGTCTTGATTTAGTTAGCTGGTCCGCCGATAGTCCTGCCTTAGCTGACTGGGCCGCTAGTGTTCTTGTCTTAGTAGGCTGGGCCGCCGATGGTCTTGCCTTAGTTGGCTGGATCACCCATGATGTTACCTTAATTAGTTGTACCTCCCGTGCCTGAGCAATAAGGCTCATTTTGATTAGACATTTTTTTATTTATCATTTTCTCCCCCGAGGTATGTAGTTGTTGGGCCTAAGGCTTATTTTGATTAGACATTTTTTTATTTATCATTTTCCCCCCCGAGGTATGTAGTTGTTAGGCCTAAGGCTTATTTTAATTAGACATTTTTTTATTTATCATTTTCTCCCCCGAGGTATGTAGTTGTTGGGCCTAAGGCTTATTTGATTAGACATTTTTTTATTTATCATTTCCCCCCCCCCCCCCCCGAGGTATGTAGTTGTTGGGCCTAAGGCTTATTTGATTAGACATTTTTTATTTATCATTTTCTCGCCCGAGTTATATGGTTGTCTGGCCTAAGGCTTATTTTACGCCAGTGTCAATTACACCTTCTACAATCCTAATGCAGAATTTAGCGCTGGTGCAAAATGGAGAATTACAACTAGGAGGCTTAATTTGGAAAACTAAAGTTAACCTTCAAATGACCTTGAAAAATCAAGGGCAATGTCAATTTAACGCCACCATAAAGTTTGTCTTGCAAAATCAAATTATTTAGTATTGGTCAGATACGCTCAAAGTTCTTAATAATCGGGATTTCTTGGCTTTCTGCTACTAAATAATCATTTAACCACTAAATGACCTCTGTAGGTCATTTTGAGCCATAACGTGGGTACATATCCAGATGTAAAATTTTGTGCTCTTTCAGAATCTGAAATAAAAAATAGGGGTCCCTATTTAAAAAACTGAAGATGACCTTTAAATGACCTTGAAAATGATAACCAATAACAAATCCAAGGTCATCATTTAGTTCAACCTTCAAAACTTAACAACTTTTGTATTTAACATTTTTTTCCAAAATGCTTACTTTATGTTATAAGTGGGGGGTCCGGAACATTTCGAACACCCTGTATAATATGATTCAATAATCATTTTAAATTGTAACTTTTGTTTTATGAATAATTTTACAAAAAAAAATTAGGTATAAAACCCTTCTTCTTAATTTTTACTTTATCTAATTTCCCATTGAATTTTGACATGAAAAATGGTGGAAAATTACGAAATTTCGTAGATATATTTAAATGTACAAACTTCATACTAAACGGCCGAAGAAGTTCAGGAATCGACTAAAAAACCTAATTGGAAACAGAAACGTAGAAAAAAATGTTGAAAAACAACGAAACATTGAAAAAATCTTGTTTTTCAACTATTTTTTCGCCTTGTTGAAAAAGCCGATACAAGATTACTTGCAGGGTTTTTAACTGGGTCCATTAAAATTTAAATTATTTACGTAAAAAATACGGTCGCCTGCAACTGTTATGGAAATATTTTGCAAAATATCCTGCAGGAGATCCTGTCGTCCTGCAGATAATTAAGACCTTAAATCAGTACCGATTGTGAGTTCCTAGAGAACAGACGTGTTTACAAACGCTCCGTTGTTATACGAATATCAAAGTCGGATTCGGGCGTGTCCCGAGGCTTTCGCGCGTCGCGCTTCGCGTGTCGCGTGAGTGTACGAGGGTATGGATCAATCCAGAAATATGGAAGAACTATATAAATCTCAACTAACTCCTAAAAATGTGCCAACCTTTAATATACCGAACCAACCATCATACGCTAACGCAACTCAAAAATTACTCAAAAAAGATCAAGGTATCTTATTGGACTGCGTAGAAGGATTAAACCTAACAGACTACGACTGCGCCGTGGGAGATCTAGTCCATCCTTCAAACGTCTTATACGCTTCACGGATATCCAATAATCGTGTATGTATCTATTTGACCAGCAATGAAATCGCTACCTCTTTTACAGATAAATATAGCTCCTTGCGAATCAAAGATCAAAAAGTAACTATTAGACCACTAACAAACAAGAGCAAAAGAATAATCTTCTCAAACGTGTCTCCCGATATCCCCAACTATATAATAGAAAATATTTTTGAACAGCTCACAGTTAAACGTCATTATCCAGTTTCTACGCTAAAGGCCTCTATAAACAAAGAAGGATATGCACAGGTCGGTAGTTTTAGAAGACACGTTTATGTAAAACCAGACGATGTAACGAAAATTCCAGAGCTATTTAAAATAAACTTTAATGAAACAAACTACTATATATTTGCCGGACCCGAATTCCTTAAATGTTTCACATGCAATTTAGAAGGTCACTTGGCGAAACCATTGCCGAGCTATAATTCTTAGACCATCACTCAGTCACAACAAATAACTCGAGAAGGAAACTTTCCACCTATACTTAAAACTCCCGGCTCAGCTACCCAACACGAATTAAATATAAACATCAATGCGACTCATACAAAAGAGACAAAAGCACATTTAAAACGCAGCCATTCGAAATAAGCTCCACTGCATCGCAAGAAGGAAATTATTATTCGTCATCATGATCCTCTCCCCTCATACATTAAAAGTACAATTATTGAAAATTAATACTCTGAATTTCAGTAAGAGAACACTTAACTCTTGAAAACAGAAAAGTAAATAGGAGTCATTGTTAATTAACTATAAATGAACTATTCCTAAAAAGTAGTGAGCAAAATCTTCTAAGGCAACCATATGAATCTCTAGTCTCCCTTGCAAAAAATTATTGATAAAAACTGTCATGTAAAACTTGAATTTTGCTTTTGATACAGCTGGAATCGATTAAACATATCTCCAGAATATCTTAACACTGGTCCCTTTTTAAATAAGATAACCTTTAAAAATGCTAAACTAAAGTTCGAGAAAATCAAATTATGAATTTAAAAGAAATTTTTTTTTTCCTACACCCAAAGTAATAATCGATTTCTTGGCTTTCTGCTACTAAATAATCATTTAACCACTAAATGACCTCTGTAATAAAAAGTGTAAAATTTTGTGCTCAAAATAAAAAATAGGGGTCCTTTTAAAAAACTGATATTATAGCATTTTCGAATTCCCTATATCAATGAAGATGGAAGCTATTCCTAAAAGAGAATCTCCTAAATAGCACTACTAGAAAAAAAAGTGCTCAAAATCCTTTGATATATATCAAATGCAGAGACATCATTTGAAATTCTAAAAGAAGATAATCTAAAAATAGCATTAAAAAATAGAGAGCTCTTGAATAAAATAAAAATCACGACAATTCTCACTTCACCACTCCCAACGACACGCCAAACCAATCCGACGCCGAATAGCAAAAAAGAGAAAAATCTAAATAAATAAATAATGAACGAATTAATATTTAAAGATTTTAAAAATAGTATTCTGAAACTGCCGAAGCATAATTCAACGTAAAGAAGAACTTTATTTGGTACTCGAAGAAGTCGATATTTTTGCCTGCATCGAATCTTGGCTGACCGAAGCAAACCACCTCCACTTTCCCGGATTCAAGATTCAAGACTTTTCGCAAAGATCGGAAACATGCCCAAGGAGGAGGTATTCTCATCCTAGTACGTAATAATATTGCCTACAAAGAAATGGAAACACTTACCTGCTCCGAGCAATCAGTCGAATTAACCGGTATAAGAATAACTAATATCAAAGAGTACATCGACCTTCTAGTCTGTTACAGAGCTCCGGGTATTACTCTCAATCAAACTGTATGGGATGAACTATTTGATAAAATTGATAAAAGTAAATTCACTATTTTTATGGGCGACTTCAACGCCCACAACACTATTTGGAATTGTAAAAAAACTGATCTTAATGGGGAAAGGCTCTATGAAAGTTTAAATAACTCAAATATGTTCCTACATAATTTTGATACAATTACCCACTTAGATCTCATTTTTTCTTCAACCAACCTCGCGCATAAAATAAAAATACAAAAATAATGGACGATACCCTGGGCTCTGATCACTATCCAATAAAAATTTACGTTTCCATTCAAAAAAATCTTTATCATAAAAAAACATTTAACCTAAAATCAAAAAGAACAAATTGAGAAAAATTTAATGAAGAACTCGAAAAAAATTTCTCTCAGTTTTTCTTACTTGAATTCGACAAATTCACCGGCAAAGAAAAATGTGAAGCCTTTACAAACGTTGTTTCCAATGCTCTTGTATCAAGTACTCCCAAAAAAAGATCTGTTAGCAAAAAAATTCACAGAAATCCGGTTAGGTGGTGGGATGCTGAATGTGATAAAATAAAAAGATTGCGCCAAGCTGCTTACAAAAAATGGAATTTTTCAAAAACTGAAGAAGACTTTATTCTATATAAAAAATTACGGGCTTTAACCAAAAAAACAATAAAAAGAAAAAAATAAATAAAATCTGATAGGCTTTGCAGAAACACTCAATGCTCGAAAAATGCTTGGATCAAAATCAAACCGCAACACGTATCAGAAAACCTCCAAGAGAGGGAAAAAGTAGACATAGCCTTAAACAGAAACAGTCCCCCTTGGTGTTCGACTGACCTACTTTGGCTCCCAGACTGTAAAAATAACGACTTTCTTGATTCTCCTTTCAATCTTTATGAATTTAACTTTGCTCTCGAGTCAAAAAATAATCATTCTTCTTGTGGTTTAGACGATATAGACTACGACATACTTCAACAGTTACCGCTAAAATATAAACTAATCATGGTTGACATATTCAATGAAATGTTCGAAACTAGTTCATATCCAAACGCATGGCTCAAATCCTATGTTCATTTCATTAAAAAAGCGGATGGTAAAAATGTCAGACCAATTAGCCTTTCGTCATGCTGCTGTAAACTTTTTGAAACCATACTAAAAAACAAACTGCAATGGTGGTTAAAAAATGAAAATATCCTTCCCAAGAGCCAATCTGGGTTTCGAAAAGGGGCAATCTACTATAGATAATTTAACCAGCCTAACCTTAAATGTGGAGGATGCCTTTAGTAATAAAAAAGATCTCTTAGCTGCATTTTTGGATGTACAAGGCGCATTTGACAACGTGAATATTTACATTCTCTTGCAACAAATGGCAACAATTGGGTGTCCTCTCAGGCTGGTCAAATTTATCAAATTCTTAACACATGAACGCCACATTTTCACCGAAATGAAAGGAGACAACTTTAATACTGTTTACAAAGGAGTTCCTTAAGGCGGTGTGCTGAGTGCCCTCCTCTACATCATATATGTTTCCAATATTTGCGAAAATCTACCTAAAACCGTTACTGTCTCGCAATTTGCTGATGACATTGCCCTGTATTGTAAGAGAGGATCCATCAACTCTAGCAAACGTCTACTTGAAAAAGCTATAGAAAAAGTTAATTATAACCTAAGCAACTTAGGGCTCGAACTCTCTGTGCACAAAACTGTCTTCATTCATTTCAATCGTCGAAATATCAAACCTAGTGAAACCGAAATAACTGTAAACAACACGGTTATAAAATCCAGTGGAACGGCCCGATTCCTCGGTATCACCTTCGACTATAAATTGCAATTCAAACAACAGACAACCAAAATTATCAATAAATTCGCTAGAGCACTTAACATTGTAAAATTTCTTAGGGGTACTTGGTGGGAAGCTTACCCCAACGTCCTTATACTATTTTATAAAAGCTTTGTAAGATCCATCTTTGATTACGGATGTTTTCTTTATTTTCCCACTCAGGCTGACACACAGTTAAAACTCGAACGAATGCAATACAACGCAATTAGATTAGCTTTAGGGTACAGAGCAAGCACTCCCACCAATATTCTATTAGCAGAAACGAAACTTCCGCTTTTAATAGAACGCTCCAAATACCTATGTAAAATTTATTTGAACAAAATATATTCCAACAAAAAACTTCCACTTAATGAGACAATTACAAACTTTAATATAGCAGTTAGAATTAAAAACATCAACCATCATAAATTTAGCAATAGTATTCTTCAAACTTGTATTGAAAATACCTAACCTTTCAAAAATTCCATTTATTCAAAAAATAAATTTCCTTTATATGCAGTAGACTATGCTATACATATAAATAATATAATTATAAATACGGAATTAGGAGTAAAACTTAAAAAAACCAAAGATCCTAACCTCTCACTTAGAAAAATTATAAATGAAAAAAAAATGGCTAACATTATTTTTACCTATGGCAGTAAATCAGCTGATTCAATATCTGTTGGAAGTGCTTGCTACCATGAAAATGAAAAAAAATCTATTGTAAGAAGCATTGATAAAATTGCATCCATATTCACCGCAGAATGTCTCGCCATCAACGATGCCTTGGACATCGCGCTCGAGCATCCACATCAAGACTATTTCATATTCTCCGATTCACTTAGTGCTCTTCTCTCGCTCAAAAAAAATGAATTCAAAGTCAAATCAAATCCTTACCTATTCGAAATCCGAAAAAAAATCTATGAGTTCCAAAAGAAAACACTAGATCATTGTGAAGTAGCCTTGTTTTGGATACCAGCCCACATAGGGATTGACGGAAATGAAAGAGCAGACCAACTTGCCAAAGAAGCTGCCAACTCTGCACCTACTAGTACTTATAAAATCCCTCACACAGATTTTAACGAATTAGCAAAAAAAGAAGCAATTAAAAATACATTAGACCTAGTCAAATCTCAGGGCGAAAACAAAGGCATAGAATACTTTAAAAACTACTATAAAGACAGTTCGAAGCCTTGGTACTCTAAAATAGATCTTCCTCGCCAAATTATAACTACTATCAACAGATGCAGAGCTGGGCACTATAATCTTGCCTCTTCCTTAGCACGAATAGGTATCAAAAATACCCCCCCACTGCGAATGCGGAGACGATAATCAAACGATTAATCATATTCTGTGGAACTGCAGCCTATACGACCAAGAACGTCAACAGTTCATCACAAAATTACTAAAGCTTAAATTCAGCCTTCCAATATCATACGCCACGTTATTAGCAAATCCAAACACTCGCATATGTAAAGCTATCTACAGCTATCTGAAAAGTTGTAAATTACAAATTTAAACTTCAAGACAAACTATGTATAAATTTTTTTAACATATGTATAAATCTTTGGAACATATCTATATTGTAAAGCTAAATAACTTTCTTACGAAAGTTCAAATGCTTAAATAAATAAAAAAAAAGACCTTAAATGCCAGAATGAGCGTTTCGCAACTTCCGAATTCTCAGCAAGTAAATATTATGGAATACAAAAATTACAGAATATTTATTTGAAAAATGTTTCATCTAATGAAATTTGAACCCTTGTCTTTTGGTTTCGAAGACGGAAGCTCTGACATTACACCACGGTTCATTTCTTTATTAAATTTCCAGTGAAATGTTATATATTTCATATATTAATTTTTTTATCCCATAAATATAGGGAACTTCGCTGGATTTTCTAGCTGCAATTCCAGCTCAATATTTTCAACATGCGCGTAAAGAATTTGGTGTTTCTAGAGGTTTGATTCTTAGATATTTTCCAACAAAGTATTGAAATCGGGAACACTCATTTCTACATGGAATTCCTTGTGGAATTCTTTGAAAATTCATGTGGAAATCCATATTAAAATTTTTATTTTAATAATAGATTTTCAGGTTGTTAAAATTTTGAATTTTTTTATTTGACATATTAAATTCCAAATTATTTCATAAATACATAACGGATGGAATTGATTCAAGTTTTATTCCTATGACTTTCTTTGGCCAATTTATACAGAAATCTAACTGAATGTCGGGTGTTTTTGTTCTTTAAAAAAGCAATTTCAAAAGAAAAAATATATTATTTCAATCTGAAATGAAACACATTTAATACTAGTGTTATAATCATGGAGTACAGTTTCAGTTTGTAGTAAAGGTTTAAAATTATAAACTTGTAATTTAATATTTTGAACTTAAAATTTAGTACAAAAAAGTAGACTATACTGGCCCGAAAACAAAATGAGGACGAAACGAAAATTCATCGTACAACTATTAAGAAAATATTCTATAAAAAAACTATAGGATATTTGTTTTGTGAAATAGCTGTAGGAATTCCTGCAAGATGCATAGGTTTTCCATAAGGTTCCTTTAAGAAACCCTATAGAATGTTTTCGTAAGGGAAACATCGTCAACAATGATTTTGATAAGAAATAGTATTGACAATAATATTATATGGCGATATAATTGTTTACAATATTATATTTCATTCTAATATTGATAATACTTAACCCTAGAATTTTCGTTTCTTCCTGTTTCTTTTTCCGAGCCCTCAATTGTAGATCAGTAACAAGATGTGTCATTTTTTGCTATAAATTTATAAGTAGATGAAATATAGATTGTTAATGTTATTACATTGGTTTCGCAAGGAGGAAGTTCTTTTTCATCAAGGTCTATTGTTACATTGGAATGTTTCATTGCAGCGTAGCGAGTCAGTTTTTTTGTTTGTAAAGATGGAATAAATAAATCTAATTTATGGAAGAACTTTAAAACAAATTTGTTTAAAATTTGCAACACAACTCATATAAAAATACGTGTTATATTTCTTGTTTGATCCTACGTACAGTTCCATACAAAATTCAAATAATGCGATTAAGCTAATCCCTTTAGACTGTAAGCTACTCAAGACTATACTACTAACTATAATTATTAGAACTAAATAATTAAACAAATGTTATGCGATCCATTAGATAATTTTAATATCCATTAAAAATAAACTTATTATTTAAAAAAAAATAAAAATACAGACAATTTAAAACACGTTCAGAAATTGATTTTATCATATATTTTAGGATATTATTACTAATGATATATATCACTAAATGCTAGATGATTAATTTTTACTAATAATCCTCTTCAAATTACAGTATTAATATTTGTATATAAGGCTGAAAAAATCCTGAGAATATCCAGTTTTATAAAGCTATTGAAACTCATAATTGACAAAGTTTTACTGATTGCAATACAAATTTCGTAACGTTTTAAATTTATTTGTTAGAAAAATCATTATTTACATAGACTCAATAAGCTGTTAGTTACTAGTGCTTTTAATTTTGCTAAAGTTTAAAATAGAAATTACAAAGCAGATTAATTCATACTTGCAAATAACATTCGTTAAAGCTTGCTTGTGCATGAATACTGATGTGAACTATTTATTCTCTTACCTTTAATTATTATTAATTATTTTTCTCAATATAATAAATTTCCGAAATAGAAAAATTGGTGAATTGGCCAGTTACAAGGTCTTACAATGCACGGCATAATGCAAGTTGCTGTCAGCCGTAAAATGAAAGCGGGCTCGGGAGGAAGCTGGGGATATGCTTGTGAATATGAACGCACGTGTCTGCTAAAGTTTTTAAAGTAAAAATCACTCTAGTAGAGCTATTTTGCACTTTGGAAAATGCTGATTCTATGAACATCTTTGAATAGAGTTTATTGCGTCGCAAACAAAAAAATGTACATTAATTTTACTTATTGGTTTTATATATCATTCAATATTGAAACACTACACAAGATCGGACGAGCACAAACACCACACAGATGGCTTCGGGTTTTCCCAGTCCTTTATTTCCCATCCTAATCTCCTTCACTATGCTTCTAACACGAAGAAAAAATAATTTCAATGCCGAGTCCCTTTTTTATGATACCCGACCGCCTCCGCATCAACGACCACACTCCTACCTTATGACGCTTGGCATTTCCCGCAATTACGCTCCCGAACATGAATCGACCTGTTTTTCCACCATGGGATCTTGGCATTTTGTTTGGTTTCCATCCCTTCCAATCGAAATGCAGTTCTCACACCCCCACTCTACTCCTTCTAAAGGAGTATTCCTCATCATCTAAAATTCGCAGACCAGACTTCGCTCGACCGTCACCAAGAGCACAAGCATCTCAACCTAAGTTTTCTTCACGAAACACACAGCTCACCATACACTTACAGTCAGCAGCAAGTTTTAATAAACACCATCTTGGCACAAATATAACAGTGTGGCAATTATTCGTGAAGCCCTAAACAGCCACTCAATATTAGCTTGGCGAGTGGTACGGAGTGATAGCCCTACACTATCTGCTCCAAAACATTGGTCCTTCGAGCCGGATCCGAGCTTCTTTACTCGGGCCATCCGTAAATAAAAACTTTAAATTCAGTGTCGTGAGGTGTAACCATACATAAACTCAGTGGATCTAAGTGCACAACCTCGTCTCATCACGTGCATATTGCATGCATTTGTCCTTCACGAAGCAGCCAGACAGCCAGCGGTCGTCGGCACAATGGAGATTATCAGCAAGATATTCTACAATTGGAAGACATCATTGTTTCTATGCGTCATTCAAGGCATCATTCGGAGTAGCAGCATCACTTTCATCGTGCAACGTGAGTACGCTATTGTCGTGTGTTCACCTGTGAATACAACTAAAAAATTAACAAAAAGAAGTATGCTAGCACAAATCGCATCATTATTTGATCCATTAGGATTATTAGGCCCCGTGATAGTAACAGCAAAAATAATGATGCAAGAATTATGGAAAATAAAGGCTGATTGGGATGAGTCAGTTCCTATAGATATATACAGAAATGGACGGAATTCAAAATTCAGTTAAAAAATTTAAACAATTTTAATATCCCGCGTCACATTGTAATAAATGTAGCCGTCAATATTTAATTACACGGTTTCAGTGATGCAAGCGAAAAGGCTTACGGAGCTTGCATCTACATCCGGTCATCATTTCAAGAAAAAACGATATCAAGATTACTATGTTCTAAATCACGTATAGCTCCATTAAAGACCACTACGCTACCGCGACTAGAATTATGCGCGGCATTTCTATTAGCCGAATTATATGACAACCTGTCAAGATCTATAAGCATAACTTTCGACAAGGTAGTTATGTGGTCCGACTCCACCATTACTCTGCATTAGATAATCACTCCCTCAAATAATTTAAAGACCTTTGTAGCTAATCGAGTATCCAAAATACAATCATTAAAAAAGTCAAATGACTGGAGACATGTACCAAACCAAGACAACCGCGCAGCCCCGCAGCAGGTAGCAGCGTTCGCGTCGGTCACCGCCAGCCACCTAAGGTAAGTGACGATGTCTCGACGAGCGAACGGTGCCTGCGAGGCGCCGGGGAAGAACAATCCATAGTCAAAAACGGGCGTTATACGACTTCGATTCAGGCAACGTTCGACAACGCAACGCCACGCGCGCAAATTTTGTGTATCTCAACCGCTCGGGATGTAACATCTGGTGACAGCGTCGGGATGTTTTTACAGCAATTTCCACGGGGAATGTAAAATTATCGAATCCAGAATGCCCGAATTTGCACAAATGTTTGGAGTATGAGGTGTATTGACTGAGAGAGAAGAGCGATAAGTTTTTAAATGTTTTTCTTTCCGGAGTGAACAACAAAGAGTGAGAGTAAGGAGAACATTATTTTCATGCCCTCGAGTTTCGATGCGTGTAGCGAGAGAGCCGCGATCCGACGGCAGCAGTTAATCATTTGGTTGCATGCGGGAGTGCGCGTGATTTGCTGTTCGAAGAAAAATAAGTGCCAAGCATCGCGATCCGATGGCAAATATCATGGCATCAGTTGCCATCATGGCGTCGGGAAGGATGGAGCCACCCGACACCTGTCAGAATAAAAATTTTAAATGCCATCCAGGCACTAAAGCCGGTGCTGTTGCTTGCATAGTATGTGGAAATTTCTATCATACCATTGAGATTGTGGTTAAATAAAACGCTGGAATATCAGTTAAATTATTGAACAACTCCTTCATAATCTGCAAATTCGTGTCCAAGGTATGCAAGATTGGGCCACGGCATCAATAAGTGCGACAAAGAAGCCACATGTTACAAATGCGCTAGCAATCATGCAGCCGCGGAATGCAATCATATAATTCATAAATGTGCCAATTGCGAATTTCACAATAAAAAATTTAAAATAAATTACGACACTAATCTGCAATTGACAGTGAAAAATGTGAAGTGCTAATTAACAAAATAAAAAAATTTATTGACTCAACTGATTATTCACTGTTACAGACACATCAACGCTTTTTTGGCAAAATGGAATTCGGTAAAGAAGAAAACTTTCGACGATAGCAGGTAATTAGAAGAGGTAGAATTTAGATATTAATAAAGAAATTTTTAACAACGAAACAGTAATCGATCACAGACTCTTTAAATA
The DNA here is from genome assembly GCA_018906775.1 of Sycophila sp. Sp_5. Taxonomy (NCBI): domain Eukaryota; kingdom Metazoa; phylum Arthropoda; class Insecta; order Hymenoptera; family Eurytomidae; genus Sycophila; species Sycophila sp. Sp_5. Next base: position 955,606 of record JACCID010000066.1, read on the forward strand.
AAGAATTCAGTTTAAATAATGAAATAGTATTAAATATAAATATTAGAAGCCTTAAAGCAACTCATAACAAGTTATTAGTTTTTATAAATAGTTTAAAGGTTAAACCCCGCATAATAATATGTACAGAAACTTGGAATCTAAGACATTATAAATCTTTAAATATTCCACAAAATAATATGTATTACAATTACAATATTCAACGATCCTGAGAGCGGCTTCGCGGTCGCGTTTCCGGGCCCGCGCACCAATAAGCAGGACAACGCACGCTTCTCGAAGTTTTCCACGGTATAGCGACCTTGCAGGCTTGGCGGATCGGACCCATTGTGGCATCAGTCACCACTTCAGCCCGCTCGGAGAGTGACCCGTTTCAAGGTATTTCGACCAGGGATTGTTGACCGCATTCAAGCGCCTGGGAGAACTTCTCGTGATCCATCTTCGCAACGACCCATCTGGCTGGGCGGCGTTCGGCCGCCACCCTAACTAGCACGATATCACGAACACGGAACGTGATATACTGATGATCGCTGGCCGTATAGAAGCCAGTGTTTAAAACCACGAGCCCCAGCTTAGTCGCCAAGTCCATCAGCCGCCGCCCCCTGAAGTCTGGCAAAGGTTCACCCCATTCGAGAGCTTTGCTCAAAAAAATCCCCGGCTACTATCAGTTCACCCTCCACGTCTCTGATCGTATCCTCAAGAGCATTCAGTAAGGATTGGAAGCCCTCGATGGCCTCGTTCGGAGTGAGGTAGCAGCTTACGTAAGTAACGCCATCATGGCGCATCCAAACGTAGCCGCGGCCAGAACCGTGACACGTAACCCGAAAGCGACGTGGGTTGAAAACCCAGACAGCCGCGGTACCGCGGTGATCCCGGTACCATACTCCCGCGTCACCATCTCGATACTGTTCGCTGACAAGAACAATGTCAGCGCCCTTTTCGAGGCAGATCTGCGTGAGCAGAGCCAGCGACGTGATTCAGCGCCACCGGGTTGGTCTCCGGGCAGATGAAGCACCTAGGCTCGAACGTGCAGTCGGCTACCCTGTGCCCCGTCCGCCCGCACTGGAAGCAGGCATTGCTCTGATCGGGGCCCCCACAGCCCCGTCCGCGGTGCCCATAGCCGAGACACTTAAAGCATCGTTCAACTTGGACCCTGAGCCTGAGGCTGCAGTAGTCCCATCCGAGTGGGATTCTACCAACCTCCAGCAGCCTGTTACCGGCCTCTTCGGTGAGGGTCACGAGAGCCAGTCTTTTTCCAATCTTGTTCGATCGTGAGCCGTGCATCTAGAGGGCCAGTGTGGTCCTGCAATGCTCCGAGAATGGCCTCCCTAATCTCGTCGACCGTGGCACAGCTGTCCACGTCCCTGACCTTCAAGGTCATCTTAGGGATTAAAGAGTGGACGTCCGCGCCCCGCCCGACGGCCTTCCTCAGAGCATTGGCGACGCCCTCCTAACTCTCCGCCGAAGCATTCTGCAGTTCAATTAGAACCTCCCCGCTTTGTGTGCAGCGGATGTCCTTGTTTCCTAAGCCATGTTGAGAGGGATCGACATGGCGGCGGATCCCTCCAAGGATCTCCGCTTATATCCTCCCTTCAGCAGGCTTGAGGATAATCGCCTCCGGTCTTGCCTTCTTGTCTTTTTGCGGCGGCGGTTTCTCTGATTCTGTCATCTTCGTCTCCTTCTTGTTTTTCTTTTTCTCCTTCTTCTCCTGTCGCATGGGAGCAGTTTTCCAGCTTGCAGCTGACTGCGTCTCCGCCCGCTGAGACTCTGCCTTATTTTTGGCATCCTCTTTAACTCTCTTGGTTGGCTTCCTTCCAGCCGTATCAGTTGGCGACGTGGAGGGTTGCCTTTTTTCGGGCTCACTGGCCTTTCGCGCTTCCGGTGTTAGCATCCGATGTACCGTAAGCTTTTTTCTTCCGAGCAGTTCTTCAAGTTGTCCCTGTAGGACGGTTAACCCGTTTTTTATCGTGTTGTTTACATTCTTTAGTTTCTTTATTGATTCCCTTGTACAAAATTGTGACCAGAGGTGACCACGAGCCCCCTTTACCCGATCGACAAGAAGTCGAGAAGGAACAGACAAGCGATTTGGTACCCTTTTGTTGGCGCCACCGCCCGACAAGAAGGGTTTAACACGCCATCCAGAGCCTCCGTCAGCCGCCTCTGTTTTAGCGCTGCTGCTAGGAGCATTGACGCGACAGCAGACGTTGCCCAGTGGCCACGGCATGGACGTGAAGGTTGAAAATTTACCTGTGCCTTGAGCACAGGCTGAGATCGCCGATATCGACTACATTACTGATAATAGTAATAATGAAATTGAAAATTAATTAAAAACATGAATAATTTTTTTTGTAAAATTTGTAAAATATTGAAGTGAATAGTAAAAGTATTTTCTTAACCCAACAATCAGGAGATAATAAAAATTATTAATATTCTAAATCTCAAGAATGGTGGCACTGATGAAATCAACACCCAAGTATTGAAAACATTAACCAATCAAATATGTTATCCTATAGTTCACATAATAAACTTAAGCATCGAGAAAGGAATATGGCCAGAAGCTTTAAAAACCGCAAAAATAACACCTATTCACAAAGGTACACAAAGAAAATGCAATAAAAATTACATCAACAAAAAAAGACGGTCCACTAGGTATAAAGCTTGAAAAGAATAACTGTTATAGAATATCTTATGATCTTAACGGTCAGGGAAACGAGCGCGCCATCCCGCGACGAACGCCACCGGAGCGCCGCAGCTTGGGAGTCCAGTACAGTGGCTGGTTGGCGAGATCGCTCAGGTCGTGGAAAGGAGCGCCTTGGCCGTGCTGGTAGTAACCTTGTACGGCGATCGACCCGTGAGAGCATGCGCAGAGGTGCCTTGTCTATCAGATGGTGGTCTAATAGTGGATGATTCAACTATACTGGATACCCTATGCAATTTAGTATGGTGATTCTCGCCACATACAAAACATCTGTTTTTGGAGATACAGGTGCCTTGCTTATGCCTCGTCTTCAAGTTATTGATGCACAGATTTGAAGAGGTCACATAAGCTCGTCTTTCCTCCTGTGAGCATGATACGAATCTCTGACAATAGCTTAAAAAATGTTCGTCCTGCCAAAAAAAATATTTTGTGGCAGATTTTCTATGCACTTTGCCATGAGTGGCTGCATGTGCAGAAGCAGAATTTCACTTTAATTAAAATTTATCTTACCATTTTTATGATTTTTACTGTTTACCACGGCATTCGATGCTGGTACCAGGACTTGAGCGGCTTCCTTTACCATGTCCACCTTTACCAAGAATTCCATCAGATCGGCAAATTTTGGGAACTCTGGTTGGTCATTGTGTTCCACCTACTTAGCCCAGTCCTTCCGCGTCTCTGGTGGCAGTTTGATCTCCGCCAAATAAACGAGTATATCAACTCACTACTCTACTGGTCGTTTTAGCACTTTAATGATGCCAATGCTTTCATTTATAGTGTTTAGCACCTGGCTGAGTAAATAGTAATTATCATAGCTGCGACAGAGTGTTTCCCACGCTGTCATGAAGTTGACAGCATTTTACTTGATACTTCAAAGCCTCTCTACAGCTTCTCCTCCTAAGCAGTTCATCAGATGCTGTAACTTGACTATGAACGACGAGAACTTGTCTTTGAATGCTTCCCAATCTCGATGTCTGCCACTGAATCTCGGTAAGCACACTTTCTCCAGTACCGATTGTGTGGAATGAATGGACGTTCTTGCCGTTGTGAGAGTTGCTGTGATGGGCGCGCAGACATTTGTCTTAGCCGCTCCCTGAATAATGCTTTGGCTTGCAAGTAGGGTGACAGGCCTTCATTGTATTTGTGAAGTATAAAATAGAAAGAGTCTGCTCCGGACGTCGCTGATCACTGCAGTGTAAAATCCTTTTCCACAAACCTCTTCAGTACGCTTCGAGAAAATCCAAACATTTTGCTGCATCTACATACAAGTACTTCTAAGCTGTAGCATGTTTTATTATGCTTACAATATAGGCGATCAATCCTCCAGTCCTTTCCTGATCCTGCATAGCGTTTCAAAATACGACAAGCTGAATTGTCCTTTCCGTAATCAAAGTATGCCCGGTTAATTACTTATTGCCGTGGCAATTGTAAAAGAAAACCGTTAATGTCTGTTTAGTCAGAGGCACCAATCCTTGAGTATTTTATATTTTATTTTATAGTTTATTTTTTTCTATACGGAAGGCGAATAAATTCTCTCTCTCTCTCTCCCTCTCCCTCTCCCTCTCCCATTCCTCCTCCCTTTGTGAGTCCCTGCTGCTATTCCTTGTCGTTTCATATCGTGGCTCGTGTGTACGTCGGGCACTGGCGCTCGACTTCTACTCGGCAAAGCTATTGGCATGAAGAATACAGTAGTTCCTTTGCCCATCTATAGCCATGAAAGCTTTCCCAAACCTCCTATCACTCATTTTTAATTGTGGTACTTATGACATTGCAACCTTCCTGACATGGTTGTCTTCCTGGTTTATCCGCCCTTTCGTTACCATTGTATCCCGAGTGATCCGGTATCCAATTGATGGTAATGTTACGTCGTAAAAAAAATAAGTATACAATAATAAAATAAAATGGGAACGCACAGAGCGCAGTGGCTTTTTCTTATGAAGTGGATCCTAGAAATGAAACACGAAATAATTATACTACTGGAACAAGTCTCCGCATAATTTAGTTTTCGGCACACAAAAAAATAAGTTATACCCAAATTCTACTAAATATTTGAGGCAGAAAATAGACACACTGCGCTCACACACTTTTCCTACAGAAGAAGCCCTAGCGAGGTTGAAAATAAAAACGTTGAAAAGAAGGTTTCTAACCAACGTTTCCGAAAGGTTGATTATCAACGTTACAAAATTTTGAAAAAACGTTGATTTACCTTGATTTTCAACCTTTTTTTCAATGTTTCCTAGATGAGCGATGTAAACGTTTATTTTCAACCTTTTTTTCAACGTTTCCTGGATGAGCGATTTAAACGTTGATCTTCAACCTTTTTTTTGAAAATTTTTGAATTTTATATGACCCTTATCATTAAATGATACGTAAAATTCGTGATCAGTGACCTCAAAATCTCCTAGTAAAGTATTTGCAGTGTTTGTAAATCGGTTTAAAATCATAAAACTTGATTTTAATGTCATTTTAATCAAATTTGAAGCAAATTTTCACTTTTCGCGATTTTCTGCCTTTTCATTGCCGTATAGGAGGTTGAAATTTTTATAAAAAAAAAAATTCAAAAAATGGTTTTCGATGTATTATTTCCCGTAGAATTCAATTCTGAAGTAAAAAAAAATAAAATTTTTCTTTATTTTTTTTTTAATTACAAAAAAAACATGAAAAATCGTAAAAAATGAGGTTTTTCGAGCAAAACCACATAAAAATATAGCGTGAAAAATTCAACGTGAAAAATACATAAGAATGTATAGGTCTGGTCAATTGCACAGACACCTTTTTTTTGTGGGCCTGTGTTTTCATTACTCTAGACGTACAATAACAGACGAAGGCAAGTCACATAGGCGCCGTAGTTTTCGCACAGATATTCATTCTAAAAATGCAAGACTTTGCGACGATGCTATAAAATGGGCCGCAAAACAAAAAAGGCCCCCTGTGTAGTAGAACTAAACCGAAAGATCGCACTTAAAGCCGACAAAAGTAAACACTCACCGAGGAAGCCAGGTAATAAAGAGCCTTTTTTAATTTCTCTAAACATACAGTGGCCGATTCGTCAATACCGCAGTAAGACATAAAGACTATGACTCGACTCGAAGGGAAAAGCATTGGAAAAACACACGCATGAATATTTAGCTTTAAGACATTAGGACTTCAGAAATGCTCCACCCCATGCAATGATTCCATAGGTTACAATACTGTGGAATAATGCATAGTAAAGCATTCTAAGAGTATCCGTGGTCATAATCTTTCCTAATTTGTAAAAAGTAAAAGTTAAGTATTTTGTTTTATTATAATCATACTTACATACTTAGTATAGATATCCCATTTCATATTACTGTCAAAAATTACTTCAAGATATTTATGGTTATCTACTCTGTTAATAATAGTATCGTTTATTTTTATATTTAAATTTTTGGGTATACTATTGATGTTATTGCCAAATTCTATATAAACTGTTTTATCTGTATTTAGTGACAGTTTATTTAGTGCAAGCCACTTTTTTTTTACAAAATACTAAGTGAAGACTTTCTTATTGATTTCCTTATAGGCCAAAAGGAGAAAATCTTTGAACGTATAAATGTCTGGAGAAAAGATAGTGAATAGACTAGTAATATAAGTGAATTCAAGACTAACAGAAAATGTAATCTTCTTTGAATCAAAATCTTACTTCGCTTACAATTATTTGTCTTGACCAGGCAATATTTTCCCTTCGAGTCTTGTATTCCTTTTTATACTTGACATATATATATATATATATATATATATATATATATATATATACATATATACATATACATATATATATATATACATGTGTACACATCCACAGTATATTGCTTAACACCTACAGCTATCATTTTAGCTGGTTGCTGATCAAATTTTGCATTTTATAATTTTATTTTCATTTTGGAAGCTGTACTAAAGTCGCAGTTGTATGGCCAATTCAATTGACGATTTTCTCGTCTTCTACGACTGATAAAATATTCAAATAGTTTCCTTTTATTAGCCAGTTCAAATATTTCGCGTAAAAAAGATGGTCCTACAGAGCCTTTTTTTCACCGGACTTAGAAATTTTGCAGGTGATGGACTTAGCCGAAATCTCAAAAACTCTTAAAAAACAAATTGTAATTGTGTAGGAGAGAGAGTGAACACAGGTGACGCCGCGGGAGATTCGATTGTCGCCATTGTTGAGTGCGACAATCGTTGTCCGGATTTAGTCCTAGCAGCATCGTGCCCTTTTGTAATCTTGTGTATTTTGTCGTCAGCGTAGTCGCGAGCGTAGAGACCCTATTGAAAAATCTTACGTGAGATCTTATGCCAAAATCTGATCTGAAATTTTTTTATTTACAAAGGATTAAACACCGTGCAAAATGTGGATAAACTCGTTATTAAAGATTTTTTTTTTCGACGGGACTTAGAATTTTTTCAGATGTGTAGCAAAATTTTTAAGTTCCGCATCTGAAAAATTTCTTTAATAACAAGTTTATCCACATTTTGCACGGTGTTTAATCCATTGTAAATAAAAAAATTTCAGATAAGATTTTGGCATAAGATCTCACGTAAGAACATACGTAAGATCTTATGTAAGAACTTACGTAAGATCTTACGTAAGATTTTTTAATAGGGGAGTAGTTCTGCCGCATTGCGTAGCCTTGCAGTAGTTGTCGTCGACAAGTGATTGGAGAGAAGCGGTTAGAAATCCCGTGAAGGAGTCTAGAAGACGGTGAGTGGATCCATGGACGATACCGCGAGGACGAACGACGCCATCAGGGTGAGAAATGAGGCGCAGTGCCGCGCGAACGTTCTATTGTCCGGGCGCGAATCCGGGAACAATCGAGTCGTCGAAGCGCGAAGTAGAATGAGCGTGGCGTGACGAGATTTATCCGCGAAAAACCGGCGTTGGCGTGAGTCGGGACGCGAGACACGTAACACTTGTAATATATTAGGAAGTCGCATTAAAGCGCATATTCTATATTAACTTGTGTATTTATTTTCAAGACTGTGTGTGTGATTTTCCTCGTTAGGGTGGTTTTCCCCACTACCCTTAGACTAACGGGCACCTTTCGGCCGTGCAACCCATGCGCCGCGGCTAGCCGACCGTGGTGTTCGTAGAGTAAATCGAAGTGTACTCCGGCTGGCACCTTCAGTGCCTGGCACCCAGGAAGCACGTATTATACGTCTCCCATTTAAAAATATAGACCGCAGTCCTATTCCTAGGCCATTTGTCGACGAGGCTTAGGGGACTCGGAAAGTTACCTCCGAGAAATTGCAACGTCACAAGGTAAACATAAAATTTTTTTAATATGCGCATCATAATATGCACAAATTTGTTCAACAATTAACCGAATTTTTAGAGTTTTATATATAAGCATTTCATTAAAAAAGCTTGTTAACGGAGGTTACACGTAATTAAAATACGCATTATATTTTATCAATTCTTTTTAATTAGTTACTGACTATAGCATTTACTTCAAATCTAATTTGTCAAAAAGGTTTCAAAAAATACTTTTATGCATATTAAACTGTATATAATTATGTATATAACATAAATATACATAAATAATTAAGTATTTTGGCAACTTTGTTAACACAATTTGGTTGCGGCGGAACATATTTTGTCGTTAAGAAAATATGTGTTAATCATAAGTATGACTTTTATAATGAAATTTTATTAGTATTTTATGATAAAATGAAGACATCAACCATACAGAGAGCATATTGCAACATACATTGTACTATATGTATGTTCAATATTATTATTTAATTTTGTTCCGTGGAGTTAACGAAGGTTAAGTTTTTCGTTGCTTCGAGCTCCATTAATTATAATTAACGTTTAACAACTAATTAAGTATTGGCTATGTTAAAGGATATTGTGAGCTATTATAAGCATATTTGTAAAAATTTTTGCAATGTAAATTCATTTAACTGTTGAGCAAAGAAAAACCACCATATATCAAACGAAAATTGCTATATATTTGATAGATACGGATATATGAAAAACCCTTAAACTACCGAAAAAGGGCATATGTATGTGTACTGTTATGAAAATCTTTTTACAATATTTAAAAGGATAACTTTGAATAATCAATTGTACTCTTGCTATCTTTTAGCTTTCAATTTTTCAACTTTCACACTTTACAAAAGGTATAATATTACGATGAGATAAATAAATTTAATACCTAAATTTACATGGTATGATACATGTAATGAAGATTGCTATTTTCATTTGCAACATAATTTGTGATTAAGTATAATAACTATAAACTTTATATATTAAGTATAAGCATTTAACATCAGCTTACTGTTTTTACAGAATCTTTTAATGGAAACAAAATTTATTACTGTTTATCAAAACTTATTAATATTGTTTAAATTAATTATCAATGCTATCTTTGCATAAAAAATCATTAATTGAAAAAGTATATAGCAATAAAAAATAACTAAAGTAGAATAACTTTTACCAGATTTAACGTACATAATAAAAGGAATTTTATCACATGGTGTTTTATTCAGATAGTGCACATTTTCTTTCATGTCGACAAACAAAATCCGTTCATTTTGGCTAAGAAAAATGTAAGTTTTTTAATGAATAATTGTATTGGGGATTGCTTTAATGGAATTCCCGTCAAATGAAATAAGTCCTACTAGTTTAAACTCTTCATTTCTTATAATTAACTTTTGAGATATGTCTTTGAACATTGTTTTAAAAAATATTTCATTTTTCACGAAAAGTTGAAAAATAGAACTACTTTTCCTTTCATGGAGGAACTCAAGATCCAATAAGAAGTAACAACTTACATTATAGTTTAAATAGGCAATTTTATTTTTGCACTCTTGGCATTCTACTATTTTATCATCTAAAATATTTATATACACGTGATTTATACAGGGTGGGGAAAAAGTATGGAAACCCTAGGTTTCCGTCAAGGCTTGGTCAAAAATAAAATAACCAAGGTTAGACCTAATGTAACTTTCAACGAGGAGTTTGGTGGTGACTCTGGATTTGACCTTGAACCTCATTTACAAGGGCATTTCAAGGTCAGGTTTGTTTTTTTAAATAGGAACCCCTATTTTTTACACCGAAAAAGAGAGACGCATTCTCTATCGGGGATCTTAGAGCGAAAAGATCCCCAAGGAAAAGTGAGCGGCAGTGCCGCGCGAGTGTGCGTGCGTGTCCGTGCGCCGACGGGCCCGCGAAATAGGGGAGCATGGTGAAGCTTCGGAGCAGAGAGCGAAGGAGATCTTGATGCCCAAGCCGCTCTCCCCGCTCGAGAAAGCCCCGCCCACCAGCGCCCGTCCGCGCGCTGATTGGCTAATTATCGGAGTTTTTGATGAACCATAACTCGATAATCAGCCACAATTACGAAAAATGCCAAAGGGCAAAAAATGATTCTAGTGCGATTCTGTACACGGATACACTAGTCGTGACAGTTATTTTTTTAATACCGTGTATATCTAGTTAAAAAGAAAATCTTTTTGCTTTAAGTAGTAAAAGAAAATTTAGATTATTAACTAAACAAACACCAAAAAAAAAATAAATAAAAAACGGAACGAGAATAAAAGGAGTAAACTGAACAATACGCCACCTAGTGGTAATTAAAAATTGCATATATTATACATATGTTTTACGTTGACGAGTATCTCGAAAATTTTGAAATTTTCGAAAATCTCTAAAATTGGGCAGAGAGGGGGGCGGGATGGTAAGAAAAGTAAAAAAAAATATATTATTATGTGGAGAGAAGGGTCAAAACCCCTGCGCCCTCAGCGCCTCCACCCCGAGTCCTCAATAAACAAGCGTACCGTCGTCTCCTCTCTAGACTGCCAGAAGGTTACAACCTTCCACTCCCGGACCTGCAGCGTATCAATCTGCGGGCGCAGTTACTTCAGCACCAAACCCGCAGCATGCTCTCCTTTTACAAATATCGGAATTTTCTCCATTTTTTAGTGGGCGCTCTGCTTCACAATACGGAGCTTAGCTCCATCCCATGGAGCCCACTTTGGATCGTTGCAGAGCAATCTCTCCTTATCCACTGGGGTGGCACAGTGGAAAATTTGTACCCCAGAAGCAGTCAATTATCCCTAAAATAGAAGATGTGCCCATCCGCAATGTTATCGATCGGCTTCTCCAGCGAACCGGCAACCATCAACCCCTGATCCTCCGACAAGCGCACCTCAAAGTAAAGCTCAGGGACGACCGCCAATTGTTGGTCATTGGCCATCGCCTGGCTGTACGTGGCCCCTGTTCATTCGTTGACCTTCTTGATTTGCCGAGGGATAGATTCCCCAGAGGATTTTTCCTCCCGGCTCCTTTTTAATCTGCCGGTCTTCTGAGAAGAGCAGCAGTGTCAGCAGTGCACCTTGGCTCGCCTGCTTTAGCATCTTCTGCCACCTTTTCCTGTCGGCTCCCGAGATCTTCTTTCTTTTTCCCATAAAACTACTGCATTAAATCGCGTAAAATTGTCACTGTGTACGTAAATTAGTCATTTAATACGTAAAATGGTCATTGTGTTTGTAATTTTACGCTGCCGATAGCGATTTTACAAATAAAATTGTAAATTTGCTATGTTTAACATAGGTCGGAATATTACCTATGTTAAACTTTGTAATTTTATTATTACAGTTGGCGTAATTTTACAATTACAATTTTACGCGGATTAATGCAGTAATTTTACGTCAACCATTTTGTGAAATCGCTAGCGTGATAGTAAAATTTCAATTGGATTTTTTTACGGTGTAGCAGACAGTTTTTAATACAACCTACGTGAACGCCGATTTGTATAAAACTTACCATCATAAATAAATGTAAATTAATAAATAATAAATTAAGAAATAAATTAGAAAAAATTTATAAGGCTTTCCATTTTATAGCCGGACATCGCAGCGACGGAGAAGACGCGAGCGTTGCGCTAAGTATCGTTTAGTATTCTCTCTCTCGTCCGCGATAGGTTCGGCGAGCGCGCCGTTAGAGCAGGCGCGATTCAGGCTTAAGAGCCGCGACCGAGAGTCGCTTATTGTAAATATTAAGAACTAAATAAACTAGCTTTAATTGTTACCAATTCTTTCAATCATTCGAAGTTGCCCCGATTACCTCACGGCCCGCTCCCTCGAGTTAGCTCGGCTCGCGGATACCCGTGATTTGTTCGTAAGTGAATTGGCGCAGGGAGGCTTAGGGGCAAGAGAGCACGAGACTCCAAAAGAATTAGAGCCGCGGACCCGAGTCATTTCGCATACGTGACAATGGCGCCCAACTAAAAGTATCGTAGTGATACAGGGGAGAAAATTAATCCGATTTTAAATAACGCCAACGTGACAATGGCGCCCAACTAAAAGTATCGTAGTGATACAGGGGAGAAGATTAATCCGAATTTAGATAACGCCATACGTGACAATTATATACGTGGCAATTAGAAATCGAATTAAATAAGATCCGTCTTTCTCGGCTTAGTGAAAATTTCTACAAGTAAATTAATATAATTTTTTAAATTAATACAAAGAAAAATCTTTTTAGTCCAAAATTGTTTTAGTGAAAATTAGTAAATTCTTTTCTCAGTTAAAGGTCAAACGGACCACACATAGAAACAAAGCTATAGCCGCAGAAGGGTCCCCAACAAAGATAACTTAAGCATTTCCAAATGTCGTGTATAAACAGAAGTGAACATTTCGACTAATTCTAACAGCCGCGCAATAAAGCACAGACTTTAGAAATCAGTAGAAAATAAATTTAATTTAATTCAATTTGAGAATTTTAATTTGAAGAAATATCACGTCATAATTTTTTAATTAATACAAGTGAATTCACAACCTGTTTAGATAATTTTATTTGGAAAAAGTTGTAAAAATCAACTAAGTAAATTTATTTTGAACAAATTTAATTGAATTTAATAATAAATATTGATAAATTGGAAAGCTTAAGATAATCTTATTTCCGTATTAGCAAGTTTGGTAACATTATTGTTAGGCAATTAGAAGCGAAAATATTAGCGAAGGGTAAGAGGCGAGCTTACGACCTTCAGCGAAAATTTAATAACAAGCCGCTCAATGCGAGCTATATATATGTAAACTGACGACAATATTCCCCGAATATAAAATCTCGATAATTTCATATTTAATGATATAAAATATTTTTTGATATTTAAAACAAAATAATAATTTATTTATCAACTAAATTTTTAAACAATCTCTCTTTTATGCATTTTCGTTTAAACTAAATATAAATCAGCATTGCATTATAATTAGGTGCAAAATAATTAGAAGAGAAAATTAGATACAAGAACTAGAGAATATTTCAGCAATTCAACAATATCAACGTATCAAGAAAATTATTTTTATCAAGAATCTCTCAGCAGAAGAAGAGTATTTTTTTTTCTTTTTCCCCATTTTCTTCTCGAAAATTTTTTGCCCTTTAACAGGAAGATTAAATAGGTTAGCAATGACTGCAAAAGTAGCTTACTGGATTGAACAAAGAATTGCACCAGAAAATGAAGAATTTTTTACAACAGCTTTAAAGACATTAGAACTTATGGACACAGGATCATTATCAGAAAAGGCAGACCGTCTACAACGAGCCATTTTGGACGAATCAACGAAAGAAGACTTTGATAGAAATGCCAGCCATACAGAGGCAGATAGAAGTAGGAGACAGGCGAAAGTAGCCAAATTCGTAAAAAAAATATCGAACAAAATGGACTCAGAGAAAGAAACGGATCAGACGATAGATGATTCAAAGGTCAATACTTCGAAAAGGAAGGTGCGAACGTCAAGAAGCACAGAGAGGCTGTCACAACAGCTGCAATTGGATTTAACGGGAGGAGCACAGTTCTGTGATACCCCGGAGAAGACAATAACGACAATAATCGATAACAGAAGATATGCAATACCAGTAGATATATTAGCAAAATGTGCAATTGACGATTCAGACATACCTCAATCGGAAGCAACGGAGCAAGCGTTCACCAGGATAGCAAGCGAACAGCCGCCGCAAGGAAGGCCACGAGAAGAATTTTATAGATTTAACAGGATTCACAACGAAAATACAAGAGATATAGGGAAAATTGTCACAACTTGGAAACTTCGATTCAGCGGCGCAACAGACGACGTCGAAGAATTTTTAATCCGGGTCAGAGAGTGCATGTCAGTTACAGGAATTACAGGTCAAGAAATGCTTAGAGCATTACCTCTGATTATGCAGAAAGCAGCCCTCAACCTCTACAGGATTAAAAAGCAAGAGTGGTTGACTTGGCAAAAATTCGAAACAGATCTGCGAAAGCACTATCAGCAGACACTCCACGCAGACATTTTGTTAGACAAAATTCGGGAGAGAAAACAACAGCCCGATGAGTCTATGCAAGAGTACATCGCTGACATGATTTTTCAATTTAGAAAACTACCTCTGGATAAACAAGGAACAGAAAGAAGCATAGTACACAGGATATACCTCAACATGCGACTTGAATTTCATCCACTCATTCCAGACTATGCCGATTTAGATTTAGAAGAATTCACGGAACGAGCAACTATCATAGCTAGAGCATTCGACATCGGAAAAAGCCAAAAGACTCCAATTAAGGCAGAAGACAAATCGATAAAAAAGACTGAAGAGGCAGGCAAAAAAGCCGCAGAGATATCTGCTGTGACAGTGCCGACCTTCGCCGACGTCGAAAAAATCATCTCGGAGAAGCTAGATAAATTACTCAACACGATGCAAAATTCAAACAATAAACAGAATTCGAATAATAACGGCAATAGAGGGAAGAATAATTATAGAGGTAAAAATTACAATCAAAGAAGACATAATAATAATCAGCAGCAAGATGAATCAAGCAATAATAGAAATAACAGTCAGCGGGGAAATTACAGAGGTAGAGGCCGAGGATACGGCCGAGGCGGAGGATATAATAATAATTATGCGGACCAAAGAAATAATCAGCAACAACAAAGTTCTGGAAATCGAAATGAGCCGCAGCGAACAGCGCAAGGCGATGCACAAGGTGCAAACCAAGCGAATAATCAACCTCAAGCCTCCAATTCAAATTCGGCGGGAAACGGAGCGTAGTCGGCGAGTCACCGACCGCACCGCCGACTTTACCAATCAAGGTCTCAACGCTTAGCGAGCGCGACAGCTTAAGGAGCAGCAAACCATCCGAAGATCTAGCATCTAAATTTTGCCGCTATTGGGTCACCTGCAAGATAAATGGAGTCACCACGACAGCCCTGATCGACCCAGGTGCAGCGTGCACAGTCATCGGCAAGATCTGGGATAAAATAAAGTCCCATTCACCCATCCTACACTCTAAAGTGAAGACTGCTCATATGGCCAATGGACAGCCGGAACAAGTGTTAGGAGAAATCAAAGCCGAGATAAATATTGAAGGTATTACGAAAAGCATGAATGCACAAGTTATACCAACAATACCGACGGAGCTGATCATTGGATTGGATTGCATCAGGTTTTTCCAGATGGATATCCTAGCTAGCTGCGACAAATTCACACTCGCAGACCATGGTAAAGAAAGAAAATTCTCATTTCAACTAGGGGCAATCGACGCGACTTCTCTCGGAGTGGCGAGTTGCGGAATCGCCGTCACAACGAGAGAACAACGCGCGAAAGTTGATGAGTTAATTAAAAGGTTAATACCAAAAGTAAATGCAGCAGTGCTACCAGCGACCAAGCTATTAAAGCACGAGATTGTTCTCAAAGAGAGCTGCAAGCCCATAAAACAGAAGTACTTCCCAGTCTCTGAAAAAATGGAGCAAATAATGCACGCAGAGATTGATAGACTCAAAGCCGCTGATATCATAGAAGAAAGCCTCAGCGAGTGGAGCAGTCCGATCGTAATGGTCAAAAAAGAAGGAGGTACATACAGGATGTGCACGGATTTTAGAAAAGTTAATGGAGTCACTAAAAAAGACGCTTATCCAAGTCCGTACATGGAAACTGTAATTAACAAACTGAAGAAAGCAAGGTACATTTCAAAAATTGACCTAAAGAATGCTTACTATCAGATTGCATTAGCACTGAAGTCGAGAGAAATAACCGCTTTTACGGTGCCTGGCAAAGGACTCTGGCACTATAAAAGGTTACCATTTGGACTATCAGGAGCAGGAGCTTGTTTTCAGAGACTAATTGATAAAGTCATCGGCGATTTAGAGCCGTATGCATACGCATACTTAGACGACATCGTATTAGTCACTGAGACATTTGAGCAGCACATAGAATTGCTCGAAAAATTACTTCTTAAAATAATAAATGCAGGTCTTACAATAAATCCTGAAAAAAGCAAATTTTGCGTTAATGAGATTAAATATCTCGGATTTATTGTAAATGAACAAGGAATCTCTATAGATCCAGAAAAGACCGTTGCAGTCAAGGAGTTCCCTGCACCAAGGACTATGCGTCAGTTACAAAGATTTCTAGGCATGGCATCCTGGTACAGGAAATTTATAAAGGACTTCGCAAAAATTGCAAAGCCACTAACAGAACTCCTCAAGGATAAACAGAGCAAAAGTAATTCAAAGCTCACTTGGGAACCGGTTCATGAGGAATCGTTCCAAATAATCAAAAACAAATTAATTGATGCACCAGTCTTGAAAAGACCATTGCAAAACACACCGTATGTATTACATACAGACGCAAGCAATTCAGGGCTAGGAGCCGTCCTCACTCAAAGGGCTGACGACTTAGAGCATGTAATTGCATATGCAAGTCGTTCACTAAAGAAACCAGAAGTGAACTACAGCACAACAGAAAAAGAATGCTTGGCTGTGAAATGGGCAATCGAAAAATTTCGACCATATTTAGAAGCAGAGAAATTCACCGTGATCACTGATCACAGTGCGTTAAAATGGCTTTTTGAGAAAAAAACCCCAACCGGAAGGTTAGGAAGATGGTCGCAAGAGCTGTCAGAATATGACTTTGAAACCATTCACAGAGCCGGCAAAAATAATGTAGTGCCTGATGCCCTATCTAGGATGTTCGAAGACGAAAAAACCGAAGAAGACATCGAGATAGGCGAAATAAAAATTAAAAGACAAATACAAGATCATTGGTACAAAAAAAGGATCTATCAAGTTTTAGCTCATCCTCGAAGGTACAAAGATTGGAAGGTCACAGATGGACATCTATATAGATATAGACCGAACTACAACGAAGAAGACCTGGCGACAGACTTAGAGCCGTGGAAACTAGTCGTTCCACTCGAGGACAGAGATAAAATCTTGCAAGAAATGCATGATGAAGCAACATCTGCACACCAAGGCACAGAAAAAACTTACAAGAAACTAACTCAACTGTACCACTGGCCTGGAGCATATAGAGACGTTTTAAAATACGTCCAAACATGCGACAGCTGCCAGAAAAATAAGATTGACCAAAAGCAACAAATTGGCTTAATGGGAACTCGATACGTAGATCGACCTGGCAAAGTAATAGCCGTCGACCTAATTGGCGACTTCCCAAAAAGCAACAAAGGATTTAAGTACGCGATAATCATGGAAGACATTTTTTCTAAATTTATACTTTGTATTCCAATAAGAAATAAATCAGCAAATTTAGTTAAAGATGCAATAGAGAATAAATTATGCACCATTTTCGGCACACCGGATGTTATTATCTCCGACAACGGCAAAGAATTTATAAATTCATCTCTCAAAAAATTCTTCAAAGAAAACAGCATATTGCATGAAACAACTCCGTCGAGGCACCCGCAAGCTAACCCAGTTGAGAGAGTAAACAGAGACATAAAGGTAATGATCTCAACATTCATAGGCAATAATCACAAAAAATGGGACGAATTTCTACCCCAATTTCAGCTGGCGCACAACGCTGCAGTGCACTCAACGACGGGAAAAACCCCAGCATATTTAATGCTCGGCCGCGAGATAAAACAGCCAAAATGCCTAAAAAGAAATGCAGAATACCCTAAAGACGTACAAAAAATTTTAGAAGAAATAGATCAATTAGTTAATAAAAACAACAAGAACAGTCAAGAACAAAAGGATTGGGAAAAAAGAATTTCAGAATTACAAGAAGTCCACGATGAAGTAGCTAATTCACAAGAAAAATACATAGAAAAAAATGAAAATGCATATAACAGAGACAAACGCGAATTTTCTTTCGAAATCGGACAAAAAGTCCTTAGAAAAAATAACATATTGTCGTCAGCCGCGAAAAATATTTCAGCGAAGCTTTTAAGTAATTATATAGGACCTTGCGAAATTTACAAGAAATTAGGCGAAAACATTTATAAACTTAAAGACGAGAGAGGGAAAATTATCAAAAACTCTGTTCATGCGAAAGAACTAAAATTATATAACACAAATACACGAAATCCCGATCCATAACACACAAAATCCAAAGAAACCAATTTTCCAATGATGTATTTTGTAATTTAAATTTAATAACAATTTTGTAATTATTTTTTTAGTGAGTATAAAGAAAAAAAAAGAGAAAATATTTTTGTTTAATTCAAGCTCGTAGACAGCTGTAAATGTGATACTTTACTTTAAAAAAAAAAAAAAAAATATACTAATATGTACAAACAATGTAAATTTATAAAAACAAATCACTGCAGATACTTGTACGTATCCACATTTAAAAAACGCATACACAGAGCAATCCATGCACCCGAGCTGTCATGAGCGCATGCAGCAGACGACACGCGAGCAGCTGCGTCTGCTAACCTCTTATTCGCCGTCACGCAGGCATCTACCTGCCGTGCGCGGGTTTTTACCCTGTAAAAACTTTCGGTGCAGGGGGGTTGTAACGTGGTAATCGTAACGTTACACATCTCTGCATATTAGTTAGTATACGAGCGCCGGAGACGCAGCGCACGGCCAATAGCCGCGTTAATTAAGCTAGGCGAGAGAGGCGCGACGCGACGGCAACACAGCCGAAACCCGAAGCCCCCGCGAACGCGTAAGTGGGGGAAGAACCGCGAGTCAGAAAACCAGCGCGCGGGAGAGAATCGCTCTCTCCGCCCGACGACCCTTGACGTGTAAAGACTGACCCAAGGGACGAGACGAAGCCGCGACGATATCACCACGTGGCCGGCGCGACTTATTAATCAGAAACTACATCGGTGCGACGACTTCGCCCCGCTGCCCAGCAGACGAGCAACGTCCACCTGGACACAGCGGCCAACACAGAGCCGGGGACTGGCACCCGTTATCCGCCCGAAGACATCGAGAGCCGGACATCGCAGCGACGGAGAAGACGCGAGCGTTGCGCTAAGTATCGTTTAGTATTCTCTCTCTCGTCCGCGATAGGTTCGGCGAGCGCGCCGTTAGAGCAGGCGCGATTCAGGCTTAAGAGCCGCGACCGAGAGTCGCTTATTGTAAATATTAAGAACTAAATAAACTAGCTTTAATTGTTACCAATTCTTTCAATCATTCAAAGTTGCCCCGATTACCTCACGGCCCGCTCCCTCGAGTTAGCTCGGCTCGCGGATACCCGTGATTTGTTCGTAAGTGAATTGGCGCAGGGAGGCTTAGGGGCAAGAGAGCACGAGACTCCAAAAGAATTAGAGCCGCGGACCCGAGTCATTTCGCATACGTGACAAAGTAACCGACATATTTACACAAGATCCTGTTAGAGAATCTTTCTTCTACGGAGATTATAGTAGTATTCATACCTGTTTATTAAATAATATGCTCTCTCGTAGTGACTGGTCAGCCGTGAATTCCCTCGAAACCACCTTGGATGAGGCTTTACTTGCTCTGAATAAAAATATAAACGTAGCTATTAAAATTTTAGCGCCTCTTAAGCAGGTCTGCTCAAACAATAAATATACTCCGTGGTCCGGAAGTGAGCTAAGGCAACTGGTGAATAAGCGTGATGCGACGCATCGTCGTTACAAACGCACTTCAAATCCACAATTTCTTGACGAGTAGAATTAGACTCAGTAAGGAGGTCAAATCTCGCCTAATTTCTGATTGGTTCTCTTTCATACAACATCGTATTTCTCAGTCTCTTTCTGAGAAGAAGAATAGTTGGAAAAAGATGCGTAATTTTGGCCTTCTCCTCAAACGCAAGGAGGAGTTAGTGCACAAATTTTCACCAGGCGAGTTGAGCGAGCATTTTACAAGAGTCTCATCCTTTCCCTTTGAGAATATAAATGATGCTTTGGACTTAATAAACACTGCGAGTGAGAAAGACTTTAAATTTCAGCCTATTAATATTAATGACGTTGTCCTTGTAATATCTCATTTCTTCTCGCAAGCGAGGGGAGAAGATGGTATACCTCAATCAATCATAATAAAGGCTCTGCCAATCATACATAAGCACCTTGTTAACATCTTTAACTCCAGTTTTGCGGAGGGTATCTTTCCACCAATCTGAAAGAAGGTGTAAATAATTGCCCCGAGAAAAAATGTTGCTACAAATTCTGTTTCTGATTTTAGACCAATAGCGATTCTTAGCTTCCTGTCAAAGGTTCTGAAAAAGATTGCCCATGCCCAATTCACGAAGTATATTACAGATAATAAACTTCGAGACCCTCTCCAAACTGTTTTTCGTAAACACGACAGACGAACAACGTATTCGACCTCAACGATTAAGTAACGCTTGTGTGAGATATGTCTGCGGAGTTAGGAGAGATGAACATTTCACCGTACAGGAGATGTGTGGGATGGTTAAGAGCTGACTCTGGCAGGCTGTATTTCACAGCCCTCTTACTTTATAAAATTATGCGGATGCGGGAGCCCAGCTATCTTCTGAGTCTTTTTTCCACGTTCATTCCCAGGCCTTCTGCTAGGTTAAATAATAAAAATCTCCAATAAGTGCGAAGAAAGCAACATTCATATTTGAAAAACTAATACATAGTAAATAAGGCTTAGTAAACAAAAATTAATAAATTGTATGATCGCGTGATAATCGTGCAACTATTGTACGACCGTTTGTTCGAAAATGTCACGAGAATATCACGCGATTATCGTAATGATGATAGCGCGATCATTTTTAGTAGGGGTTCTCATTTAGATTATGTTTAGTCCAGCATCAAAATGCGACTAACTCTGTTTTGGAGCAGATAGTGTAGGGCTATCACTCCGTACCACTCGCTAAGCTAATATTGAGCGGCTGTTTAGGGTTTCACGAATAATTGCCACACTGCTATATTTGTGCAAAAATGGTGTTTATTAAAACTTGCTGCTGACTGTAAGTGTATGGTGAGCTGTGTGTTTCGTAAAGAAAACTTAGGTTGAGATGCTTGTGCTCTTGGTGACGGTCGAGCGAAGTCTGGTCTGCGAATTTTAGATGATGAGGAATTCTCCTTTAGAAGGAGTAGAGTGGGGGTGCGAGAACTGCATTTCGATTGGGAGGGATGGAAACCAAACAAAATGCCAAGATCCCATGGTGGAAAAACAGGTCGATTCATGTTCGGGAGCGTAATTGCGGGAAATACCAAGCGTCATAAGGTAGGAGTGTGGTCGTTGATGCGGAGGCGGTCGGGTATCATAAAAAAGGGACTCGGCATTGAAATTATTTTTTCTTCGTATTAGAAGCATAGTGAAGGAGATTAGGATGGGAAATAAAGGACTGGGAAAACCCGAAGCCATCTGTGTTGTGTTTGTGCTCGTCCGATCTGGTGTAGCGTTTCAATATTGAATGATACATTGTGGCGTACGAGCTGACGTATCGATGTGTGTGTGCGATACGTGTGTGCCACGAGCGAGGTGTCAAGAGAGGGGCGCGCGCGAGCTCCGGAGAAGCGTCTCGATGGGCAATCCTGATTCCTGATCCACCCACGCGACTTAGCATACATAAAAACAATAAGTACAATAAATGTAAATTTTTTTGTTTGCGACGCAACATGCCGCCCGCCTTGAATCGCTGGCGATTCAAAGTTACAATGTCTTCGTATGATCTAACAAACTATAGTTATGATTAAATACAGGTGAATGTAAATAAAACTAGGAACTGAGGGTTCTTAAATTTAGTTGTGGGTTGTCGGCTGATCTTCGGTGTCGATGGGCAGAACGCAAACTTGCCGTTTTGATGGTGACTACTCTGATAATGCCGTTGTCGCCTGGATGAAGTTGTATAATTCTTCCTATTTTCCAGTGTAGAGGCGGAAGATTTTCTTCCTTAATTAGGACCATCGTACCGATCTTTAAGGGGGCCAGCCTGGGTTAAATTGAAAAAAATACACTTTCCAGTTTAATAGGTATAACAATTGTATTCATCACTTTTGATTGCTGGAACTTTTTACACTTTAACTACTCGCACACTTTAAGCTATTTATTCGTTATTAAGACCCAAATAGTGTCCTTTACCTCTAGTATTGTTCCATCAAAAACATTTAAAATTTTTATTTATTTGTCTACTTGCCATAGCTTTTCTCTCAATAAAGTAACTTATATGTCACCGGACCAGGTTCAAAATACTCTTCATTACCTACACTACAGATGTATCGGATCATTTTTCTGAAAAAAATTACATATACGGTTATTATAGACACTTTTTGTCCAAAATATTAGGCAATTACTAATATTTTGCACGAAAATGGACAAAAAGTTGTCGCATGGTCGGAATAAACGAAATGCGGCTAAAAAAGCTTCGGTAGTGAGATCGCTGACTACTTCTACGTGCACCGCCTTAGAGGAGAAGCAAACGAAAATCGAAATATAAGCCTTTACCTTGTTACTGTTTCTTAATTTTTTCTCTTTGATGAAGAGGCCGCAGTAATCGACACCGACTACTGTAATAGGTCTTTGAACTCGCAAACGCTCTTTAGGTAAATTACCCATGATGTAATTGCTTTCTCTCGGTTTAGCGCGATAGCATTTTATACAATTGTGAATTACCTTCCGAGTTGTGTTTTTGGCATCAACGGGCCAATATCGTTGCCTTACCGCAGCAAGTGTACCTTGCGTGCTTGCGTGCCTGCGTGCCAATTTGTTTCATGAGCTTGTAAAATTATTAAATTTGTAACGTAATGCTTGGGCAATAATATTGGGAACTTCTTTCAGAATGGGAAATCGGAATTGGACAATCTGCCGCCAACGCGAAGAAAACTATCTGAGTCGAGAAATGGATTTAATGAAAATAATTTACTGTTTTTATTGACTTGTTTGTTGGCTTTCAATGACTTAATGTCTGCATCGAATTTTGATTGAATTGACCTTATAATATTGCAATGAGCGTTGTTTAATTCTTGAATCGTGAGTGGGCCTGAAATGTTCATTCTCTTTATTTTAATATTTATAAATCAAGTGCAATAAGCTATTACTCGCGTAAGTTTTGACATGGAGGAAAATTTATGAAGAATTTTATCAAAGAATGATTGTTGATAATAAGTGTAACTAGTGAAATTTGAGATCTTTTTTCGGGAATGTCCATGTTTTTTAAGTGATAAACTGGCCATGCTGACTCGTCGCTTGTTAACCAAGTGAGTCCAAATTGCCATAATTTATTGCCTATAAAATCATTAGGAAAATGACCTCTTGAAATTAAGTCTGCAGCGGTTGGATCTCGCAGCAGTCCGTGGTTGGATCTCGACGGCTGCACGAAGTGAAACGGCAAAAAAGGAATGGAGCATGGATGCGTCACTGTTGTAATGAAACTCTGCTCTGTTTTCTCGGGTTTCGTGGGTTTGCTTTAAATAATAAGGAGATCATATAGAAAATAAAATGTTTATTGATATAATACGCGATATCTTTAAATAACTACTACTGATCAGTAACTTAAATTGTATAAAACGCTTCTTTTAATAAGTCGCCTCGTGGGACGTCTCCCGTTTTCCAAATTAGCATAAAAACGCACACACTCACGCATTCGTTTCTTCGGGCCCCGACGAATCCTCTGCCGGTGTTCCTCCTCTTCGTGGCTTCGATAAACGTTCGCTCTTCGGCATTGAACGTAAGATATCTCCTTTTGTGGTATCGCAGAAAAATCAGGATCCGACGGCCGTACGCGGGGTAGTGTCCGCGGACCGGGCGTCAGGCGATTTCCTCTTTGTAGATGACGGCGGTCTGCTCCCCGCCTTGTGCCTCGAGAAAGTCAGCCAGAGTTGCTTGACTGGCCAGAGCTTCGTATCCGTGCTTAATCAACCGACACCTTGCTTGGACGTTGGCTTCGTCCGAGGTCTTGTACCCATCTGCTCGATTACGCCGAAACTCAGCGCTCCTCGAGTCTCGCGGAAATAATTTTCCGCGGCGCTCCTGGGCCAGTGTCCCTCAGACTTATTCAGTAAACTATTCGATTGTAACGAGTAGAAAAAACTCTTCATTAAAATTTTTTTTACTGTCAGAAATATAAATTAAGAATAAAAATCGCAACAATAGCGCGATCATGCCAAACCAAAGCCACGCAAATTATATTAAATCGCGACGGCCTGGCGAAGTGCTCGATTGCGCCGACCTTTAATTCTAAAGAAGAAAAAGAAAGAAAGGCTTAATTTTAGATTTATAACAATATCAAGTGTCACGCATGGGTCTTATCGATATCGCCGCGCTGACGAAGCAGGGCTCTCTGGCCGGCCGGATGGGCGGCGCTGCTCAGGACATCACAATACTGTAAAGCGTATTTTTGTTTTCCATTTAACCCAAGTTGACCGCCTTAACTATTCGGACCATTCTGCACTATCGTCTCGCAACCCTGAAGTTTATATCAATCAACACTTACTATCGGTTGGTGTTGCAACCACCCTTCCTCACTGATGCTTTAGAAATTGTTACCAAGAAGTACTAACAACCGGGGAGAGTGTCGGATTAATGAGGGGAAGTGATCCAACGGCGAATCTCTAAGTTCTCGTCGTGAGTTTCTTCATTAGGTGAAGGGAGGATACAGCGCTAACACCCGCGTCTATTCTTTTACGGACATAGAGCTCTCGACTCTGACCAAAATCCAGCACCTAAAATAATTCTATGTCTTTTAAACAATTGTAAGTGAAAGACACAATGGCGCTGTGGTAAGGAACTCGCATAACACTTGGCCGGTCAGGGTTTGAAGCCCGGTTAGCGTTATGCGATTGTTATGTCCCGAGCGGCTGGGACTCCTTTTTATTCGCGAGCGCGGTACTTAAAACTTTCTAGACTGCACAACGCCCGCCTTTGCACGTTGAGGGGGTCCGGCGCCTCGCAAGCACCATGGTTCGCGGTGTCGTTGGCACTTACCTTTGACGACAGCTATCGGCGACCGACGCGTACGCTGCAACTTGCTGCGGGGCTGCGCGACTGGATCGGCGACTCCTGTTTATCTGCTGGGCTGCGCGTACGCGAAAATGGCGAGAGCACGGCGCGTGGGGTACGAGAATTGTAAGGAAAATCAAGGGAACAACGTCACACACACTTTAATTTCACTTGTAAATTTCCTTTATTGGTCGATATGGCCACAGAGGCTCCGATGACGCACTACACAATTTTCTTTCACAAGCAAGAAATGCGGCGCAACCGTGGCGAACCAGTAGCGAGAAAAAAAAAACGAAAGGTAAATAGTGACGAATTCGCGAATTTAGGACTCGCGAATGGCCTCGCGGAAGCGCTCGTTCGCGCCGGCCTGTTGTCGCGAAAAACTCCAACTCCAGTCGAGACGCGTCGGAGGAGTTAGTGTAGCGGAGAGCTTGCGCCGGCTCTAAGTGTCGAGAAAATTGCACCCTTCCCGGTGGCTTGCTTAATCGCGACTGACCCATCTCTCCGCTGCACCGCGGAGAAGCAAAAAAAAATAAAAGTTAGCATTTTCGTCCCTCCCCAGTAGCATCACTCTCCCTTCAGAGTCTTGGGTGTCGCCAGACGCTAAATCAGCGCCGACCGACTGCACTAGGGCTCCTATTTTTCCTCCGCTTCGCGGAAAGAGCATACGTTGATCTTTTTCGCGAGCGCTGCTCGCGATGTCCCGCGCTTCGCACGGATACCCGAAGCCGCCTTGGTGTCGGTCGAGGCTGAGTCCGCGTCTGCGAACAGGCCCGACTTCGCATCTACGTTTGCGCAGTGCTTTTAGCTCGCGCCGTTCCCACGCTTCCCGAGATATTCGAACTTGCAGCGCAGTCGGTCTGGCCCGGGAGGGTGTTGGGCGTCGAGGAAAGTCGACCCGCTGGTCGACTTTCGCTGCGCGCGATGGACTCCGGTGTCCTTCCGGCGAGTCGGTGCGCAAACAGGATTATTCCGGAAAGGCGAACGAGAGTAAAAAAAACTTCCTTACATCTATTCGGCAGCGCCTTGAATCGTCGCCGCGATAAAAATACCTGCGCGGCGTTATCTGCGTAATCGCGCTGACGGTGCGCCTGGGCGCTGGCCGAACCGCATCGCCGCTGCGAGCTCTCGGCCGAGCGAAAATGCGCTGCGGCATTAGTACGTAAAAAAAAAAAATACTCAAAAAAAATCAAGGCGAGCGGTGTCGCTCCGGACATTACACCCCCGGCACCAAACATGTAAGGGTGCGCCCTGTGGTGCCCCCTGACATGTCTAAAATAAAAGTGTGAAGTAAAGGAAGCTTTTGCTGCAGCGCATTCTCCTCTTCCTTAACTAAATCTATATATGGTTTGCGTTGTTACGTACTAGATCCTTATTACATAAAGCATGGCAAATGAAAGAAATTTAATTATAGAAATCACTTAAAAGAAAACAAACGGCTGGTTCGCCACGCGTCTTATCTATGGCTACTCGCGACGCGGAATACAAAATTGGATCGTAGCGGGGCCGCTGCCCTCGTCTCGCGTGCGCCTCATGCTGACGCGGGCATGCCTTGTCGGCGGCGCGTCGACTGACCTTGTCAGGTGATCGGCAGCCGACGCTGACACATTTCTCCCCCCCCCCCCTCTTTTGGTACTAAGTAAACTAAAGGAAACGAAAAACAAATGTGCCCGCGAGGAGGAGGCATGCTCGCGCCTGCATCTTAAATCTATTTCATTCAGACGGCCCATGGCCGATCATTCCGCACATACCCATGCACGCTTACACACCACTACACTTCACTACGTCTATTTCTCGCGCACATCACTACACTTATCTTGATTCTTGCCATCTGCTGGGCTCCCTTTCGTGCTCTTCTTGTCCTTTGCGGCGCTGGCTCTCCTCCGGGCTTCGCGTCTCTCCCTTGTCGACTGACGGGGCATCCATTTCCCCAGGGCCTTGTTGAAATATTGACCCCGGTGCTCTTCGTTTTGACCTTGGGAGGGTCCGGCGTCTGCCTCGGGGTGCTTGCTTAATGCAGGCGGCGGATCTACATCAGCCGGCATTGCGCCCGGCCGACGCTCTAGCAGGGCCATCGTCACACCCCTTCCCCGGCCACGGCCCAACTTTATTAAGGCCGATGGAGCCTCGCTCCGCTCCGTCCCTGGCCTTGCACTCACTTCGCATGGGGCGGGCGTGGTGCGTCCGCGACCAGCCTTCAGTATGATGGCTGCGTTGGCGTTTTTCATCCTCAGGCGTAGTTGGGTCAGCGATGGATGTGGATGCCGGCGACTCCGGTGGCTCCTCGGTGGTCGATTTCGGTTGCGGCGGCCCTTGCTCAAAAATGAAGTCGTCGTCGTCCACGTTGAGCCAGTGCTCGTTTTGCTTTCTCCGCTCGGCCGCCTCTTCCTTCCTTTTCTTCCGCAGCTGGCGTGCGAGTCGGTCACGAAGGGCGTCCACTCGTCTCAGCGAATCTCGCACGTATGGTGGTGTCTTTCGCATCGGGTCCCTTTCGTTGGCAGTTCCTATTGCTTGTCTTGTGGGTCCTTCCTTTCCGTCGTCTTCTTCGTCTTCTGACAATGGGGGAGAGAGGTTGCCTCTCATCCGCTCTAACGCAAGTTCGGCGTCGGTCATGTCATACCATTTGCCGTCGGGGTACCTTCTGTGGTATGCCCGCTCCTTCTTGAGGGCCAGGGCTTCTATACGTTGAACTTCCGTGCGACTCCTTTCGGTTTCTTCTAGGCAGGCGCGCTGAATCTCCCGATTCCATTCAGCCATTAGCTTTACGTGGACGGCTTCGCGCCTTTTCGTCGCTTCGGATTCGAGAGCCCTTAATTTGGCTGACCTCTCTTCAACGATTCGCCTTTTCTCCGCTTCTTCTTCCATTCGCCGCTGCTCCTCCATTCCCTTCTCGATGAATTCCCGCCGGAACTTCGCCTCTAGGTAGGTATGGGCTCGAATATTTTCGATTTCCCGAAGCATCCGACGAGTAGCTGCATCGTGGAGCTCTTGGTTCGCCTCCCTTTCTTTGAGTAGTTGGGCGTGGGCCGCATCCCTTTCGTCTTGCAGACGATATTGTCGCGCTCTTTCTTTTAATGCGCGCCGGCCCTTCGAGACGCGGCGCATATCTTCGACGGTGATGGTATCCTTTGCTTTCTTCGCTTCGTCCAATTCGTCTCGGCGGCGCTGTTCTTCGATACGCGCCTTGACGACCATCCGCCCTTGTGCGCTATCCTTGAATTTTTCGGTCGGCCCCTGGCACGACCCACTCAATTCCTCGGCGGGCCCCGTTTTGCCGCTTGAGCTCCCCGCGACCGTTCCCTCTGGGCCACGCGGCTCTGGCTTCTCTTGGGGCACGCAATTATTCACAATCATCGCCTGCGCCGCGCCGGTGTCCTTAACCTTGGCGCGCGCAGGACCTTTCCTTCGCTCGCTGTCTCCCTCATCAGCCGTGTACCCGCTCTCACTGCAAGTTGGGCTGCATCCCCGAGCCCCCATGAACTTGCGCCCGAAATGTGTGTCGGGTTCTAGAGTGACCAAATTGCGCAGCATTTCGTCGAATGGTTGATCAAGAGGGGGCTCCGATTCACCCCTTTCTTCTTGTGTTTGGCCGTAAGTTCTCTCTCGCCGATGGCTCGGCCACAAACCGTGCCGGTTTTCTTGGTCCTCTACGTAATGGCTCTTGTACACGAAGGGCCGTACGAGTGTTTGTTGTTGACCAAGAGGGGCTGTTACGGTTTCCCCCTCCGAAATTTCTACCTCAGCTTCTTCTCTCGTTTCCAAAATTCCTTCCTCGCTCCCGTCGGTGCTTAGTTGAGTTAGGCTACCGATCTCGTCTTCATCTATCATCTGCAGGCGAGGCAGCTGCAATTCCGCGGCCTCGCTGCTCCTGTTTCGCACAGCCAGCGATACGTGTCCGCCGTCATTGTCGACGACCCGGCCGCCGGTGGTTATGCCTTTATTGAATTTTACAACCTCTACGAAACCCCGTTTCATTGCGTGTGGATTGAGCAGTGGAAATCTTACCATCTGCTTTTCCCTTGGGCGAAGGACGACTGTCCCTGCCAGCTCGAACGGCAACGATTTTCCGGTGATATCGAGTCGCGCGTTCTCGAAGTCCATACGTGCCCCTCCCTCTCGAAGGAATTCCGCGCCCAAAATTGCTGTATTTAAAATCGGGAACCACTCTGGTACTACGACGAATTTCGTCGGCATACCGTAGAGGTTCACGACAACTGTGCCAAAAGACGGCAGGTCCCCGCTCGCGATTCCTCGGAGGACGGGACGCTCGGCCGTATTTATGGTCAGATGCTCTTTCAGTGCTGTAATTTTAATGACATTGGGCTGTGCTCCGGAATCGACCATGGCATCGATCAAGCCTCGATAGAAATCGTTTGATTCGATGTGGACAGTCGGGATCGTATCTCCTCTATTGACGTGCAGAGCGTAGATTATGGGTTCCGAGGCCGGGCGGTCTCCCCCACCTTCCATTGTATTGGACGTCCCGGTTGCGGCGCTCCGGCGGCGTCCGTCGCGGGAGCGGCGCGCTCGTTTCCCTGGCCTGGATTCACCCTGGCATCCTGTGATGCTAGGCGGTCCGGGCACTCACGGGCGAAGTGCCGTCCCCAATTGCGGCAATTATAGCAAAATATTTCTCCGTTTGTGTTGCGGTCGTTTCGTCCTTCCCTCGCTTGAGAGACTGGGCCCCTCGGTGGCCCAGTTGCGCCCGACCCCCCATATCCTTGTTGATATGGCGGCCGCGCTTGCTGTACATTATTCTGGCCGTCGGCCTGCTGACCCCCGGTCCACCCTGGGGTCCATTGGTCCGTGGCGGTCCGTAGTTGCGGGGTCCTTGACCCTGCAACGTCCCGGAGTCAGCCAGAGGTTGCCATGCGTTCTCGCGGCGGTTTTCGTCGCGCTCCGTCGCATAGTTGTCCCGAGCTGGCGCTCTATAGGTTCGTAGCATCTCGGTTTCTCCTGCCGCAAAGCCGTGCTTTTTGCGGTCGCGCTCACGCTGCTTTTCTATAGCGATTGATTCATCGAATGCTTCTTGTAATGTCATTCCGTCGAGGTATCCAAAATCCCTACGCCATTCCGGTGGCAGGCCATCCCTATAACCTTCTATCACTTCGTGCTCTATGCACTCGAGTTCGCGGGCGGTAATGTATCCGGCCGAGTCACTCCGCCTCTTCTCGATAATCGCATCTCGGATGTCGGTGGTGCGATTATTGTATTCCAACACTGATTCGGTCTTTGATTTTTTTAACTCCGCGAGCTGTCCGTACAATTGATGCATCGTCTCCGACGGCAAGAAGATTCTTTTGAGGTGTGCCGCTAACTCGTCCACCGTGCCGACGCTGATGTGTTCCACAGCGCTGCGTACACGGTCGTGGAACTTTAATTTGATTAAACGCAACACATCCCTTTCCAAAGATGGCGGAAGAGCGGTGACGGCACGTCTGCACGCGCGGATGAATGGCTGAGCATTGCCGCCGTCGAACTGCGGTATGCCGTTTAGAGCTTCTTTTATGAATGTGGAGGCCATTGACCCGCTAGCCGCAAACGTGGGCGCCGTCCCGCCGACGGTAGTCGAGTGCCCGAGAGGAGAGGCTGGCGTTCCTTGGTGACGGAATCCGCTAGTCACCTCCCGGATCTCTAGAAGCTGGCGTTTCAACGCCCTTAGCTCGCACGAAATGTCGGCCTCAGTGATTTTTCTTGCTGGCGGCTCGGCTCTCTCGCGGGGTTTTGGTGGGCCTTCTATGCCTGTAATGTCGAGTTCATCCTGAGCGGTAATTTGCGCCGAAGTTAGTGGGTCGGGCGACTCGCTTCGACATTTGACCTCTCTAAGGCTCAAGACTTCTTGCTCTAGACGCGCGCGAGCGGCCCGCTCCTCTTCTAGTTGCGACCTCAGTGCCAATTCGGCGTCCTTCGCCCCGGCCTCTGAAGCGCTTGGCTTCTCCTTTCGACGCATTTCCTCGAAGCGCCGTTCCGCCGCCCTTAAGGTCTCTTCGCGTCTCTTGATATCGGCTAAGATCTCCCGTGCCTCAGCCTGGGTAATCGGCCGATCGCCGTCGTCGCTCTCGTTATCCGTCATGTTTATCATTAATTGCTCGCACACGCTTTTACACTCGTTCTACAACCCACACTTAGATATCGTTTTCGCGGTCACCCTTTTTGGAGAGAGAGAGTTCGGGAAGGAAAGAACAACAACAAAAAAGCAACAAAAAAAATAAAGATAACAAAAATTCGGTCACATTGACATCGCGCAATTCGACTCCCTTTCCCTCCTTGTATTTGTTCGGGGCGCTCACTCCCACACTCTTGTTTTATGCGCACGCTTCTTTATTGCGCCGACCTTGGTCGTCAGATCGCGGTTTCTCTCCGTGCATTCCTCGTAAATTTATCTTTATTCATATTTCGCTGTAGAACAAACAACGCACCAAAAGAAGAAAAGTGCGCCTATGAAAAGGGAGAAGAATCGATCATTTCGAAATTGTTATTATTTCCTTTTTTTTTTCACTCATTTTAAGCATACTTGCGTTTTGCACACCCGCGTAACTTGTTGCGTCGTTCTTATCCGTCGGATCGCGGTTTCTCTCCGTGCATTCCTCGTAAATTTATTTTTATTCATGTTCCGCTGTAGGACAAACAACATACCAAAGGAAGAAAATAGCGCCTATGAAAAGGGAGAAAAATCGATCATTTCGAATTGTTATTTTTCCTCACTCATTCTAAACATACTTGCGTTTTACACACCCGCGTATCTTGTCGCGTCATTCTTATCCGTCGGATCGCGGCTCTCTCCGTGTATTCTTCATAAATTTATCTTTGTTCATATTTCGCTGTAGAACAAACAATGCACCAAAAGAAGAAAAGTGCGCCTCGAAGAAAAATCGATCATTTCGAAATTGTTATATTTTTTTTTTTTTTTTTTTCACTCATTTTAAGCATACTTGCGTTTTGCACACCCGCGTAAATTCAGACACTTCTTCACTCCGTCATCCGATTTGAATATTCATCGCGCTTTTCTCTCATCCCACATTCTTTCCATATTGCGCACCCGCGCAAAGCCGGGCGTTGTGGGTTCGATACTTCCACTTTCCCCGAGGAAATTTCGGTGAGAAGATCCCACCCCGCTGTCACCAGTTGTTATGTCCCGAGCGGCTGGGACTCCTTTTATTCGCGAGCGCGGTACTTAAAACTTTCTAGACTGCACAACGCCCGCCTTTGCACGTTGAGGGGGTCCGGCGCCTCGCAAGCACCATGGTTCGCGGTGTCGTTGGCACTTACCTTTGACGACAGCTATCGGCGACCGACGCGTACGCTGCAACTTGCTGCGGGGCTGCGCGACTGGATCGGCGACTCCTGTTTATCTGCTGGGCTGCGCGTACGCGAAAATGGCGAGAGCACGGCGCGTGGGGTACGAGAATTGTAAGGAAAATCAAGGGAACAACGTCACACACACTTTAATTTCACTTGTAAATTTCCTTTATTGGTCGATATGGCCACAGAGGCTCCGATGACGCACTACACAATCTTCTTTCACAAGCAAGAAATGCGGCGCAACCGTGGCGAACCAGTAGCGAGAAAAAAAAAACGAAAGGTAAATAGTGACGAATTCGCGAATTTAGGACTCGCGAATGGCCTCGCGGAAGCGCTCGTTCGCGCCGGCCTGTTGTCGCGAAAAACTCCAACTCCAGTCGAGACGCGTCGGAGGAGTTAGTGTAGCGGAGAGCTTGCGCCGGCTCTAAGTGTCGAGAAAATTGCACCCTTCCCGGTGGCTTGCTTAATCGCGACTGACCCATCTCTCCGCTGCACCGCGGAGAAGCAAAAAAAAAATAAAAGTTAGCATTTTCGTCCCTCCCCAGTAGCATCACTCTCCCTTCAGAGTCTTGGGTGTCGCCAGACGCTAAATCAGCGCCGACCGACTGCACTAGGGCTCCTATTTTTCCTCCGCTTCGCGGAAAGAGCATACGTTGATCTTTTTCGCGAGCGCTGCTCGCGATGTCCCGCGCTTCGCACGGATACCCGAAGCCGCCTTGGTGTCGGTCGAGGCTGAGTCCGCGTCTGCGAACAGGCCCGACTTCGCATCTACGTTTGCGCAGTGCTTTTAGCTCGCGCCGTTCCCACGCTTCCCGAGATATTCGAACTTGCAGCGCAGTCGGTCTGGCCCGGGAGGGTGTTGGGCGTCGAGGAAAGTCGACCCGCTGGTCGACTTTCGCTGCGCGCGATGGACTCCGGTGTCCTTCCGGCGAGTCGGTGCGCAAACAGGATTATTCCGGAAAGGCGAACGAGAGAAAAAAAAACTTCCTTACATCTATTCGGCAGCGCCTTGAATCGTCGCCGCGATAAAAATACCTGCGCGGCGTTATCTGCGTAATCGCGCTGACGGTGCGCCTGGGCGCTGGCCGAACCGCATCGCCGCTGCGAGCTCTCGGCCGAGCGAAAATGCGCTGCGGCATTAGTACGTAAAAAAAAAAAATACTCAAAAAAAATCAAGGCGAGCGGTGTCGCTCCGGACATTACAGCGATATAGGTTTTTTTCTGTATCTTTAAGTATTTTGTGGTTTAAGAGATTTCAAGCGTTGTGACGACACGTTCACTTAGGCCCGTGAGCAAGAGAGAGAGGAAGAGAGCGGAGCAAGCGGAGCAGGCAAAGATAGGAGACGGAGCATATAGAGCAGAAGGAGGGAGAAGACCGCCGAAGTGGCGGGGCGGGCCGAGGAGGCTTGCAGGTCGAGCGGCGGGGACGGCCGCTCGGAGCGGGTCTGATTGGCCGCCGTCGCGCGGCTGGGAGAACCGAGGAGAGGGAGCCGGCCGCGCTCCGTGGGCCGGCAGTTCCGTTTTGCCCTTGGCAGTGAGCAGTCGAGAGTAAGACGAGAGCGACTTGAGGTAGAGAGAAAGAAGCGAGAGAGCTCCCTCCGCTGAGATTCGGAAGCCGTGAAGCACCCAGGAAGCAAGGACTGCAGCCTGTCAGCGCCCGTGAGAATCGATGCAGCGACTAGACGCAGCCAGACTTCAAGTCCTTCCGAGAGGAAGTCTTCGTGGCGCCGAGGAGATCAGGTTGGTGAGACTCTTGTAATTGAGAAAGAGAGAGGGAGCGTGAGCATAAGAGGCGAGTGTTTGAAAGTGCTGAAAAGCGCGTGCAGCCGCAGCTCGAGAATCTCGCTGCCGGCTAGCAACAACGAAGAGCGCAGCGTAGAGGTCACTCCGCTGCGCCGCAAAGAGAGTAGAGGTTAAGAGAGGTTGCATGAAAAGCGAGTGAGTGTGCTGGGAGTGCCTGTGTAGCGATCTATCGAGGGTGAGCGCGACCCGAACAAACAAATAGGGAGAGAGAGTTAGAGCGCAGGTTGTGATTGAGGTTAGTGGTGTTCTTGACGCTGAAGAAGCGTCGCCCTTGAGAGTAGGGTATCGCGGAGAAAGAGTGAGTCGAGTCGCGGCGGGGATTTACGGAGAGAGAGCGAGCCCGAGCGAGGTCCGGACCTTGGTCCCGCGGGCCTACGCCCGAGATTAGCTGGCCGGAGATTAAATCGCGGACCCGAACGCGGAAATAATTTTTGTGGCACGGTAACTAGCCTTTTATGTATTATTTTATGTATTTGCAAATAAACATTTTTGGAAAAAAAGTTTTGAATCCCGGTTAGACGGATTTTTGGAAGTGCCTTTTCTATTTTGAGCTTAACGTTGCACTTCTGACCGTTCCGAACCAACTAATTGTCTGTTATAATTGATAATGCAAAATTTTAAACAAGTGAGGTTGGTGTCCATAAATAGTAGATTATGCACGTAGGGAGTAAAACTAAAGAATATAGAAAATCGCATGTAAATTGTCTCTTGAGGCGAAGCCGATCCTGTTTTTCGCCCGGTGGGCGTACAGTACGCACTTTACGCGGCGTGTGTAAAAAAAATTGTTATCATTTGTAATAGCGAGTTTGATGTTTCTTTGTCCTTGATTCTGCATTGATGGTATTATGTGGATACCGAGATCGTAATTAGCGATTCGAAAAACGTAAAAGTCAACTGAGATCAGAGATGGTATAACTCAATTTTTTTTACAGTTCTATGTAATGCCCGCGCCGCGAAGGTCGATGGTCGTGAGCTCACCGATATTGGCGACAAGAAAATTCGCAGCACGCTGCGGCGCGAAATTCAAAATGCGCATATCACAATCTGCTAAACGACAAATTCAATCCTTAGTCGATGAGCATGTGCCGAAGATGAGTATGAACCCGATTCCTGACTTGAACCAGAGATGTTCCAAGAAGCATCGCTTTGTTGTAGATGAAATATAGTTAGCTGAACAATGGGCTGAACGATAAGCTGAACTAATAAGATGGCAGTTTCACCGTCTCTTCAATGAGAGTCAGAAGAGTTGAACTGTGGAGCTAACGAGGTTGATATTGAATAGGCTAGTTGAGCGGAGCGTTGCGTTCATGAAGCATGGTATGGTGCTGCGGATAATAATAAAATAAAAGAGTGGACTGAGATTCACTTCCAGTTTAAATGAAATTATTTTCTGGATCATTGTCGATAAACCACTGAAAGGTTTACTCTTTACATTTAGTACAAATTTCTTTGCATTTCTTTACATCTTCCTATAGATAAAACATTTTAAATAAAAGAAGGACGCAGTTAATATATTAGTCTGAATAGATAACACATTTTAATATAATAAAGGATTATAGGTTACAATGGGGTAGCTTTTATTCATTAAAGTATTAAAAATGTAAGTCTCTTGTTTTATTT
Organism: Sycophila sp. Sp_5; assembly: GCA_018906775.1. Lineage (NCBI taxonomy): Eukaryota > Metazoa > Arthropoda > Insecta > Hymenoptera > Eurytomidae > Sycophila > Sycophila sp. Sp_5. The sequence continues at coordinate 991,145 of JACCID010000066.1, forward strand.
ACAAAATAAATTTAAAAATGATGATCGTGTACAAATTTCTTAATTATCATTTCAATTATAAAAAGGTTAAATTGTACATTTGTGCAGTTTTGTATTGTACTTATTTTACATATACTTTTTAATTAATCTTTTTAAATCCCTAAGTTAAATAATTTACTAATTCATTAACAGTATCGCTTCAAGTAATTAATAATTATTTTTTTTAATTTATTATTAGACTAGAAGACTTATTAAGAATAGGGTCCAGTAAAATATAACCAAAAAATCTCATTTTCTTTTAATTTCACAAATGTGCTCTAAAACTATAAGAATATATAAAAACTATTGTAGTCCAAAAGAAAACTTCTTTATTTATTTTCATTTTTCAATGAAACTAGTTTTTCAATATGTCAAAGATTCTTTAAGGAGCACCATTCATCCATTTGTAATTTTTTCATATAGATTCGTGTTTATATTTTGAAGAGAAAGACCAAGATTTTTTATCTTAAACAATAAAATAATTTTACATATTTCTATTATACTATTAAAATTATATTACTAATTATATTATCACTTATATTCTTAAAAATAAATAAATTTTTGTTTTTATTCACTTAAACTAAGTTTAATCATTTGCGTGTTTAAAACTATAAAATCTCTGACAAATTGCAGTGCTCCCTACTGAAATAGTCGAAAGATAATTGTGTGATCCTCGCGTGATGATTACGTGAAGATCACATGATTGTCATTCAATAATCATATGCGATTTTGCTGCAAATATATTTTTTTTTCATTCTTCGTATTGAAAAATCACGTAATAATAATGCGATCTTCATGTAATCTTCATTTAACAATTCATCATCAAGTGACTCATTTCTCTCTCTTCTCTACGAAATTTGATTAGAATAAACTGAAAAAATCTATATTCCCTACCTTTTTACTACAAATACATATTTACATTTCTGTAAATATACATTGAATGTTAAGGATTTTATTTCTCTGACTGGACCTATCCTTAAAAATTGCTTATTACTATTACAAAAACTTACTCATTACATGTTGCTAATATAATTAAAATTCTACATATTTTTGGTAAATGATATTTAAGAGAATGCCGTACTTTTTCTAATACTGTCTAGGTTAGTAATTCAAACTTTACTCTTTAATCATTCGATCAATTAACACGATTCTTTTTTTAGATTAAAGAATATTTAAAATAAAAGGGCGCTCAACTCACAAAAATTGTTTATTCTTGCAAATTTTATTTTAAAACACGCGAATATATGAAATAACAAAATTGTTTAATGTACACTCACAAAAATAGATTCTTAGTCTTAGTAGACCAATCCACTTAAACATTCTCTACTTAATTTTAAAATAAATTTCATAAATTGAAGAATATGCCTGTTTTAATATAATTCTCAGTAAGTTTACTAAAAGAATAGAATTCGCGGAGTTTTATCATAAATATGTTAATTGCTAGTAATTTTCTGCTTATTAGAGACTTTTTCATTTATTCAATTCTTTTTAGTTCTTACGATATTAAATGGCAAAAAATACTCAACAAATCAATCTAGAATTTATCATCCAGCCCACTTATTTCAAGACGACAATCTACTTATTCGAAGATGAATTCATTTAGATTTTAGTAAATTAATCGTAAACGATGGTCTGCTTATCCACGGCATAAATACATTTAACTCTATAATAAGTAGATTTTCCAGTGCTATTTAGTAGATTCTTCTACCAGTTAGATTAAATTTTTGTGAGTGTATTACTTCGAAATTTATAAGCTTAGTAGTTCCAATTTTCCTCTTTAAACAATTGAGAAATTAAAATTTAATTTTCTTTAAATTAAAGAATATGCAAAGGCGAAAAGCGCTCAACTCGTAAATTTATGACTTTTCTTATGAAAAGTATTTAAGAAGAAAGAGACGTTCAGTGAGTCTTATATGGGGTATCCCCTTAATTTGAATAAAAAATTCATCTATTTTTCAGTCTGCGTGCTACATTGTTTTTAAAAATATTTAATTGCATTACCGACATAAAATGTTAAAACAAAGATTTTCAAATAGCTTTTTACTGATCATTAATGATTAAAAATTGATAGAAAAAAATAAATAACTCATTTCTACCGACATGTATATTCTTTACAAACATCTTACAAAAAAATCCTGCATCTACGTTTTAATGTAAAAAGTTATATTACCAAATTACTATTACTAAAAAAAATATTAACGCGCGAAGCGCATTGTACTTTGCTAGTGTAAAAAAAGATAATGTTCGTGCAGATTAAAATAAAGGGCTGATTATGGATGTACGTGGGTCCATCGAGTAAAGCACAATAGAAGGTTGTTATTAATTAATTTTCGTACTTAACGGTTCTACTGTATCCAGCTGAGATCGCGATAGTGCGTATTCGTTCTATAGTAGCGAATTTTGTTCCTTTTATTATAAAATAAACAGTGTGTAAATTTATTTTCTTTAAGAAGTCAATATAGCGAAAAACCCTTTCCTATATGTCATAAGAAAATTAAAAAAGAAAACGAACCTTATCCTCGTTTGCCTATGCAGTATTCGCTTTCCTTGTTTTTAGGAATCACACGGGGTTGTAACTCACTTTTTCTCATTTATATATAAAGTTTTGAGATCCAACGCTAAAAATTTACGAAGTGAGAATAAACTAAGGTCAATTTTTAATGATTTTCAATAAACGATTAGAAATTATTTAGGAAATAAACGTTCATTTCTTCATTTGTTTAAAAACTGTAAGCAGTTCACACGGAGCCGCAGTCATTGTTGCATTTGATTTATTTGTGTGCATTTTCTTTGCTTAATGAGTTGAACTCCTTTATATTATTCCATAATTAGACGACAGGTATATTTTTCTTTAATGTATATTCAATTAAAATTGTAACTGACTTTTTCATTAAAAATAAACAATGTAGCATACGGATAGATAATTAATGATTTCAACAATGAGAAAAAAATAGTATAATAGAAACTAAGATCGCAGTCAATAAAGTTAATTTATGAGACCTTCACTATTAGAGATATTGTATAAAATAAAATTAATAATACAATTTAAAAAATACGATGTACATTAATAGTAGTTATAATTATTAATAATATGAAGCTGTGTTGTTCATTTTGTACACCAGATGTTGATGAAGCTTTCTCCGGATTCTTTTTAGAACAGCCTAACTTTTGCAACGGCATTTTTTGAACAGGATATTCACGATGCTCGGAAAGCATTGTGCAAATTGTTCTTTTTTTTAACATTATTTCTTCATCTTTATCTTTTAAGTTATTCATCCAGACGGAAAACCAGTATAATTCACAGTCGCATATGAGTGGATTATCTGTTAAAACAACAACAAAACATTATTAAACATTGAATATTAATATATTATAAATTTATAATTAATGTACATTTTTCTATTATATATTATTATATATTATTTAATAATAAATGAAAAATAAACTTATAAAATTTATCGAATGGTTTATAGTAAAACAAAGTTTTTGGTATTATTAGTGTAATGTTCCGAGCTGTGCCCACCGGAATTTTTTAGGTTCTTTTTTTTTTTAACTGCAGCTCATTTTTGTTCCGAGCTCGCAGCGGTGAGCCCTATGCGTGCCACACGCCGCTAGCGCGGCGAATGCAATAGATCAGCGTGCGAAATATCCTTGTCTATTGGAAATTATTTTTTATTAATAGTCTCAAGCGATAGCATAGATCAGATTGAATAACCTTTGTTAGTCCTGATATCTCTCTCGTGTTTTGGATGAGCGAGGTATAGGAAACAAATTGGACCAACCGATATGAATCGACTCGCTCGCGCGACTGACAGTAGCCCCGATGCGAGGAAGCATAATTTTTGTCATACTGGGCGGAAGAATTGTAGGATTTGAATTTATTTAATTAAATAAACGAAAAGTTTCCAAAAATAAAAAAATTCTTCATTTTCATAAATTTATTTAGTTTTTGAATCTTTTCTACTATTTAAATAAATAAATTCGACTCCTACAACTTTTCAGACAAGAATGACTTAATCCTAGTTGCATAATATAATAGCCTAAATACCCTAATAAAATCATAATATGATAACCATATAATCATATAATCATATAATGCTGGCTGTAATAACAGTGTAACAAAGGTATTGCTCGGCAAGCGCGAGCAATAGCTTTGTTACGTGTAAGTCGGCACGCAACGCGCGTATATACAGGGTGATTCATTTTAATTGCCCCAGGCAAATATCTCGAAAAGTACGGGAGATGGAAAAAAACGTTAAATTAAAATGAATCACCCTGTATAATATATACTTCGGTTAGCGCGACCGCGACGGCCGGAGAGCAAGTGCGCTCCCGAGCGTCCCCACCCCGCGGTGGGTGAGCACCGCGGTACGAATTTCCCACCGGGCGCGGCTTGAAGCGAGCAGGAGCTGACTGTCGCAATTAGTCCACTCGGCGCACTGAGCCGATCTTCAACCTTCAAGGGAGGCTACTACGTGCAATGAGCGTAGATAATTGGATTTACTGCGATCTATTAGAGTTTTACTAAGTAGCGTTTAGATTTGTATTTTTAGGGCAACCGCAACGGAAGGGCGACCGAAGCCCTATCGAAGTGTAGTCGAGCGCGCTCAAAACAAAACCGATTAGTATTTAAGTCGCTATTATATTATTTTTTTCTTAATTATAATTATCAAACAATAAAATTTAAGTTTCATGTCTAAATAAAACCAGTGTGCTTTAATATATTTAGAAATGCTTCGTTAAGACGACTCGTATTTATATTTGAGTGCCGCGTATGGTGTTGCGAGCGTAGTGAGCTCGATTTCGTTTAGGGTTGCGCGCGTATTGAGCGTAGAAACGTGGGATTGCAACGAGCGTACTGAGCTCGTTCGTGAATAGTTTCTCTGGACGTATTGAGTCTGGAGGAAAGCGAAATACCTCCTTCTATCCCACAAGAAACCCGATTGTTACAACAGCAAATATAACAATAGATGAATAGGCGGAATAAGGAACAGCGATATACCAACTCTGCTCATGAAAAACAAAACGGCTTGTTTTTTGGTGTTCTATTAAATTCTCCAAAAGAGGTAGAGTTGTTATTGACATTGTTCTCAATATGCAATGACTTTAAAATACAGGATATTTAAAAATTTTCAATATACAGGGTGTTCAAAAATGAACTGGCACGACCAGTATACCCGTGTTCAGAATAAAATTCTAAGCACTTTTTCCCTTTTGGCATTTTTCGTAATTGTGGCTAATTATCGAGTTATGATCAATCAAAAACTTCGATAATTAGCCAATCAGCGCTCTAGCTGACGCTGGTAGGCGGGGTTTACTCGAGCAGCATGGGCCGCGCGGGGAGAGTCATGCGGGGATCATCGTCAAATAGAACGCTGATTGGATAATTATTGTAGATTTTAACTAACAATAACTCCATAATTATCCCAAATTCTGAAAAATGCCAAAAGTGAAAAAGTACTTAGAATGTTATTCTGAACACGGATATACTGGTCGTGCCAGTTCATTTTTGAACACTGTGTATTTTATAAAAAAAATGTTTGAAGTGAATTATTATATTTACCTGTGATATCTAGCAGTTTAACAGTATCGACAATGCTTTCTATTACATCTTCAGCAATATGGGTCAACTTATTATTTTGTAAATTCAGAATCTCTAGGGAATTCAAAGTTTCAAACACCATTGCCGGTAATACTTTAATCCTGGAAGACAGAGAAAGATTCATTCATGTACATTGCTTTAAATTGAAATGTTATAATTTGTCTATTAGCGCATTCAATAATTCTTACTTTCGCGGACAAATTTTGAACTTCTTTATCCAGTGCTAAACTCACATGCATTTGCAACTATTTCTCTTTGTTTCATTATTTTATTGATTTTCTTTTTATTGGTCGTGGGTCTCTTATGCAGACACTCCAGTATAATAAAGTTAATGTACTTGGTAAAGGAAAGGCAATTACTGTGCATTTTCATAAAAAAATAATGCATTTAATATTGAAATTTAATGTTGTATTCAAGTATGCATACATTAAAATTCAACGAAATGTATTAACTAGAACTATTGCACGTTTGCATACACTTTAATATAAAAGTACATTAAACTCAATGTAAATTTAAATTTCAAGTACTAGTACAGAAAATCTAATGTACAACTTAAATATAAGTTTTGTACAATAATTATTGTTTAATAATAACAGTTTTTTTTCACATATAATGCTTAAATAAATGTAATATATAGTAACAAGGACTCGTGGTCAAGTGGAAAAGGTGTTGGACTCTTAATCGGAAGGTTGCAAATTTGAATCTCATCGAAAGAAGTTTTTTCATTTAAGGGGATGCCGATCTTAATATATTTATATATGTTTTATTAATTTAAAATAAATTATAATATAATTAAAGTATAATTTAAATCAATATAAAATCAAATTTGTAGTATAAAAATTGTTCATTGAATATATACAATGAGAAGAAAGCTTTAGCAAAAATTATTATTTTCCCAATGAAAAGAGAGACCTACTCAACCTTTTGATTAGTCTTAAGAAAAATTAATCCCTGCCGTCCTTGAGCTCTACCCTGAGGTGCGCCTGACAGAGGCACAGGGGATGATGGTCGTTGGATCGCTAGAAGGAGCGATCGACAACATAGCGGACGGCCACATTCCCTGTTTTAAGAACAATTGGCTGCTGCGGGGGCGCAGATATTCTATTCCACTGTCCCGGCGGATAAAGAGTGGTTAAAACGCAACGCTCCAACATGGACTCCATGGGAGGATGCTAAGCTCCGCGCCATGGAGCAAAGCGCACTTCAAAAGATGGAGAGGGTGACAATGTATGTCAAAGGCGAGCATGCTGCGTAGGTGGTCCTAAAGCGACTGGACCTGCAGAACGAGACGCTGCAGGTCCGGAAATAGAGAGTGGCTGCTTCTTAGACTCAGGATGGGTCTAGGGGCACTGTGGAGACAGCGGCAATAAGTGTAGGGGTTACAATTTCTTTCATACAAATTAATTTGTATCACTGCAAAAGCGCTTCGGCTGTACTGGCCAAGTGCATGGCAGAGATGCAGACAGGTATCGCCTTGATCCAAGAACTTTAGATCAATGCGTATGGTAGAGTGGCAGATTTAGGGGGCTGTGGAGGGCTCTTAAGGGCTGCGGGGAACGGGCGGGTGCGCACTTGCATTCTCTTGAAAAGCGTTCAGAAGGTTCTTCAGTTTTCAGCTGACTACGGTGATAGTAAGGAGAAGGACTGCGAGAGGAGCTAGGGAGGAGGTTATCCTTGCCTCCGCTTACTTCCCAAGCGACCCAAAAGACTCACCACCTCTCGAGGAGGTAAGAGCGTTAGCAGACGATTGCCGCAGAAAGGGCAGGGCAGATCACCTCGTTTGGGGCTGCTCAAACTGCAACGACCGAAGTAAGAAACTCTTGGAGTATCTTTGCACGACGGATCTTGATATTCTCAACAGAGGCAGAGTTTCGACTTTCAGAAACAACAAGAGGGAGGAGGTTATAGACATCACTCTGACAACGAGGGACATCTTCCCAAAGGTTCGGAGATGGAGAGTAGCGGAAGAGGTATCCATGCCTGACCACGAGCAGATCCACTTTGAGCTGGGTGAACTGAGCAAGGATGATCAGATACGAAGAAATCCCAGGAAGACGAACGGGGATTTATACTGCAGTCGTGTAGGGGAGAAACTCCAGAACAACGCAGGTAGGTTAAAAAGTATAGAGGACGATGAAAGGTTTTGTGACAGGATACAAGATGCCATAATAGGGGCCTTTGAGGATAGCTGTAGAACAATAAAACGCAGACAGGGTAAAAGTACACCCTGGTGAAATCCTAGATCGGCAGCTCTGCGCAAGGATGTCGGTAGACTATTCAACAGGTGGAAAAAAAGAAGAGGCTGTGAGGAGTTGTTAGCCTATAAGTAAACCAGGCGAGAGTACAAGAAAGCTCTTGAGGCAGCTAAAAAGGAAGGCTGAAAGCGTTACTGTGGGGAACACAACAGTATCCGGATACGGCTGGCCAGACCGTCCGGTGGCGCACAGCACCAGATTAGGAAATCTTCAGGGGAGTGGGCATCTGACAACAAATAGGCTCTCGAGTGTCTTTTGTCAGCCTTCTTTCCGGGACTAAACTCACAGGATCAGCCGGAAGAACCTTTGGGGGAGTTCTTTGAAGAAGACTAGAAATTGGCGGATCAGGTCATAAAAAATGATAGGATTAAATAGTCCATTTGAATCCTATAAGGCAGCAGTAGCCGACGGCATTTTTCCAGCCGTACCTCGAAAGGGTGTGGATATGCTGTTGGAACCGATGAATATCGTCTTTAGCTCGTCTGGCGTTCGGCTACGTGCCAACCGAATGAAAGAAGGCTAAGGTCAGGGATCGGCATTAATCATTACTTTGTTAATATTTTAGAGTAAAATTAATATTACATTTGTAATGCATTAATGGCCAGCTCGAAATTTCCCATTACTTTTGTAATGTTAATGGTCGAAAAAAAATTAATATTACATTTGTAATGCATTAATGGTCAGCTCGAAATTTCCCATTACTTTTGTAATGTGTAATGGTCGGCTCGAAATTTTGCCATTACTTTTGTAATGTGTAATGGTCAGCTCGAAATTTTCCATTACTTTTGTAATGTTAATGGTCTAAAAAAAATTAATATTACATTTGTAATGCATTAATGGTCAGCTCGAAATTTCCCATTACTTTTGTAATGTTAATGGTCGGAAAAAAATTAATATTACATTTGTAATGCATTAATGGTTAGCTTGAAATTTCCGATTATTATTAAATAAATAAATAAATAAATAAATAAACAAATAAATTAATTTAATTAATTTAATTAATTAAATTAATTAAATTAATTTATTTCTTTGTTTATTTATTTATTTATTTAATAATAATCGGAAATTTCAAGCTAACCATTAATGCATTACAAATGTAATATTAATTTTTTTCCGACCATTAACATTACAAAAGTAATGGGAAATTTCGAGACGACCACTACCCATTACAAAAGTAATGGGAAATTTTGAGACGACCATTACACATTACAAAAGTAATGGGAAATTTCGAGACGACCACTACCCATTAAAAAAGTAATGGGAAATTTTGAGCTGACCATTACTGCATTACAAATGTAATATTAATTTTTTTCGGCCATTACCCATTGCAAAAGTAATAAAGTAATCGTAATTTTTAATTACAATTTTGCCGATCCCTGGCTAAGGTTATCATTATACCTAAACCTAGAAAATGGACGCATGAGAAAATGTGCGTTCCTTCAGTAATTGTTGAGACCATACGAATCATAGTACATTACGCAACGAGTGCGCAAAATTCACACGGCATTAAAAAAAATAAATTTTCATATTCAAATTCAAAATTCAATATTATAATATTCGATATTCAAAATTAAATAAATATCAAGTTTTGCTTACATATTTTTCTGCAAATTCAAAAAAGTAATAGAATCTCCATAACCAGTAAACGAATCTTCTGAAATAATTGTGATATTGTTAGCTCTAAGATCAAGATGTCTCAACCGATGGAGCCGTCTTAAAGCATCACTTGGCACCGTATGCAAATTATTGTCACCTAATTTTAAGTACTGCAAATTTTCTGAAAATAATATTTAAATTGGTACGTGAGAATTTTTTCGTAAAATTTACTAATATGTTTTGTACGTTAAAAGAAATGGTTAAACTATTACACTGGGGAGAAAAAGGAAGAGAGAAAAGAAAGAGAGTAATAAATGGGAAGAATAGTTCTTTTCGGAGGAAGAAAGTAACAGTGAGGAGGCAAAATAGAGTAAAAAAGTAAAGAAAGTAAAGGAAAGCGCAGGAGTAAAGCGCTGAAGGAAGAATGAAGAAGAGAAAATCCGAAATCAATAATTTTTTTTGTAATTTCAGAAGAGTAAATACAACCAAAAAAATAAAAGAAAAAAAATCATTTTTTGAAAATTAAATACACGGACACGAGTTTGATAGGAGGGGAAATCTCCAAAATTATTGTAACAGTAGAGTCACAAAATCATATTCCTATTAAGATTTATGACGAAATAAGGAGCAATAGGAGTACACAGATGGACAATGATTACAAATACATATATGTAAAAATTTCAGATATATTTAACAAATTTTACCCAAAAAATTACCTTCTAAACCAATAAATGCATCAGGATCTACGTGAGTTATTTGATTCCCTTCAAGCTCCAAGGAGTTGAGTAAAGTAAGTTCAGAAAAAGCTCTTGCTGGAATTTCTTGAAGATAATTGTGAGCAAGTCCCAAGAAATCAAGACTTTTTAAACCTAACATATTAGACAATTAATAAGATTACATAAAGCAAAAAAAAAATATTAATATTAGAATTCATTGAATCTTGATACAAAAGCATAAAGTTTAGGTGAACAATATTTTATAATAACAAATCGAAACTAAGTTCAAATACAATGAACATTCAAAACAGCAGATCTAGAGAAAGAGAAAGAGTGACAAATCCTTCTTTATTATTTTATAAACTGAAAGTTATCGTGTAGCTATGTAATTCAAGTCGAATAGTCATCATAACTATCTATTTATGCGTACACTATATCGATGTATCATGACCAGATAAAAATAAAAACCTTCTTTTCAACATTTCTATTTTCAAGCGGGCGTATGCAAATCATTTTAGGTCTTTACACCGTTATGCGATTGTCATTTTCAAATCCAAATTTGTAAATTGAAGCTGCAATGAATGTTTTCGAAAGTACGTCTTGATTTAATGACTATTAGTAGACCGTTGCGATGGGCAGTAAAGAGTGATTATTTAAAAATATTTTAAATTTTTTACGCTATTTACGTGCAAGTTAGTCTTTTGGCAAATTAAGGGGGCCAGTCTGGGTTAAATTGAAAAAAGAAACACACTTTCCTGTATAATAGCTATAAAAATTTTATTCGTCACTTTTGATTATTGATACTTTTTATACTTTAAGTATTCACATAATTCAAGCTATTTATACACTATTAGGACCTAAATAGAGCTCTTAATCTCTGCTATTGTTCCATCAAATATATTTTAACTTGTTATTTATTTGTCCACTTCCATACCTTTTTTCCAGTACGATGACTTACATGTCACCAGACCAGGTTTAAATTACTCTTCATAACTTGGACCTCAGATGCAACGGATCACTTTTCTGAAAAAAAAAAATATACGAAAACAAATTAGTGTAGACTTCTTAAGGGGATGCCTAACTTAATTTTCGTGCTCTACTATACCGACGATTCTCTACGTTCTTTGCTAACCTCTAAGGCAAATTTGATTTTTCAAATAATTTTGAAACGGCTTGCTTAATGGCAGTTCTGTTTGCATCAAAATATTATTTATAATTCGTAGAATGTGCGTAAACTTCTTTTTTGGCTGATTTCAATTCCAATTGAAAAATAAGTCAGTATTTTCAGCAATTTCAATTTCAGCGTTTCAAAATTATTTGAAAAATCAAATTTACATTAGATGCTATAGCAGAGAATATAGAGAATTGTCGGTACAGTAGAGCGCGGAAATTATGTTCGGCATCCCCTTAAAAATTATTATAGAGTTTTTGCGATCCGTTACATCTGAAGTGCAAATTATGAAGAGTAATTTAAGCCTGGTCTGGTGACATGTAAGTCATCGTACTGGAAAAAAGGTATAGAAGTGGACAAATAAATAACAAGTTAAAATATATTTGATGGAACAGTAGTAGAGATAATGAGCACAGTTTGGACACTAATAGTGTATAAAGTGTAATATATAGTGTATTTAAGGACGTTGTCGTAAAAATCACTTATCTTCAAATTTGTCTCAAATTAACATAAAATGTTCATTAAAGTATCCTTTATAATTTCTCGAAATTTCAATTGTAACGGTGCTTCTTCGAAAAGCGCCTCTATTGTAGCCGACGGCGACTACTAACCGCGGGCCGCAAGATTTCGGCTAGGCCCGCGCGAATGAAGCGCCGTCGCGACCCGATAAAAGGTCGCGACTCGGCTGGCCCGCTCTCTTGATCGACCGGGACGACGAACCGTCACCTCGTCCACTACTCTCAGCGCCAGTAAGCGAAGGCCTGGACCATACCAGGGTGCCATACCTCAAGGCCACTGCTTCTCGGAGTGCCCTCCGTCACTACCAGGGACAACCGAGATCCGGCTGCCACGGCGGCGTCTGAGGTCCCGGTCGGCAGAGCCAACGCCGAATTTACAACACAAGGCTAAGTCCAATATTATTTGTCGTGAATCCGGCGTCCGTGTGCTTGCGAATGCGAAATGAAATAAATAAAATACGCGCGTAGTTAAATCAAAGAAAAATAAGCTCGCGTCATAAGAAATTAGAATTATATTAGAAATGAACACTTATTCAATGCGCAAAATTATATAATCAAATGTACATTTAGTATTAAGAAATATGATCGATCTATAAATAAAATAAACCCTAAATAAAACAAAACTTTACACAATATAGCAAGCGGTATTAAAAAAGATAAAATTATACTTGAAAGGTGCATCATTTAACATGGGAAGCATAGGACGCAGATCGTGTTACAGAGCATTTTTTTGAACTGTGGGCGCAATTATCTTGTAATATTTTTAAAAAATTATATTAAAGTATTTGATGATATAAGAAACAAGATATACTTAAGTAGATATGGGAAAACGGTATTCGTTTTTTAATGGCAAGCGTTTAAAGTAAGCATCTTTTAGTCTACCGCAAGCGCCGGAGGAGGACGACGATGGCGATTTGACAACGTCGCACGCATCAAATAAGTGCGGCAGCATCACGGAGCATGTTTCTGTGCGCTATGCGTATATAAATTTGTATACAGGGTGTTCGAAACGTTCCGGAACCCCCACTTATAACATAAAGTAAGCATTTTGGAAAAAAATGTTAAATACAAAAGTTGTTAAGTTTTGAAGGTTGAACTAAATGATGACCTTGGATTTGTTATTGGTTATCATTTTCAAGGTCATTTAAAGGTCATCTTCAGTTTTTTAAATAGGGACCCCTATTTTTTATTTCAGATTCTGAAAGAGCACAAAATTTTACATCTGGATATGTACCCACGTTATGGCTCAAAATGACCTACAGAGGTCATTTAGTGGTTAAATGATTATTTAGTAGCAGAAAGCCAAGAAATCCCGATTATTAAGAACTTTGAGCGTATCTGACCAATACTAAATAATTTGATTTTGCAAGACAAACTTTATGGTGGCGTTAAATTGACATTGCCCTTGATTTTCAAGGTCATTTGAAGGTTAACTTTAGTTTTCCAAATTAAGCCTCCTAGTTGTAATTCTCCATTTTGCACCAGCGCTAAATTCTGCATTAGGATTGTAGAAGGTGTAATTGACACTGGCGTAAAATAAGCCTTAGGCCAGACAACCACATAACTCGGGCGAGAAAATGATAAATAAAAAAATGTCTAATCAAAATAAGCCTTAGGCCCAACAACTACATACCTCGGGGGGGGGGGGGGGGGGGGAAATGATAAATAAAAAAATGTCTAATCAAAATAAGCCTTAGGCCCAACAACTACATACCTCGGGGGAGAAAATGATAAATAAAAAAATGTCTAATTAAAATAAGCCTTAGGCCCAACAACTACATACCTCGGGGGGGAAAATGATAAATAAAAAAATGTCTAATCAAAATAAGCCTTAGGCCCAACAACTACATACCTCGGGGGAGAAAATGATAAATAAAAAAATGTCTAATCAAAATGAGCCTTATTGCTCAGGCACGGGAGGTACAACTAATTAAGGTAACATCATGGGTGATCCAGCCAACTAAGGCAAGACCATCGGCGGCCCAGCCTACTAAGACAAGAACACTAGCGGCCCAGTCAGCTAAGGCAGGACTATCGGCGGACCAGCTAACTAAATCAAGACAGTGGACTATTCGCCCGAACTGAATTTTTTTAAAATGTCGTTGACAGGAACTTTTTACAACAACTGTTCAAATTGTTGCCCATTAACAGTTTGGCAATGTGCTAACCAATTGTAAAAGGCTGCAACAACATTTCGCAAGATTTGCTGAGGTATCAAGTCTATTTCATCAGTGATTCTTTGGCGTAATTCATCCAAGTCACGTGGTTTTATAACATAAACTTTATCCTTCAAGTATCCCCAAAGGAAGTAATCAAGAGGCGTTAGGTCTGGGGACCGAGGTGGCCATTCAATTGTACCTCTCCGCCCAATCCATCTATCATGAAATGTTGCATCTAAATATCGGCAAACATGAATACCGTAGTGTGCAGGAGCACCATCCTGTTGGAAGTAAATTTCGTCCAGATTTCCACCCGTTAAATTCCGTATAGCAGGTATAATTTGGTCTCGAAGCATGTTTTCATACATTGCAGCATTTAAATTACCTTCAATAAAGAAAGGGCCAAGTACTTTTCCATTAAATATGCCAGCCCAAACATTTACTTTTTCAGGATGTTGCGTGTGGTCCGCTCTCATCCAATGTGGATTGATGTTACTCCAGTATCGACAATTATGTCTGTTCACTGTTCCGCTTAACTCAAACGTGGCTTCATCAGAGAAAACAATGTTATTGAGGAGCAAAGGATCATCAGATATCATTTGCATCATTACATCACAAAACTCTACCCTTCTATCAAAATCATCTTCAGATAATTCCTGTACCAACTTTAATTTGAAAGGATGCCATTTGTTGAGTTTCAAAATTTTGTGCACAGATGCAGCTCCCATTTCATGCTGTTGTGCACAACGACTGATGCTGCAATGGGGGTCCTCCATAAATGATTGTAATACGTCTAAGCTCTTTTCATCATTAGACGATGATTTGGATCTACCTGATTTAGGACGATCTTTAATACCACCTGTCTCTTCAAAACGTCTAATTGTACGAATTACGGTACTTTTTGAAATAGGGTTATTTTCTTCAACTCTGAATGTTTCATTGAATAAACGCTGTACCTGTTTGTAACCTCTCTCTTGATCACCCCACCCTCGCATCATCAACAAAGATATTCTTTCTCGTTCAGTAAGATGTGCCATTTTTCACTACGATTAAAAGTACAATTATTGAAAATTAATACAATTATCTGAATTTCGAAGTAAGAGAACTTCACTTAACTCTTGAAAACAGAAAAGTAAATAGGAGTAAACAATTGTTAATTAACAATTATAAATGAACTGATTCCTAAAAAGAATAGTGAGCAAAATCTTCTAAGGTACAAGTAACGATCCTGAAAATGCTATGAATCATGCGTAGAAACTCGTAACCCTTGCAAAAAATTATTGCAATAAAAACTGTTCATGTAAAACGGTTAGATTATTTTGCTTTTGAAATTAATAATCCCCAAGTGTCCTATGTAGATCATTTCGAGCCATGACGTGGATATTGTACATATCTCCGGACCTAAAATTTAATGCTCCTCCAGAATCCGGAATACAAAATGAGTCCCTTTTTAATAAGCTGAAGATAACTTTCAAATGACCTTAAAAATGAAGGCCAATTTTAAAGTGACCATAAAGTTCGTCCTAGAAAATCAAATAATGTACTTTAGTATTAAAGTACGAAATTTTTTTTTCTTTTCGTCAAATACACCCAAAGTTCTTAATAATCGGGATTTCTTGGCTTTCTGCTACTAAATAATCATTTAACCACTAAATGACCTCTGTAGGTCATTTTGAGCCATAACGTGGATACATATCCAGATGTAAAATTTTGTGCTCTTTCAGAATCTGAAATAAAAAATAGGGGTCCCTATTTAAAAAACTGAAGATGACCTTTAAATGACCTTGAAAATGATAACCAATAACAAATCCAAGGTCATCATTTAGTTCAACCTTCAAAACTTAACAACTTTTGTATTTAACATTTTTTTCCAAAATGCTTACTTTATGTTATAAGTGGGGGGTCCGGAACATTTCGAACACCCTGTATATGTATATTGCTGACGATCAAGACGCTGTTGCCGGATCGCCCGAAGCTGCGCAGATGATAACTTTTGTACTTCTGCGCATAGAAAACGGAGAGAATGCGTGCAGTAGTGCTCAACCTACACAGTTAAAAATTTTGTGTTTTTTGTTGTTCAATAAAAAACTACACAAAAATTGTGTTTAATGTACACTTTTTCTTGTGTTACCGTTAACACAAGGAATGTGTATAAATTACACTATTTTTATGTAAAGTTAAAAACTACACAAAATTTTAGTACTTTCATGTAAGGACACAAAATTAATGTATAAAATACAATTTACGAACGCAATAACTACGGAATTTTGGATTCAATAAGTACAATCTTTTAAAATCTAATTTTGAAAACTTACAAAGCGTAAATAGTGAGTTAGATGTTTCAGTGTAAAACGATAGGTTATATTATACAAAATACGGAAGATTATGTAATAATAAAATTATCAGAACTCCCAAATAATTTAAAAACATATGATGTTTTTATTAGTAGCAGCGATACTTTGGTAATAGTAACTGAGTATTTTTTAATAGAATAAATTTTTCATGTATATACTGTTTGAGAAATTTTGCGCTGGTGAATTTGGGATGATAGTAGTTACAGAGGGCGGGGAATTTTAATAAACAGAGCTGAGTTTTAAAGAGCTTTATTTATGAGTTCAGCAACCTCGTACCTTTCAACAGTCAGTTACTTGATTTACTTGAGTTATGATTTATATAGCTGCAGAAGTGTAGATTGAGCAGGAATTCAGCAGTTGAGTTGAGCAGATGAGCCTTGCGATGATAAGCAGGTGATGAGCGAAAGCAGGGGATGAGCAGGTTGAAAAAAGCGAACAAAAAGAAGCAAAGAAAAATCCAAACGTCCTTTTCCTTGTGCGAGTTGTATGAGAGAGTGAGATAACGAGCGCGCGAGCGCCGCGACGCTATCTTTTGGCGCGAAGACGCCTGAGCATGCGCGAGTGTGTCTGCAGCGCCAGTCGACTCGACAGAGTATAGCGACGCGCGCATGAGCGCAGTCGATAATCACGAGGCGCGCGATTCAAAATAGGTAAATCGCGAACATTCCGCCCGCATCATCAACGCCTTTGATGATTATAAGCAAGAGCGATGAGCCGTAGAATCGCAGCTGACTGGGTCGTAAATCCATTCAGCGTTGTAGGTGTAAATCTTGAGTTGATAGTTGAGAGATGCAACAGGGTCGTAAAGCCTCCTGCATGTAGAGTTGAGTGAGTGAGAAAGTGGGTCGTAAAGCCACTTTCAGTTGAGTAGATGCTGAGCCAAATGAGTTGTAAGTCCACTTGAAGAGAAATGAGCGTAGCTGGGTCGTAAAGCCAACTACTGCTGAGTATTATTAGCCTTCGGCAGAAACACTGGCAAAGGAGCGAGTTTTGCGATTGGACGAGTTATTGTAGAAGTAGCAGTCTTAAGAGTCACCACCCTAGTGAGTCCATCCTGTCCAGGATGAAGTTGCATCACTCGCACAAGAGGCCACTTAGCTGAAGGTGATCTCTCATCTGTGAGTAGTGCTATTGAGCCAACTTGAATAGTATGAGAAGGGTGATGCCACTTTGAGATCGCCTGCTGTCGTTGCAAGTAATGAGCTGACCAAAGTTTCCAAAAAGTCTGTAACCGTTGCTGGATGAGTTGCCATCTTGATAGTCGAGAGGGGTTGAGATCTAAGAGTGAAGGTTCTGGAACACAGTTAAGAGCTGAGCCAATAAGAAAATGTCCTGGAGTGAGCGCAGAGACATCTGAAGGATCATCGCTGAGTGGCTCCAGAGGTCTTGAGTTGAGCACAGCCTCTATTTGAGTAAGAAGAGTCGTAAGTTCTTCATACGTCAAAAGAGTCTCACCAATTGTGCGTCGCAAGTGAAATTTCACTGATTTCACCAGCGCCTCCCACTTTCCACCCATGTGTGGAGCAGCAGGAGGGATGAACTTCCAGGATGTTCCTTGAGCAGCGAGCGTTGAAGAAATGAGCTGATGTTCCAAAGAAGCCTTGGTGAAGAGCTGGTTGAGTTGAGTTGTGGCGCCTTGAAATGTGGTTCCACAATCCGAATACATCACTTGCACAATTCCTCGGCGTGAAACAAACCTCCGAAAAGCAGCAATGAAGCAATCGGCTGAGTAATCAGTGACAACTTCTAGATGAGCAGCTGATGTGTTGAGACAGACGAACACGCAGATCCAACCCTTGTCAGTCTTACATCCTCGTCCTTTCCAGGTTTTTATTGTCACTGGTCCAGCGTAGTCAACTCCAGTGTGGAGAAATGCTCTCGCTGGAGTGAGAAGTGAGATGGGAAGCTGTCCCATTAACTGCTGAGCTTTAATGCCTCTTTGCCGAGCGCAAGAGACGCAGCGAAGAATATGAGCCTTCACTGACGCTCTCCCTCCAATAATCCAGCACGTCTGCCGGAGGGTGAGCGAACAACTAAGTAAGCAACGGCTGCCATAGCGTCTTGAGAAGCATCTGAGAAGCCGTGAAGTTCTACAGTTGAAAAACTCCAAGTCCCAAACCAACGTGGAACTGAGATGCTGGCCAGCATGATAAGGTCTTCTCGAATGTTGAGCCATCTTGAACACACTTGAGTAGAAAGTGGATCATCCCAACCAAGTTTGAGCAGCCAAAGTTCTTGTAGAAGAATCTTGGCAGTGATGATAACAGGTGAGACGAATCCAAGCGGATCAAATATTTGAGCCACTTCTGACAATATTGTCCTCTTGGTTAAGCGTCCTGAATGTGGAGAGAACTTTGATGTAAATGTAAAACAGTCTTCATGAGGAAGCCATTTTAATCCGAGTAGTGAGGTTGCGCAGTCGTCTAAGTTGAGTGAAGAGCCATCTGTTGATGAAGCAACCAACAAATCCTTTAGAGTTGCATGCCATTTTGAGAGTGGGAAACCGCCCGCGTTACACAACTGTGTAACTTGTTGAGCAATTTCATTGAGCTGAGCCGGAGTATCAGCTCCACCAAATATGTCATCGACATATCTTCCCCTTTTGAGTGAAGGAATGGCGAGAGGATAGTTGTAGCCTTCATCCTCCACAAGTTGCAACAAAGCCCTTGTGGCGAGAAAAGGAGCAGCTTTGGTCCCGTAGGTGACCGTGGTGAGCTGGAAATCCACTTCATCATGATCTTGATCCCTCCAGATGATCCGCTGAAGATCCCAATCATCAGGATGGACTTGAACCTGCCGATACATTTTCACAATGTCCGTAGCAAGAAGATGATGAAAGTGGCGAATCCAGATGAGCACGTCGCTGATATTGAGCAATAAATTTGCACCAGTGTGCATGATGTCATTGAGAGATTTACCAGAAGATGTTGAACATGAGCCGTTGAAAACAACTCTGAGCTTGGTTGTTGCACTATCAGGTTTGAGGACACCATGATGAGGCAGATAAAACGGTGAGAAGCTTGAAGCTGCAGAGGATTCCACCTTTCTCATGTGTCCCAATGCTAAATATTCATCCATGAACTTCGTGTAAAGTTCGCCCATGGTTGAGTCTTGAGCAATTCTTCTGGACATTCTATTGAGGCACTTTGATGCTGTAGAGCGTGAGTTTCCAAGAGCTGTAGGATCTTCTTTGAGCGGAATTCTGACAACATATCTGCCTGTTGAGTCTCTCACATGAGTTGAGCGGAAATGTTTTTCACATTCCTCTTCTTCAGGACTCAAGATGTTGTCTGAATCATGTCTGAGCTCTTCTTGTAACCAAAATCTACTGAGAAGTTCATGAAGATCGTTATCTGTCTTGACAATGCTGTGGTGAGCTGAAGCAGGTTTGGTTGATATTGTGTGAGCAGGTCCTACTATGAGCCATCCAAAGATAGAAGATTGAGCAATTGGAGATCCAGGATGAGATTTAATGAGTCCAGAATTTATAATGAGTCCATAATTGTCAGCTCCAATGATAATATCTACTGGTCGAGGCTGGAAAAACTTCTCATCAGCCAAATGTAAATCTTTCAAATGCGGCCAATCTTGTATGGTGATCTTGACTGATGGAGTTATCGAGGTGACCGCTTTGAGAATATGTGCCTCGATAATTATAGCCTCTTGAGTGAATCTTGATTTGAGAGTAAGCTGAGCGGAGCCGAGAGTGTGAGCAGCTTTTCCACCTCCTATTCCATGGATCACAAATGATGATGAGCGACGTGGGAGCTTGAATTGATTCACCAGGTGTTCGGTGACGAACGTCAGCTCAGATCCAGAATCGATCATGAGACGGACGTAATGATCGTGCATTGACGTTCTGAGCTGAGCGATGGCTGTACCTAGGAGCGTTGCTTCGTTGAGATTGGCATGTGATGAGCTGAGCGGTGTGTTGAGCAGAGTATGATGAGCTGAGTGGTTTGAGAAAGTGAGCTTTGAGCTGACGACTGCACCAACACTTCAATGAGCATCTGATGTCGACGCATGAGCTGGTTGTGGTGCAGATGAGGTTGATGGTTGTTGAGATGATTGATTCTGAGCTTGACGTTGTGAGCGTGATGAGTGAAGCATGGTGTGATGCTTTTGGTCACACACCTTGCACCTTGCTGCGCTTCTGCATGACAGTACATTGTGACGTCCAAGACAATTAGAACACAACTGCTTATCGCGTACAAATTCTTGTCTGTTCCTCACTTCCAACGCTCTGAACGCTGGGCACATCACGATGAAGTGTGGCTGCTGGCACTTGTCGCAAGGGTGAGCGGTGGGTCCAAGATTGTAATTAACCGTCTTGGAGTGAGCAGATGATTGAGATTGAGGACATGGTTTTTGTTGAGCTGAACCAGATTGAGCGGCAGGGAGTGGCTGAGCGGATGTTGTGGCCACGTTGGTTGATTTGCCTTGAGCTGTTTGCTTATTTTTCCCTGCGACGTCCTCAACACGCTCAAGAGCTCGTGCACGCGACGTTAAGAACGTGCGCACACTCGCTGATGTCGGGAAGTCCTGCGACATACCAAGAGAGTGCTCCCAGCTCTCCTTGGTGGCTCGGTCCATGTTTCTTACGGTGAGATGAGCTAACAACATGTCGCCGAGTTGCTCCGAGACGTTGAGCGAAGCCAAGCCCTTGGTTACCTTGCTGAGGGTCATCTCCAATGCATTAAGTCCCTGAGCTGATTTAGAAGTTAAAGGTTTCTGGTCCAGTAACTGGTCCAGAAATAAGCAAATTGCCAGCCGCTTATTGTCGTAACGACATGACAACTGAGCCCATGCTGGATCGAGCGAGCTGTCTTCGACGGGGTAGCCGGCGATGATCTGAGCTGGTTCACCAGACAAACAGCTATTCAAATAGTGAAGTTTCTCCACTGGCGCCAAACCGTCATTACTGAGTACGAGGCTCTTAAAAAGGTCTCTGAAATGTGGCCACTCTGAATATTCTCCACTAAAATGAGGCAAGCTGATGTCTGGTAACTTTGGCCGTCGATGAGCTGAGCTGGATGAATTTTCACATTGTGCTGGAAGAGAGGAAATTAGATCAGAGACTTTGCGCAGTAATCTATGAGCAAGTTTTACAATGAGCACAAATTGATTTTCCTTGAAATAAGGAAGTTCAGCGGCTTCCGTGCTCCAAAGTACTTCGATGACCTCCTGATCTTGAGTGCCTTTATCAAGAAGGCCTTGTATTTGAGTGCGGCATTCGTAGAGAAGTCCAGCCGACAACGCCTCCTCGTTAAGCTGCTCCTGGATCTCCTTAAGCACTGTAAGACGTAATGCCTGTGTAGAGCACCGCACTTCTAACTCTCGCGGTGGCTTATATGAGCGAGTGATGGGTGGAGTCACAGGAGTAGTGTTGGCCTTGTCGATGCTGCCGATGTTGGAGAGCGACGCAGATCGAATGTGTTTAGCCTTTTTGACATCCTGCTCTGGCACCTTCAAAGTCGCGCCGCTGCTTGATTGAGCCTTCTCCGAATCCATTTTGAGCAATTTGGATGAGCAAGAGTTGAGCGGTAAAATGAGCGGGCTTTTGCTTCCAAGCGTTGCACACGGACACCTGTATCACCGTTGTGTTAGAGCGACGGTTTTAATTACACACACGCACCCACTGTAAACTACCAAATCCGGCTCGAAGGACCAAATGTTTGAGAAATTTTGCGCTGGTGAATTTGGGATGATGGTAGTTACAGAGGGCGGGGAATTTTAATAAACAGAGCTGAGTTTTAAAGAGCTTTATTTATGAGTTCAGCAACCTCGTACCTTTCAACAGTCAGTTACTTGATTTACTTGAGTTATGATTTATATAGCTGCAGAAGTGTAGATTGAGCAGGAATTCAGCAGTTGAGTTGAGCAGATGAGCCTTGCGATGATAAGCAGGTGATGAGCGAAAGCAGGGGATGAGCAGGTTGAAAAAAGCGAACAAAAAGAAGCAAAGAAAAATCCAAACGTCCTTTTCCTTGTGCGAGTTGTATGAGAGAGTGAGATAACGAGCGCGCGAGCGCCGCGACGCTATCTTTTGGCGCGAAGACGCCTGAGCATGCGCGAGTGTGTCTGCAGCGCCAGTCGACTCGACAGAGTATAGCGACGCGCGCATGAGCGCAGTCGATAATCACGAGGCGCGCGATTCAAAATAGGTAAATCGCGAACAATATACATATTTTTTTTTAAAATAAAAATAAATAAGTACCGAGAAAAAATAATTTGTTATTTTCATTATGTACACTTCCCTTCACATGCTTTTGCCACCCTTCAGCAAAAATCTGGGAAGAAAGAAAGTTTTATATTATTGCGAAAAATGATCGCAGCTTCAAAATTCCGACGGCATTCTTTTCTGTGAAGCAAAAGCTTTAGAAAAATACATTTACATTTGAAAAAAAAATAAAGTTCCTTTTTTTATTAACATTTAAAAGCTAATAAAAACGTATTTTTGCCGACGGGTGGCAAAAGCATGTGAAGGGGAGTGTACGTTTGAATATTTTACACATATTGTAATTCATATAAGAAAGCATAGTAAGTTAACAAAATATTTGTGTACTTTCTGGCGATATAGTACACAATTTAGTGTATTTATTGTGTTAAAATAAATTTTTACTAATTATTTGTGTAGTTTACTGGAGCAGTCAAAATTAAACACAATTTTTCTGTAATTTAATGATTTATACAGAAAAATTGTGTTCTCTTTGTGTCCGTTCAATTGTGTATTCTTCTTTTGCCATATACACTGGCCCTAATGCAAATGAAGTTTAAGTTGCGCACGACTGATCCGCGACAACGTCCTTAAAGTATAAAATGTTCCAGTAATCAAAGGTGATGTGTAAAATTTATACTAGCTATTTTAGCTATTATACTCGAAAGTGTATTTTTTTTTCAATTTAACCCAGGTTCAGCCCCATAAATACTTGGGATTAATTTTGCCGATATCGTAAAATATTAATATAAGACGTATGATCAGAAAATTAGTGCGTTACGACGGAATCCAACGAGAAAGATCCGACGTCACCGATTTCAATTTTACTTAGGATTGAAACAAATATATATATATATATATATATAGTGTTTTCTCGTTTATTGTAGTATATTAAATATTTTACCTAGAAAATCGCCTTCTTTTATTTGAGAGATACGGTTTTCTTGAATTTCTAATCTTTTTAACATGTAAAGTGATGACAGCGGTAAAGTTGGTACGTTGATTAATTCGTTGCCACCCAAGTTTAGCCTTTTTAATTTCCTTCTGAAAATGGAAAATAAATATATATCTTATACGTGATAATGATTTATGATACACGTATGTAAAAGCTGTTTCAATTGTACCTATACATAATATTATTGAGGGTGTGGGTAAATTAGTGAGCAAACGCTGGTAACAAGAGTTACTAAGAAATCTGCGGTTGAGAAATTTTATAAGTACACTTAGCAACAAAATTATCACTATAAAATTTTTTGGCAAAAGATTGCCATTTTTCTAATTCTTTTAATTCGGTCAAGTTTCATCGTATTGAAACAATTTATTTTGTTTTGTAGGGAATTAGGTGTAAATAGTTGTAGTGACACTATGGCGTGTCAAAAAAAAACCCACAATCCTACCTCAAAGGTCATTGACCTTTGAGAATAGGGTGGGAGGACCACCCATACCCATACGTCATTGACCTTTTGGGTGGGGGCAGTCTAGTCGCACCACTATGCCACTATGCATACGGAGTCATAGACCCCAGTTTGACCATCAAAACAACCCCCTCACCTTATTGTCCTTTTTGCTCATCCTGAAATTTAATTTTGGTATAGTGGTCTATTTCATTGAGTACAATATCCAATGATTCCTTGACTCTGATTAAATAATTAATTCTAAATTCAACACATTTTGTCAAATCTTTTAAACGTTCGAAGGTCACACGCTTAAACACCAATGATCGTGTACAAGAGCGGCACTTACTCTTGATTGCTAGTAGCTGTGAATCAACCTTTTCACCACCAGTGGGGACGGGAAAATCTTCCTTTAGTTCGGCTGCTCGATCGGGTATAGTCACCCGGGTGTCCAGCAGAGACATCTCGTTGTAGGTATTAAAAAGTTCCTCAATTTGTTTGAAGTTCTCGATAAACATTTTCTAAGTGTCGATAGAAAAAATAAATGGCAAATGCTCTTGTACACTAATGCGCACTACGTGCTCAAAATGATTTCTGCCAGAACCACTATTCTCCAGGCGCACAATCAAAAACTTCCCAAAAGAGTAGTTCAGCCCATATATCATCGGCAGAAGCTACTGGCAGCGGTTCTTCATAGAAGAGATGTCCATCTTGTTGGATATCGCAGACAAATGTGCCTCAGCTCTGTTAATCCTGTTTATTTATACAGTGGAAAATGGTGGAGATCCAGTCAAAATTAGAGCTCACATTACGATCAGCAAAGCTTGTCGACAAAATTTTTCACAATCATATAATTGTTCCCCAAGTTCAGCGAAAAATTTTGCATAAATTTGATCCTATTACATTGCTACGTGATCCTATTACATTTGCTACGTCCAATTTTAAGAAAAATAAGTCTATTTCAGGAATGCAAAAATGATTCATTCAA
The DNA here is from genome assembly GCA_018906775.1 of Sycophila sp. Sp_5. NCBI lineage: Eukaryota > Metazoa > Arthropoda > Insecta > Hymenoptera > Eurytomidae > Sycophila > Sycophila sp. Sp_5. The sequence continues at coordinate 1,016,133 of JACCID010000066.1, forward strand.
ATACAGTCATTGCGAGCTATTTTAATTGATCCACGGAAATAATTTTCAAAATAAAGGGTAAAAAAATTGTTCGTACAAAGGTTGTTCAGTACAAAGGGGGCAATCTGCCCGTGCAATTAGTTTTTACCTTGAAATTTACTTCAAGTCTTGTTGTAGCCATCTTGTTGTAGCCACAATCTTCGTCATGTTCCAAATAGACATCTCAGCAATTCTAAATAGACATCTTGATCTACATTTTTCTCAAAAAATAAGTAACCTAAACTGGTGACTGGTCGGCCATGATTTCCCTTAAAACCAAGTTAGAGGAGGCTTTACTTGCTCTAAATGAAAATGTAAATTAAGCTATTAAAATTTTAGCGCCTCTTAAGAAGGTTGGCTCAATCAAGAAATATGCTCCATGGTTCGGAAGTGAGCTAAGGCAACTGGTGAATAAGCGTAATGCGGCGCATCGTCGTTACAAACGAACTTCAAATTCACATATTCTTTACGAATACCTTAGACTCAGTGAGGAAGTTATACTCTTTCATACAACATCGTCTTGCTCAGTCTCTTTCTGAGAATAAAAAAAATATAGAAACTGGAAAGAGATGCGTAATTTTCGCCTTCTCCCCAAACGCAAAGAGGAAAAAGTGCACAAATTTTCACCGGGCGAGTTGAACGAGCATAATACGAGTGTTTCATCCTCTCCCCTCGACAAAACACATGATGCTTCGGACAGATAAACTTCTAGACCCCCTCCAAACTGGTTTTCGTAAACATCAATATACAGAAACAGCATTGCTAAAGTTGACGGACGACATTCGCATGGCCATCGACAAAAAGAAACATTGCTACTTCTCTTTGACTTTAGTAAGGCATTTGACACAATCTCGCCTACTAAATTGCTATCTAAATTCAGACATTTTGGCTTCTCCAGAATGGCACTCCTGTGGATTAAATCTTGCTTATAAGATCGCTCTCAAACTGTGGTTACTCAAAAAAATGGTTGTTCTAATTACATAGAAACAAATCTGGGAGTTCCACAGGGATCTGTTCTGGATCCTCTTCTATTCTGCCTGAAAATCAATGACCTCAAAGACTCCCTCAATGGCCTCAGAATCAAACATATTTTTTATGCGGATGACCTTCAAATATATTTTCATACTAGCAAAGAAGGATTTTTGGAGGGACTTGCTCGGCTATCTCTTGCGGCAAGGGAAGTGGCTGTATGGGCTGGGCGATCTGGACTTAGGCTTAACACTGGCAAAACAACGGCTATATTTTTCGGCTCTAACAGAAATGTTAATGATATCTTAGAAAGGAACTTGCCAGGAGTTGAACGTGGAGAAGGAGTTATTCATTCCATTCAGTAAAAGTGTTCAGTATATGAGATTGAAAGCCTGGGGGATGTACTATACAGTAAACTGTCATGGAGGCCGCAGATTGACGCCATCACGAAAAAGGTAAATAAAGCCCTGTATTGTCTGCGATTTGCCAGGGCTTATACCACTGAGCAGCTCCGCAGGAGACTGGCTAAGTCTCTTGTGCAACGTCACCTTGACTACTGCTCTGTACTGTAAGAGCTGACTCCCCCAAGCTGTATTACACAACCCTCTTTATAAAATTATGCGGATGCGGGAGCCCAGCTATATTCTGAGTCTTTTTTCCACGTTCATTCCCAGGCCTTCTGCTAGGGAGGTAACCGCAGAAACTTAATATTTCAAGAGCGAGTACCAAAACTGATGCCAAGGCTTTCCAAGTACAAGGTACTCGCTGTGGAACACTCTTCCGTTTACTATTCGCCATCTGCCTTCTTATTCAGCTTTTAAGAGAGCGGTGCGCTAATATACAGGGTGTCCCATTTTAAAGAAACCACCCAGAAATTTTTACTTGCTCGCGTTGTACAAAAAGTTGTTCAGACAAAAGTTGTTTGGGACAATGGGGGCCATCTTCTTATGAAATCAATTTTGACCTCGAAACTTATTTTCAAGGTCATTTGAAGGTCAAAATATTTTTTTAATAGGAATCCCTATTTTTGACCCCGGATTCGGAAAGAGCGCGAAATTCTACGTTCAGATAAGGTATCATGTGTGAGTGCGGTTATCCCCCCCCCCCATAGTCATGTAAGGTTATTCTCTTAATCTGTGCACACGAATTATTGGACAAAGGTGAGAATTGTAATGATAATAACAATACCAAGAATAAACCAATAACCCAATACCCCGCCCCCTCCGCATGGTCATGTATGGGTCAAATGTAACTGTCTTATAACACTATGGGGGGAGGAGGGGAGGTACCACACCAACAGATGATACCTTATCTGAACGTAGAATTTCGTGCTCTTTCCGAATCCGGGGTCAAAAATGGGGGTTCCTATTCAAAAAAGAACTTTGACCTTCAAATGACCTTGAAAATAAGTCTCAAGGTCAAAACTAATTTTCTTTATCCCCTGGTTTCGCCACTGATTTCGAAGGCGAAAGATATTCTTTTATTCATTACACATATATAGTCGAGCTTTCGCCACTGATAGCACTTTTTGCCACGCATGCCTTTGAGCTGGTAGCTAGGCAACTGCAGATTTTGTTAAAATAAACGTTTTGGAGGTTTTGTTTATGTTTTGAAAGATAGCGCGGGTTAGGTTTTGTTTATATTTTGCGAATATAGCGCGTTTCGAAAATCTGAGTGACGTCACAATTGTGCATAATATAGATATAGTACGCCATAGTTACATCACTGTTATTAATCATTTATATCTTTGTTAGTAAAAGTTTGAATGAAAAACGGAAAAATAGTTATCTATTATTTTTTATCATTCTATGTAATAAAATTATACTCTTGATTTTTTCGATGCTCCCCCCCCCCCCCCCCGACTAGCAGCACTCGCTGCGCTCGTGCCGCAAATGTCGGGACGGGCATCGAAATAAACTTACTCGAGCTAACAAAAACATAATTTTTTTCAAATACAATTTTCAATCGAAACTTAGCGTACTTTCGACCGGGTATACAGAAAAATAGTATACAGTACATGAGACGAACGTTGTAGGCCCGCCACGGCGTGAAGTTGTCACGGTGGCGGAACTTCAGCTTTCGTCTCTTGTACTGTAATGTACTATTCATAAAAAGTTGGCACCGATTGTCAAAAAACAGCTGTTCGGTAGATTTTTAAGTATTCGACCTTGCACTGACCTCCTGAAGGTCATAAAAACAACCTTAAAGTCACTGAAACGGATTATATCATAGCATAACCCCCTATATTATCCACTATAATCAACAAATACCGGTTTGGACGAGTCAATTTCAAGTAAACTGTCGTAGTCAGCATAAATTACACAATTCATAGCAGTATTTAGAGGGTCAATTAACGGTCAACCGCCAACAAATTCGAGCCCTGGGATCTATCCTAAACCTTTATAAACTAAGAAACCACATTGTTACAGGTTATTTATTTTTTTTTTAATTAATCATTTTGGTAAAATTATTAACCTTACCGTCAAATCAATTAAAAAAATAAAGTAAAAGTTAACGGCGGTATATCGGACAAGAGTTAAGGCGAAAGATCAGTAAACATTAATTTTATTTTACAGCGTACATTGCAATTAAAAATTACAGCAACATTTTCTTAATGGATTTGCTTCGGCTTACTAAAATTCAATCTGCCCAAATTATTGCCCTGCTCGAATAGAATAGAATAGAATAGAATAGAATGGAATAGAATAGAATAGCGATATATCCAGAAGAATGGGAATTCATTACTCAATAGTGTCACACATTTTTAGTCGCTATGACGAAACAGGTTTTTATCACCAGAGGCTTGGTCAAGGTCAACATAGGATTACTACAAATCGAGAGGAGCGCAACATTGTTAATGAAACTCTGCGCAATCTAAAGTAAATTGCTCGACAAATTGAGAATAATACTTTACCAGGCAAACAAATAAACGCTTAGACGATAAGAAGATCCCTTCACGAAAGATGTTTAAGATCGCAAATTCGTGCTAGAGTACCTAATTTAGAAACGGTTTACAAATGAGCTCGTTTAAGTTATGCCTGTAACTATCGACATTGGACACCTAGAGAGTAGAGACTGTCACGGCTCGTCAGCTGATCGCGTAGCAAAGATGCTAGCAAGAGCGAGAGAGAGACGAGCAAGTAAGAATGCGGCGCGCAAGTGACAAGGAAGTGGAACGAGCGCTCAGCGCGGGCTGGCGCGGCAGCGGCCATGTTCCCGGTAGCACGAGCACGACAAACACGTGTTTCGAGTGCGAGCGGTTTTTCTCGAGGTGTTCTCTTCCGTGTCTGTTTCTGGGGAGTGCGTTCCCGGTCAGTAGCAACCAGCAGCAAGCGGCAGCAGCCAGCAGTATAGCCAGAGCGAGATTGCGAGGGTGATAGTGAAAGAGACATCGGCCGACGAACAAGGTAAAAGAAGTCCGCGATTCCTGGACAGACGTGTCCAGGAGTCTCCTCTAGTGTGCGGGCGGACCTTCTCGGTTTGTTGACGTCGCGTGTATACGCGTTAGTATGGGAAATAAATCCCTTTTATTTCGTACTCGACATTTGAGTAATTTTCCCGTTCACGTCCGATCTTCCCGCGTACCCCGACCGGGAGCTAGCTAGCGTGGGTGATTTTCGCGATCCTTTTCAGCACGCGCTGGAGCTCAGTTAAGCTCAAGAAAGCCAGGAGTTCGAATCTCCTGGTGTTTGTAGCAGATGATATGGCACGTGTACCCCGTTACAAGACATGTGTTTTTTACAGATTATTGTCGATTTCATATTTATGGAAACAATTCTAGGTGTTAAGGGTGAGGTTTGGTGAAAATATTTTTTTTTTTTATGGTAAATTAGTTTTCTTTATTTACGAAGGTGATGGCTCGGCGACCAGTCACAGAATGGGAGTCGCTCCTCCTCGCTGTCGGTCGTGCTGCACTCATATATTTTTTTGTTTCTCCGGTTGCCTTAGCTACTCGCTCGCTCCCCTTTTTTTGTTATTAACAAAAGCGTCCGCTGTCTAGTTTTGGAACAATAAGCGCGTGCTCTTTTCTTTGTTCACCGAACGAGCCACTAACTACGAGGTTAGTTCTTTCGCAATTCATTCGATTTTCCCCAATGTATAATCCCTATAACGATATTGCGACCGTCATTCCCTGAATGTTTAATCCTTCAACATTCAGCGGAATGATGCGTAAAAAAACCTTTCTTGCAGTTAGTCAACTGCTTTTTGGAGTCGAAACCCGGTCTTGGATGCGCCCACTCTTATGATCACCTCTCTCATTTCGATTACTTTCTTCTGCACGATATGCTTTACTACCACCGTCCCTATCATTCGATAAAAACTGATTTTCATTATTTTTAACAAAATGTAGGTAAGTATGATGATGCTTATGACAAAATTCGCACTCGATCTTAGCGTTACATTTGTTTCGTGCATGGACACTTTCCAAGCACTTAAAGCAAAGCTTCATTTGCTTGACTAAAAACCATCGGCGTGTAGCACTTTCTCGCTTAAAATCACGACATTCGCTAATTTTATGGTTGTTTTGCCCGCAATGATGGCAGTTATTCGCCGAAAATTTAATTTGTTTTTCTTTTCTTTCAAATTCGTCATTAATGGAACATACCACGGCCATCCGTGAATTTTTTATTTATTTATTCGCTACGTTTTCAAGTTATTTCGATGAGGTTGTTTCAATATCGAAAATTCCTGCACGCTCGGACATTTCGGATTCCTTAGAAATAAATGAAGCTAATTTCTCTAACAACATCACTTCCGGTTGATCTTCGACTATATCGTTTACGTATCTACAATATTGTGATTGTAAATCAGATGGAATCTTATTCGCTACGCTCACAAGCAAATCCATACTATTTAAATATTCAAACATTTTTAAAGTTTTGAGAGCATTCACGCCGCTTTTTAACTGTGTCGCAAATAATGCCATGTTGCTCTTTTTTGTCGTTAAACATGTTAACACGTGCAAATCTTTTACAATATCGCGCACAATTATAAATTTGCTACCAAAATGCCGCTTTAATTTGATGATTACCGCGAGTTTGGATTACAAAGTTTTAACAAGATTATAACCGTTGACTTTTAAAGCTCTATCGATACGACCAATATATTTTGTCGATCAGTATAATTCTGCGCGGTTTCTTCGTAAGTTTTTGCGAAGTGAATCCATTGCAATGATTTTCCGAAGAACTCCGGTAACTTTCTATTTAATTTGCAATTTTCAGATGCACGAGAATTGATATCACTCGCAACGCCGTCGTGGATAACATTCATTGTTTTAATTAATATTTTAATGTTGTTTTAATTTTGTTTGCTGCACCTGCACCGTCGACACTGCTGGCTGCGCCGTTGCTGTTGGTCCTGCTTTCTGCACCGTTGCCGTTGACACCGCTTTCTACATCGTCGCCTTGGACGCTGCTTGGACGACCTCTCGGGGGACTCCTCTCTGGTGAAGCGTTCTCGATGATGCTCGCGTTAGGTATGAGCGGACGTACTAACGGTGTTAGTTGTCTCTCATTTGCCGGAGATATCTCTTGTTGCCGTTGTCGTGGACACTGTGCTTCAACAGCTTGCTGTCCGTCTCGCCTCCGAGGAGCAGGCACTGGTCCGCATAGTCTCGCTGCATCTCCGACGACGTCTTCATTAGTTTCTTCCACATCATCGTTGAGCCGCCGTCGTCTTGAGTTAGCAAGTTGCACTACTGCTGCTGCATGTTTTCTCCCAGCCATGATAATAAATTTGCTTTCTTTTTTAACAAATAACTTATTATTTTCACACAAACTTTATCGATTAATCCTCACCCGGGGCACCAAATTATTAAGGGTGAGGTTTGGTGAAAATAATTTTTTTTTTTATGGTAAATTAGTTTTCTTTATTTACGAAGGTGATGGCTCAGCGACCAGCCACAGAATGGGAGTCGCTCCTCCTCGCTGTCGGTCGTGCTGCACTCATATATTTTTTTTTGTTTCTCCGGTTGCCTTAGCTACTCGCTCGCTCCCCTTTTTTGTTATTAACAAAAGCGTCCGCTGTTTTACGCGTCGTTCATCTTTCATGATGTCACAACTTATTTGCGTCTCTTTCTCTCTCAGTCAAAACTTAAATACTATTTTATTATCATTATTCATTTTTTGTTTTAATAAAAAGAATTTTGCCAGTAACAATTTTTTATTTAACAAAGATTTTTTTCTTTCTTCTTTCAATCCTGCTCGCTAGCCTTCCGAACCAAGAATTAGCTAAACGCGACACTTTCGCATCAGCTTCTTCTTCCCGTATCTAGACGATCTGCAATACCCGGGAAGTTCAGCTTCCCCGCGAGATCTGAAGTCCTCCAAAGACTACTTATAGAGCTATTTTGGCTTTTACGGCAACGAAACGCTATATTTGCGAACGTCCTTGTCCGTGGGTAGAGCTAGGCATTTTTACCGGTTGACTGGCATTTTCCTTTTTATTTTACACGTTTACTTAAAACTAGCAAATAAACAAATAATTTTTTTTTATAAGATTCCGTTTTTTACAACTTTCCCCAGTCTAAGAAATCATGCATTTTTAGACTTTATTATTCGAAAAGATTGTTATCAATTTGTTTACCGGTCTGATAATTTCTTTTCCACCGGTTTTCAATTTTACGACTCGTGTTACATGGTCTGCTTTATTCGGGAATACTTCAATAATTCTTCACGATAAGCACGATATCACCAACTTTCAGAGAAAGAGATGCAGCGCTCCACTTTTGTCGTGGCAGTAAAGTCGGCAAGTATTCCCTTAACCACCTTTGCCAAAAACCTTTAGCGAGATGCTGTGCTATTTCAAAAGTTTTGTGAGGAATTAATTCGTTGAATTCTCATTGTTCAAGTTTTAAATAACCGGACGAAGAACCGAATAAAAATGATTGGGTGTAAGCGCCTCTTCGTCTTCCGGATCAATAGATAGGTGCATTAGTGGACGTGAATTTACCATATGTTCGATCTCGGCAAATAATGTCATAAGCACTTCTTCCGTTGGAGCTTGTTCGTTAAGTGCGTGATTTAAGGCAACTTTAACGCATCTAATTAAACGCTCTCAAGCTCCCCCATGTGCGCAGCGTTAGGCGGATTAAATACCCACTCAATCCCTTTCGATTCTACAAATTCGTTTTGTTTTTTAAAATCCATATCGACTATTGTACTTTGTAATTCTTTATTTGCTTTCACGAAATTTGTGCTGTTATCACTGTAGATTTTACGCGGACAACCCCTTTTTGCAGCTAACCTTTGAATGGCCATAATTGCCGAGCTTGCGTTTAAAGTATATGCGCATTCAAACTCTTTTCTCTTCTCCGCCCGATTTTAATAAATATCGGTCCAAAATAATCTGCTTCGCAATGCGTAAACGGCCGTTGCCCGTACGCTGTTTGAAAAGATGGTAAATCAATCATCGGTGGATTTGTCGGCTTGGCCCGTCGTAAGCGGCAAATCATACAATTTTTCGCTTGCCATCGAAGACTAGTACGTAATCCGACAACGTAAAACTGTTGGCGCAACTCATTTATTATTGTTTCATTATTTGCATGATCATAGCGTTTGACTCGCGTCTAAAATTATAGGCAGATTTTCAAATTGCGAAGAAGAAAATCTTGAGAGTCAACCTCTCGCTCGTAATAATTCCTCCTCATCAAGCCACGGATTTATCCCTATTAATTTACTACCTCTCGATAATTCTTTGTTTTTTAATAACGTTTCTAATTCTTTTGTAAAACACGCCAATTAAATAAAACGATACCACGTTTTTTCTGCTTGTGAAATACATTTTTCTAATTTACGTGACTTATTATTCCGGCTCAATTTGCGAGTTTTGTCGAACATATAAAAAGTGTCTCACATACTCCATCGTTTTTCTAATTCTTTTCCAACCGAGATCTTAGACGAACCGATACTTCCCATTCTGCAGTGTCAGTGACATAAATCACCCCAACAAATTGTTTTCGCGCTTCAAGCTCATTTATTTTCTTAATCTCGTGACCTTCTAACGCCTTTTGTACTGGGCACGTGTCGGAACTCCCGAGAAGAAATTTTGGGCCAATAAACCATCGATCGTTCGATTGCATTGGTTTGTCTGTTTCTCGCGTCGTCCGCTAGATTTAATTTTGTTGGAACCTATCGCCATTCCGAAACTTTGCTTATATCCCCGATCTCACCAAGTCTATTTGATACGAACATTTGCTTGTCGCGCGGCTCGCCTCGAATTCAATGCAAAACGGTGGTAGAATCAGACCAAAAAATACGTTTATTTATTTTTACATCTAATTCATTTCGAATCGTTGTTGCCATTCTTGCTCTAAGTAGGGCAGCTTGTAACTTAAGTCGCGGAGTTCTCGTCGGCTTTTTTGGTGCGACTCGCGATTTCGACATAATTAATGAGATATTGATTATTTTACCGTATTCTTCCGAGTGTAAGTATGCAATGGCTGCAAAAGCCTTTCAGCTCGTGTCACAAAAAATATGTAACTGTACTTTTTCGAAATAGAATCCGTTTCTTAAACAACAACGCGGAATATTACAATTTTTAATTTCCCGAAGATTTTTTAACCACGTGAGCCAATTTTTAAATTCTTTGTCCCGAATTGGCGAGTCCGAGCTAATTTCACTATGCCAAATAATTTGCATAATAAACTTTGCTTGCAAAGTGAATGGAGCAATAATTCCGAGAGGATCGGAGACCGTCATTGCAATGCTAAAGAATTCTAATTTTGTCGGTTTCGCTTTACCCTAAATGATATCCTCACAAATTTTGTTTAAACCTACGTTAAAGCTTAGTGTGTCGTATCTTCGATTCCAATAAAGTCCCAATACTCTATCTTTATTGTCGCATTAATTAGCTTGATCATTATCTTTTAATTTATTTTTGTCCAATACCTCGGCTACGATGCTTGAATCATTTGAAGCCCACCCATGCAATTGAAATTTTGCCTCATTATTTACATCTATGACGTCACATACACGTGCTCGCATCTCATCGGCCGACGTACCTGATGCTAAATAATCGTCCATGTAACTATTTCGAATAATACTGTGAAAAGCCGCGGGTATTTCTTTTGCGTATCTTTCGGCGTTTTTATTTTTTACGTAAATTGAACTGCATGGAGACATTTTGAACCAAAAATTAAACTAGTATTTTCATACATATCTGGTTTGCGACTTCGGTCTGTACCGCGCCAAAGGAAGCATTGCGCGCCGCGATCACGTTTAATTAATTTTACTCGCAAGTACATATCTTTCACGTTAGCTTTTACCGCTATCTGAAATAGCCTAAATCGCAGCAAAACGCCGAGTAAACTCTCCAGCAAATCAGGCGGACTTTGTCAGGTTTGTTCGCGTTTTCTACTCCAAAATGAGGCATGTACCATAATCGCGGTCTTTGAGAGTCATTGTAAACTTTTACAGCATAGCCATTTTCGTTCAATCGATCATTTCTTTATAATAACGTGCGGCGAACGGATTTTTATCTAATTTTCTTTCTAGTGAAAAAAGACGTTTCAACGCTGTTGCTTTACTATTTACATTCGGCATTAGTTCCGGTTTCCATAGTAATCCTGTCTCCCAATCGTTCCCTTTTTTTTTGCGTTGTCATTTTTAGTATTGTTATGGATCGTTCATATTTATCCTCGTTATCGTGCGATTCTAATATACCGAGATTTTCACATCCTAAGTATTCACGTATAATTTTATTTAATTCCGCGAATTTTTCCTGCTCTGTCTTTGCACTTTCTGAATTTGTAAAAACTAATGGGTATTCCGTTGTTATAAAATTCGACCGTTGTTCTTCAATGTACCCGTGTACAGACCAGCCTAATCGCGTACGCGAAACAACGAGTCCGTTTTTTTCAAACTGCAAATAATCTTCGCATCTGTGTAAGACAGAAGCGGGATATTATAGCGTTCTTTAATTTGTTGTGTCAATTCCACCGATAGAAATTGTCGCGGCAAATCTAGTATTGGAACAATAAGCGCGTGCTCTTTTTTTTGTTCACCGAACGAGCCGACCACGAATATGGATAAAATAATCATTTTTAAGCTCATTCCCCAAGTTTGAGTGTTATCATAGATATGATAATCCCCATAATTGGCAGTATAGCAAGCTACAAACTAATTTCTTTTTTTTAAATAACATAGAAATAAATGAAGGTTAAAAAAGTACGTATCAAAAATACCACGCAAATTCGAACGCTGTGTTACGAACATTTCATACGTGATTTGTATACGTATTTTTAAAAATACGTATTTCTTTTCAATAGGAGAGTGTTTGGTGAAGTATTTGTTATGGTATGAGATGGAATGTCAATAAACCATCGATCTGATTTAGTGATTATCCCATTCCCAGGACTAACAGCGGGTCGCTACATTAATGAAGTTTTACATTCATATGTAATTCCGGATAACCCGTTCTTACTTGGAAGAAAACAACGTGCTTCATCCTGCAGAACATATGTGAGACATAATGGATAGACAATTAAGCAACTCAGATAGACCTCCTGCTAATCTTCAAGATCATAAAAGAATTCTGACTGAAATTTGGCTCGAGATACCTCAAGATTTAATTATAGCAGGCATTAATATAAAAAAACGTTTCGGATAGGTAATTCGTGCGAGGTGGCAATACACGGTATTAAAGACCTTAGGCGCTTAGGGTTTCTAGTTAAAATATACTGCGGAAGTGACAAGCCACGGGAACCATAATCTAAGAAATGGTTCACCCAATCGAACATTTTCAGAGCCACAATGATGCGTAAATACGCCCAACAACCACCTCGCAACAATCAGATCGATTAATATTGATATTGTCGTTATTTGGCTGAAACATAGGAAAATCTTTAAAATCGCATAAAAAAATCGTAGAGGGTCGACTTTTTTCTTTAATAACTATTGGAAAGTGTAATTTAAAATGGCATATGTGATTTTTTGAATAAAAATTTAAGAAGCTAAAATTTAAAGTTAATTTAAAGTTAAAATTTAATAAAAAGTTGACAGGCCTAATTAAGATATAACAATCTGGCATTGTCTTGCAACTATTGGACATGATTTTTTCCGGAACAAAAAAACGATCTCAGTACGATAAAAATTACCCGAGATACAAGCATTTAAAAAATGGCAATTTTTCGATAAAAATTTTATTGTCGAATTCCGCGCAAAACATGAATTAATAACTTTACGCATGACGTTATTATCAATAATCAAGCTCTCTTGAATGCGAATATCTAACCTCTTACATATACTATTAAAGGACAGTATACGCGAAAATACTGTAATTTTGCAAGAGAATCCTAAAGTACTTTCCAAGAATTCCATAGGAAATTTATTTTTCTATACAAAAAATTAAAATTAAAAAATTTCAAATTTTCTACCCACTAAAGATTAATCAAGAATTGTTCTTAATTAATATTGGGCAGCTATACTTTTTCTTTGGATATTCAATATCTTTAATTCTGGCTTAACATTTTTTATATTTAAAATGATATAAAAATTTAATTTTTGGAAAATTTTTAAGAGTAAGTAATAACAAAACTTTTCTGCAAATATTCGTTAGAAAAGAATAAATAATTGCCGCATGAATATTTTAAAGCTGAAAATAAAGTTTTAATTATATAAAGAATACTTAATTTTATAAATTATATTTCGTACTTACTTATCAAGACCCCTGAATGCTTCCTGTTCTATGAGTGAAACTTTATTTGCATAAAGTGTTAAAATTTCAAGAGTATCTAATCCTTCAAATGCCTTTTTATGAATAACACTTATTTTATTGTGATTAATATTCAAGATTAAAAGATTATGAAGTGTTTTAATTGCAGCAGATGGCACAGACACTAAAGAGTTTTGTGATATATCCAGTTGAGTTAATGCTTTTCCTAAAAAATAAATTGTTGTCATATCTGAAGGTACTACATAAAATTTGGTTAAAAAAAGAATAGTAATTTAAAAGAATTATGAACTATATGATTAAAAATAGTTGAATTAAAATTAAAGTTAATTTAACCTGAAATGAAACTTAGGATCACCATATGATAATACACTTTATATCAAGCGTGGCTAACCGAGGTATTTTTAGATTTTTTTTTCATTTTCTACTTAATTGAAGGGAGATAATTAAATTGTATTAATCACATGTAAAATATTTTTGTTCCTTAGGTTACTTTTAGATCGCAAATGACTGGCGCTGCCTTAGTTCGATTCTCTAAAACGGAGGTAAAAAGAACTGAGTGGCAGGCAAAGCTAATTCGCCGATCAGTTGAACTTCCCATGTAGGAACGTACCAACGGCCCAATACTGTCCGAGTAATGGCAGACTGTAAGACAGTACTGCAAGCCGATACTTGGGTAGTATAGAATTAATGCTGGCATGATAAGAAGGGCCCAATATTATTGAACTTTACTGGCATAGTATCGGTAGCGAATACTTTCCCAGTAAATACAATAATATTATTGGCCAGTACTGTTTAAATACAATATGCCAGTACTGTATAAATAAAATAAAAAAACGTTAGTTTTTATTTTTAATATTTTTATTTTAAATAATAATATAAATTAAAGAAAAAACCCATCACCATTAGCACATAAATTAATGGATTTCAGCGATTTTTTTTTGCCACCATCTCTATCCCCTGCGTTGAAAAACCATCTTGACATGTCGCTATTACGGATTACAGGTTTGATTACACACAGATATATTAAAAAAAGACAATAAATCATACCTGCGAGTCTCTGTCTGTTTGGACTTCAACACTCTCAAATGTGCCAGTTACACTGCTTTTATTCGACTCAGCATAATGCAGATAAGCACTACATTCACTTATTTGTTCACTTGTTAGGCTTAAACAATCCATTCTATCGATTTTACTCAAATTTTCATTCTTATAACTACTGCTATCACTATTACTCAAAGAGGACTCTATTCGTGTTCTTTTTAGAGCTCTTGATTTTTTTACGTAATCATACAATGTCTTTTTAAACATCGTAAAATAATTGTATAAAATAATAATGTAGGCAAAACATTAATTTATAGCGTCGTACTTTCATTCTTGCATGTCATTTTATACTCGAAAATCGCGTCAGATGGAGCTACAGATAACAGCTCCGGCTTAAATCCGGTCAAAGGTACAAAGCTAGTACATTTAAACAACGTTGGCCCCTTCTTATCAAGCCAAGATCACAGTAACTGGCCATTACTGGGGTAAATTATACTGGCTAATACGGTCTGCCAGTACAGAGCCAGTAATGGCCCGTGGGTTCACTACTGGCAATTCCTACAAGGGTTATTCCTAGAGCTATTCCAGTGTTGCCTAAATAAATGACGTCACATTTAATGAGCGTGAAAGACAAAAATACGTCTAGATTGTCACACTAATAATGAGCTGCGGTAGATTCCTCAGAAAATTACGAAAGAAAAACTTTATTTATTTGTTACCTTTATGACTCTGTAATTTAACGCTGTACCCAGGCTACATATAAAAAATCCAGTTCCATGTACGCATAACAGTAGTATCTGCTTATATCAAACCTTATGCCTGGTTTCTTTTTCTGGACCAGTTAACGAACGTAGCAGAGACATCATATATCAGTCAAACAGAGAGGATTTTCAATTAAATGATATTAATTTTTCTTACGCAGCCCTCGCGATTTTTCGTTTTACATCCCAGTCCCACGGAGACACTGGCATCCGGCAAAGTATGATTGCCGAGGCATTACCAGTAAATGTGGAACATCTTGTGACGCTGTTCCACTACTCTTTTGCTGAAATTATTTTCCGGTCCTATGGAGGAAACCACGCGTAATAGCGAATAAAAAGTGCTCAGCGCCAAAATATCCATCTGATTTTAAACTCATCTCCAATTTGTATTTCTTTCAAAGTTTCTTGAAGATGCCGAGAGAAGACATCTTAATTAACTGAGAATACCTTAGCTTATTTCGTGCGTTTGTAGAATGAATGCAGTGTGTGTGTGTGGCCCGAGGCGACATTTATTTTGATTTTTCACATCTCGCCTTTGCGTGGATCTGGTAATGCGGATCCATGGCCCGAGTCAATTAAGGTAAGGAACCGATTTTGAGCGTTACTAGAAGTTTTACAGACCTCGTAAGGAGCCGGAAGGCTTCGTTAAAATTGAAGGTCGCTATACGGCATTGGGAAGCCGCGAGATCGACACGCGGACGTCAGGCATTTCGACAAAGGGTTGCTGCGCACGCCAGAGAAAGATATAATTATTGAATTGCATCATCAAACACAAAGTCATAAATGGCCTGTGTTCAGAAATAGTAGGGAGAATAACAGTGTATAGAAAGCTGCTTGGAGCGTTGGCTTTTAGTTTCATTTTAGATTTTGTGAAGACCAGATCAAAATTCAAAGCTACCCTAAAGGTGACCATTCATCAAGGAAGCGTGCTTCGGAGCCACGAAAGCGAAGAATTCATGGAAATCGTTTCACCAGTGCATCATCATTTTCCACCGAGCGAGAACGCGCTCGCAGCATTTATAAGCCACGACTTAGCTGTAATTCGTCAGTTCGGCAAGCCTCTAGAGTAGAAGACTATCGCGCGACGCATTTGATTATGATAAATATGTTACTTCGCGGCTACTGATCCGAAAAATGAGAGATCGAGAGTATGAAAAGAATGCGTCATAAAATCGAGAAATTCGTGAAGTATATTAACATGAAATATTATATATTTTTGTTACAGCGCTAAGAATAACTGCCAGGGCAATATACAGGGTGGGCCAAAAGTACCGGAACGGCAAAATAACTCGGCGGAATTGTATTTTAGGAGAAAAAGCTTAAAACACAAGATATAGGAGTTTTTCTTGGCTATTCGACGGTGATAATGATCATGACCTTGACCATAAGCTTGAAGGTCATTTTAATTAGAAATGCATGAAAAATATGGTGGTATTTTTTATTTGTCTAATTTTTCATTTATTAGAATATTGTTTTTTAGGCAATTCCAGAAAATTAAAAATTAGAAAAATAAAAAATACCACCATATTTTTCATGCATTTCTAAATCAATAATTTTTCTAGTAATTTTTCGATTAGATGCATACTTTCGAGACTTACTTCTCTTCCTGTGGGTTGTGAGACCTTGACGATGGTGGAAGGGCTTGAGCCTCGTCAGACCATTGGGTCACTACCCTTGCACCGTCTGAAAGGTTTGAGTAAGGGACGGAAACCCCGTAAAAAGGGCTCTTCACGTGAATGTTCGAATCCCCGTAAAAAGGGCACTTCGCGTGAATGTTCGAATCCCCGTAAAAAGGGCTCTTCATGTGGATGAGGAGACTCTATGATGTATGGTTGTAGGGACACGCCCGGAGGCAGTGCTTTTAGGGCGTTTCCCCAGGAAAAAGGGTGCTCAGTCCCCGCTTGCGGGGCTGAGTACGTGACTGAGGCTGACGAGGCGACTAAGGAACAACCCTCGAAATGAGAAGACCGACAGACTATCTAAAAGGGGTGTTTAGAGGCGGTTCTACCAAGCTGTGAGCTAGACAGCAGAATTCAAGCCTTGGTTAGAAAGGAGCAGATTAGCAAATGGAAGAGGTGCCGGCAAGGTGGGCGGGTGAGTTGATCAATCTCCCAAGAAGGACATTAGGAAGGTAGCAAAGTAGTTGACGGGTAACTGCAACCTGTCATACTTTAGAAAGAGCATATGATTAAGCACTGAAAATATCTGCAGACATTGTGGTGAAGAGGTGGAAACTCCCATGCACCTCTTGTGTCACTCTCCTAAGTTAATGGGCAGAAGGCGTGAGGTGACATCGATTATCGACTATCGAATACCTAAAATTTATAATTGTTTTACTATCTCTTTCGGTTGATTGGTTTCTTTTAATAGAAAGGTTTAGACCCTTTTAAAACCCTTATAAAATTTTTATTATTAATCATTTTGCATTAAGACATTACTTATCATATCATTTTTATTTTTTGCAAAATTCATATTAAATTCATATTGTTATTTATAAAAAATAAAATAGATTATTAATTAGATATGAAAAAGTAGATAACAGGTTTGTTATACCATATAATTCTTATTTATTATTAAAATTAAATTGTCATATTAATTTTGAAGTTTGTTCGACTGTTCAATGTGTCAAATATACAGGGTGTTTAAAAATGAACTGGTACGACCAGTATATTTGTGTTTAGAATAATATTCTAAGCACTTTTTCCCTTTTGGCATATTTCGTAATTGCGGCTAATTATCGAGTTATGGTCAATCAAAAACTTCGATAATTAGCCAATCAGCGCTCTAGCTGACGCTGGTAGGCGGGGTTTACTCGAGCAGCATGGGTCGCGCGGGGAGAGTCATGCGGGGTTCATCGTCAAATCGAGCGCTGATTGGATAATTATCGTAGATTTTAATTAACAGTAACTCCATAATTATCCCAAATTCTGAAAAATGCCAAAAGTGAAAAAGTGCTTAGAATATTATTCTGAACACGGATATACTGGTCGTACCAGTTCATTTTTGAACACCCTGTATATTCAAATACTGTTATAAAGGTCATGACTGCACATATTTAAAGTGAGTAATATTGATATATCTAATACTAATAAAGAAAAAACCGAAAACAAAGATTATGATTACGATGAATTAAAACAGTACCTTACAAATATAAGATATACGCTTATAATGCAGTCCTGCAAATGTTCCTATTCAACGGTCTCCAGTCCATTAAATATAAAGAGAAAGTGTTACTACTGATTAAAAACCAAAAATTATTAATTTTTTTATTACAATATACAGGGTGTCCAAAAAGTCCCGGAACACTTTAATAATTTTCCAAGTGAACTGATTTTGGACAAGGTCAAGGTCAATATAGAGGTAGCTTTTGTCAAGGAATTTACTAATGACCTTAGATTTGACCTTGGATTTAACTTTCAATGTTATTTCAAGGTCAACTTTGTTTTTTCAAATGGGAACTCCTATTTCTGACACCGGATTCGAAAAGAGCACAAAATTTTGGATCAAAAGTACTTTTAACACTTTTTCGACTAAACGTATAATTTTTGAGAAAAAAATTCGCTAAGATTTAAACACTTTTAAACTCTTCAATTTTTTTCTCGCAACGGATGCATCTAATCGAAAAATTACTAAAAATATTATTGATTTAGAATTGCATGAAAAATGTGGTGGGATTTTTCATTTTTCCCATTTTAAATTTTTTAGAATATTGCTTTTTTAGGCAATTCCACAAAATTAAAAATTATGAAAATAAAAAAAAAACACCATTTTTTTCATGCAATTCTAAATCAATAATATTTTTAGTAATTTTTCAATTAGATATATCCTTTTCGAGAAAAAAATTGAAGCGTTTAAAAGTGTTTAAATCTTAGCGAATTTTTTTCTCAAAAATTATACGTTTAGTCAAAAAAGTTTTAAAAGCACTTTTGATCCAAAATTTTGTGCTCTTTTCGAATCCGGTGTCAGAAATAGGGGTTCCCATTTGAAAAAACAAAGTTGACCTTGAAATAACATTGAAAGTTAAATCCAAGGTCAAATCTAAGGTCACTAGTAAATTCCATGACAAAAGCTACCTCTATATTGACCTTGACCTTGTCCAAAATCAGTTCACTTGGAAAATTATTAAAGTGTTCCGGGACTTTTTGGACACCCTGTATAAATTTTGGTTAATACTTTAACTCCAAATAATTCAAAAATATTTGGGAAAAAATATTTTTATACATTTTGAAAAAAAATGTACTTTGCAACTGAATGCATTAAAAAGTAATTGTAAACCAGTTGCAAAAGATTAATGATTTTAGATACAAGTGACGTCATAGTTCAACGACGGCCGGAGGCTGACAGCCGATTTATAGCAACTGTAACAGGATGGGTCCTTATATTTTGTCTCGCAGAGGAACTTAATTTCTCCGCGAAACAAGATCCACCCGACGGCGACCTTGTATCGCCGCGGCCCGTTTTCAGCGCGGGAGTACGTCTGTACTCCCGCTTTCTAACTCGCAGTGCTTAGCAGCGGGCCGTGTCTCTTGCGCCCGCGCTCCTATCCTCCTGCTGGACAGCTAATGCCGGCCGCTCAGGTCTTCTAAAGTGTGTCGTGTCAGACCATTCAGTAGTCCTTCGTGGAATGAAGATTGACTTGGAGGTCGTCAGCGTAGAAGATGTACCTGATTTCAAGTCCGTTAAGTCTTACGCGTAAATCATTGATATAAAGACAAAATAACAAGGGTCCCAGGACGGATCCCTGTGAAACTCTCAGGTTGTTTTCAATGTATTTGGAGTTTCCAATTTTAGTTCTACTAACCATCTAGGATCTACCTAATAAGTATGATCTAATCCACAGAAGTGCCATCCTGGAAAACCCCATTGCTCTGAGCTTGTAAAGAAGCTTAGACGGCGAGATAATATCAAAGGCAAAGGTTATCGTCCTTCTGTCAATGGCCATGCGTACGTCGTCAGTTAATTTGATAAGTGCTGTTTGAGTACTATCCCACATAGCATACAAGATTCTTGGAAGATTTTTGGAAGCTTCTATGGAAGTTTGTAATCTTTCTTAAAGCTTCCACTGTAATCATTTTGGAAGGACATAATGTCCGCACATAGAACTGTTAAAAAGCTTCCGTTAAAGGTTACTAGAAACTTTTTCGAATGCTTGTAGAAAAATTCCATGCAAGATTGCAAAAAGATTACTCTGGTATTTATGAACTATGTCATATAATTCACAAAATATAAATTCTCATTGTTTCTTATTAGTTTTGAATAATCATTTCATTTAATTAATTACAGCAAATAGTAAGAAAAAAAATTCGGCCGACAGGTTGGATTCGAACCCGGGTGCATGAGGATACTGAGTATCCATCTAGACCACTTACCCAACGACATCATTGTGATGATGATATCGAATGTTACATATGATCATCGCCTTCACTCTAGGAGATAATTTATTTATTTATGTTTTATTTGGTTTTAAACATATTTAGAGTATGTAAAGGTTTAACTTGAACGTACATGAATATTACTCTTATGTTTTATATAAGAGCGACTGAACTTAATCAAATAAACATATAACATTTAATTAATCGTTAGGAGAGCTTCCGGTAAGATTGTACACAAGAATCCAAATTAAGACATTTTCAATCTTACGATGTAATCATGAAAGTTTTCTAAAACGCCAGCAAAGCTTTCGGTATGCTTGCATGTAAGAATGAAAATGAAATCAAAGCGAATGTTTATAGAAACTTTCAGAATTGCTTCAGAATTCTTTCATGAAAGTTTCTTGGAAGGTCATAGTAGATCTTCTCTGTAAGCTTTAGCAAAACTCTCTGTAAGCTTAAATGTAACAATAATTGAGTCATTGCTAATGTTTACAGAAACTTTCAGAAATGCTTCCAGAATTCTTTCATGAAAGTCTCTTGGAAGATTATACTACATCTTCCATGAAAGCTTTAGCCATGTTTGTCGTAAACTTACATATAATAATTACAATTAAACTGATTTGAAACTAACTTTGTAATATTCTCTTAATCTTTCAGGAAGTTTTCAATGTAATATTCAATTGGAACTTTTCTGAATCCTTTTTAAATCTTTTAAGAAGCTTCCTAATATTTTACATTGGAACATTAATTGTAACTTACATTGGGAAGCTTGGGGAATCTTCCATGCTATGTGGGATGGTTTTTAAGGAAACTGGTCTGGAGTGGACAAAATAATTTATGCTTATTTAGGTACTCCGTGATTTGGTTGTCAGCGATCTTTTCTAGAACTTTAGAAAGAAAGCAAAGTAACGAAATAAGACAAAAGTCTGTTGGAGACTTTGGGGCTGCGCTTTTTTGCAGAGCAATGATCTGTCCCTTTTTCCAATCCCCAGGAAAGATTTCCAAGCCAAAGAAGGAGTTGAACAGTCGAACCAAATAATTACCGATGGTTGGGTAAGCCTTGACAACAACCGATTGAGGGATCATCATTGATATTAATTTATTTGACGGAAAAACAATCATCACCCGCAGCTTCAATGGTATCCCAGGCTAAATCGATGTTTTCAACAGGGAAGGTAGAGACTCCAGAAAAGTGCTCATTGAGTGTGGCAGGCTTAAAACTATGTACCTCTTCCCCCCTTCACCCCAGGAGAAAACTAAGACTACGCATCTCTCCCCAGATTTATTCTCATCGAGAGACGTAGAGAGATGGTTTAGTATATTCGAGTTGCGGTCTCTCGTTGTTTGCTCTGACCTCCACACTCAGCTAAAGGTAATCCTCCAGCAACGATGGAAGTGATATGCGTTTGTATCTCCTAAAAGTAGCGTCGCGTTTATTGAGGACCCTCCTCAGCTCAGGTCTAAACCACGGTGCACACTTCTTTTTTTGGGGCAAACCTGCTTGAGAGGCGCCAAGATGTTAATTGATTTATTAAGGTGAGCATTGAGAGCAGCTAGAGCTTTCTTCAGATCGGTATGCAGGGAACTCACGGCCGACCAATCGCAGTGGAAAACGCCTTATTGAGAGAATCCGTACAAATACTTTTAAAATCCAGATATGTGAAAGTCTCTCTGGATGGTTCAGGAGAGTTGATTTCTAAAGTTATATCTATTATGCTGTGCTTTCAAGTCAAGCACTGTATCATTGTCGTCAGTCGGGATTAAGTCAACCCATGTGTGAGACGAAGATGTCCTGTGTGTTGGCCCATGCTGCACTAACTGCATGGAGAGTTCATTGGCTAGGCGCCTAAATGTAGCAGCATCGTCAGAGGTTGACAGCAGGTCCGCATTCAGGTCACCCATGATAACCATATGCATGAACTCAGAGACAAGGGACCATATGACCGGAAAAAGGTTTGAATCGCACTGTATTGGAATTTTTAGGGGCCTACAAAATGATCCCGACGAGAATAGGAGAAGTGTCGCCTCTATTTACCTAGCAGCACAGGTATTCCGATGTTCCCAGTTTTCCTGGTCTCTCGGTGTTATATTTCTCCAAAATCTTATCCGAATAATCCGAACGAATGTAGAGGAGAACACCCCCCCCCCTCCGATTCAAGTCCCGGTCTGGAAAGACTACCGCGTAACCAGGAACCTGAATGAGGCTGTCATCAATCATAGGAATTAGCCAAAACTCCCCGAACGCAAAAAGTTGGAAGAAGGAATGATCCACAAGGAAAAGTCGGAGATCGTCAACATGGGCTTTAATAGAGCTCACATTTAAGATCTCTGGCTTAAAGGAATTCGCCCCACCCCTGCCCGTCATCGGCCGAGTGTGATTAAAGATTAGAATCAGATCCGCATGCCCCCGGTACTTCCGGTACTACACTCAATGTAGGGGACTCCTTCAAAGGAATCGAATTCCTGGATATCCTAGGCACGCCGTTTGAATGTCTTGCAGATCAGAGGCAGATGCAAAGACATGCGCCAGCTCTCCACCCTTGCGTCTGGCCAGAAATCTACCACCAGAGTGCCAGACGTATTTGAAGTCAAGATCTTGGGCTGTTTGCCTCAGACTCTTGAATAAAAGAAATTTGTCCTGAGGAAACATTTCATTTATGAAAATCTTACGGCCCGACAGACTGGCGGCAGCCTCCTAAGGCAAAGAGTGATACTTAATATCATGCGTGGTAATATAACACAGAAAGGTGTCTGTACAATTGATAAGATCTATATATTTTTATGTATTTTCAACGCTGAATCCGAATTTGTAATAAATAAGTAGGGTCCAGCTACATTCTTATGGGGTTTTGCTCGAAAAACCTCATTTTTTTACAGTTTTTCATGGTTTCTTATAAATTAAAAAAAAATAAAGAAAAATTATATTTTTTTGACTTCAGAATCAAATTCTACGGGAAAAATACATCGAAAACCATGTTTTGAATTTTTTTTATAGAAATTTCAACCCTCCATACGGCAATGAAAAGGCAGAAAATCGCGAAAAGTGAAAATTTGATTAACCCTTTGAAGCACAGTGTCCATCCTGATGGACACATTGATTTATTGCTTCTTTTACCATTTTAGAACAACATTATGGATTTCAACAGGGTCTTTTGCATTCTTTCAGTTCATTAATAGTTTAAAAACATAATTTTGCAGTTGAAATCAATATATTGGGTTATTTTTTAATATTTTTAAATGAACAAAGAAGAAAAAAATTGAATTTTTGCGGAGAAATTCATTATTGACGCGAATAATGAGAGTATCCCTTTCAAATTTGGTATAAAAAGGTTTTTGGGGTCGCTGAATAAGAATATTAGATCAGATTCCGAAAATTCTGCATCCTAGATGTCGGATCTAAAATGGCGGATATGAAATTTTTTCAATATTGATACAAAACTCTAAAATTCATATCTAAAGTGTTTTTGGGGTCGCTGAATAATAATTTGACATCAGATTTCAAAAATTGTGTATCCAAGATGGCGCATCTAAAATGGCGGGCAAGAAGATTTCCTATATTGATACCAATACTCTAAAATTCATATCTAAACGGTTTTAGGGGTCGCAGATAACGATTCTGATATCAGGTTTCCGAAATAATGCTTTCAAAATGGCGGATATGTATATTTTTATATTGGCTCATTAGTTATGAATTTTAAAGTTTTCAAGCGAATATAGAAAAAAATCTATGTCCGCCATTTTGAATCCGCCATCTTAGATGCAAAATTCGAACAATCTAATGTCAGATTCATGATCAGCGACCTCAAAAACCCCTATATATAAATTTTTATCTAAATATCTTGGAGAGAAAAATGTATGCTTCAAAGGGTTAAGATGGCATTAAAATCAAGTTTTACGATTTTAAATCGATTTATAAACATTGAAAATAGTTTTATTAGTGTTACCAAAAAATTTTGTTGATACATCTTTAAAACTAGACCATGCTGCTTTCTCATCAACTTTCATAGTTCTTTCAAAGTTTTCATCTCTAAATAGAGTACGAATTTCAGGTTTATCAAAAATACCTGCGCTTATTTTAGCATCTGTTTGCTTCATTGTTTCATTAAACCAAGTTTTATGTGAAGAGGTGCTGTCAAGATTTTGGACGAATTCACAAGTGGCCCTTTTACAATATTTGGTTTTCCAGGTTCAAATGACTCTCTTAGTGGCCAAATTTTCTTTTTGTAGTGGCTTTCCCTATCTCTACTATCAAACATACACAAATAACAAGGATATTTTGTAAATCCAGATTGATGTCCTAGTATCATAGATAAGTCTCCACATATTTGCCATTTATGTTCCTCGTATTTTATTTTTGACAAAACCAATTCAATGTTTGAATACTCTTCTTTAAGCACAGTTGAATGCGCTAATGGTATAGGAGCGTACTTATTTGTGTTATGAAGAAGGACTGCTTTAAGGCTCCGCTTCGACGAATTAATGAACAGACGCCAATCGTCAGGTTTGTATATACCTTGTTTTAATTTGTCAATAAGTCCTTTTACGTCAATGCAGTAAACTAGCCCTGAATCTTCTTTAAAATATTTTCGAAAGGTTTTCTCTTGATTCACATTGCATTGAATTCACACTGCTCTTTAGATAAGCCAGCCTTTCTAAATAAATCATTAAGACACTTTTGATCATATTTTTTTACAGATTTCTCCACACCTTTAGGTACATATTCTTCATCGTCATCTCAAGAGAGATTTTCTTCACTTTTGTCGGATTCGCTTAGATCTTCGGATGATGTGTTATCGCCTGGTTCAGTTTCTTTCACATTAATCTGATTTGTCGAATGATCGTCCACATGCAGAGAATATAAACCTGTTGTAAAACTATCTCGTGATTCTTCATTTTCTAAACCTTCTATAAGGATTTTTTCCGCAAACTCAATAGTTTTAGAACTAGAATAATGTACTTCTTTTTTCTTAATATAAGCTATAACCCCTACTTTTGTTGTACAAAAGTAGCACTTGTTTTCATTTTCTGGTTCTTTCCATTTTGTTGGTGCAATGAATTTCAGGAACGTCTTGTCCTGATTTTTAGTAACTCGACTCATCATTATATCGACGCCCCGTACGAAGAAAATCCCCCGTCTGCATTTTGGTGACGAAGAAAATCTCCTCAGCTGATTTCCCGACGAAAACTATTCTTTTTAGAATTTTTGCGGCGAAAAATATCCTTTCTTGCATTTTTGCGGCGAAGAACATCTTCTTGAACGATTTTGCGGCGAAGACTAGCCCCTTTAGCATTTTTGCGACGAATAAAATCTCCTTAGCTGATTTTCCGACGAAAACTATCCTTTTTAGAACTTTTGCGGCGAAAACTATCCTTTCTAGTACTTTTACGGCAAAAACTAGCCTGTCTTGTCTCTGGCGTTTTTGCGCTTTATTGAAATAAAATAAACGAAGTAAAATCGCTGCTATACTAATAATTGGCTAATGGTTTTAGTTAAAGAATAAGCCAAAAATAAGCCATGAATAAACCAACGTTTAACATTAAATTGTATAAAAAAAAGGATAACACAAAACATAAAATAAAATAATTTGTTTAAATAAATGCACCCTCGATTAAAAAGTATGGGATAGTATTGGTAGAAAATTGTTTTATAAGATTGTAGGAGATCTTTTTCGTCGGAAAAATCAGCAAGGGGATTATTTTCGTCGCAATAGTGTAGAATGAGATCTTTTTCCTCGGAAAAATCAGCGAGGGGATTATTTTCGTCGCAATAGTGTAGGAGGAGATCTTTTTCGTCGGAAAAATCAGCGAGGGGATTATATTCGGCGCAAATTTTGGAAGGGATTTTCTTCGCCGCAAAACTGAAAAGAGATTTTCTTCGTAGGAGGCGTCGATATGACACAAGTTACTGACAAAGTGTGGTACCCAACAAAGGATTAAAAAACAAAGAATAGCGAGATAGTTTTACAACAGGTTTAGAAGCTTTGCATTCAACAAATTGGATTATCCGAATCCGATTAGATCATCCAAAAATCTAAGCAAATCCGACGAAAGTAAAGAAAATCTCTCTTCAGATGACGTTGAAGAATATGTACATAAAGGTGTGGAGAAATCTGTGAAAAAATATGATCAAAAGAGTAGAAAGGCTGGCGAAGTATTAGCGAAAATTCTACAAACTCAATTGATTAACCCATTAAAACGATAAGGCACTTCTTAAAAGAAGCTAAAAATATTATAATGGAGTTCATGAATATCGCTATACATAAGTTCTAACTTACTTTATGATCAAGAGTTGAAAAAAGTTATAGAGTTGTGATTCATGTAGTGGAAAACCTCCAGAACAGTAACCAAAAAATCAATTTTTCACGTTTATTGTTTACTTACGCTGACTAGAAGATGTTTTTTGAAAAAAAAGATGACTTAAAATTCGTGATCAGCGACCTTAAAAATCCCTAGTAAAGTATTTCCAACGTTTATAAATTGGTTTAAAATTGTAGAACTTGATTTTAATGCCATTTTAATCAAATTTGAAGCAAATTTTCACTTTTTGCGATTTTCTGCCTTTTCATTGCCGTATGGAGGGTTGAAATTTCTATAAAAAAATTAAAAACATGTTTTTCGATGTATTTTTTCCATAGAATTCGATTCTGAAGTCAAAAAAATAAAATTTTTCTATATTTTTTTTTAATTTAAAAAAAAACATGAAAAACCGTAAAAAATGAGGTTTTTCGAGCAAAACCCCATAAATATGTAGCTGGACCCTACTTTTTTCTTGCAAATTCGGATTCAACGTCGAAAATACATAAGAATATATAGATCTTATCAACTGCACAGACACCTTTCTTTTTTGTGGACCTATGTAATTGTTCTTGAACGAGCACTTGACCCGCATCAGATCACAATACAACGTCTATTTACATCATACAACGTATATTTTAATTACATTGAATAATCATAATAGAAACTGTTTCTTAATAAGCAAAAATAGAGCAAAAATATATAAAAATATTTCTGTAAATAATTAAACAAAAATATCAAGAATTTTACATATTTTTGCTTTATTGTTGCTTATTAAGAAATAGTTTCTATTATGATTATTCAATGCAATTAAAATATACGTTTCCTAGAATAATAAATTTTGATCTTTTAAAATCCATAAAATCTAAAAAAAACAATTTTTTTAGAAACCTTATTTCACTTTAAATTTATATTTTTCACTTCAAAAGACATCTTTTTTCTTTTGTAAATTTTTTTTCTATCTTTACTATTTTTTGAGATATTTGGAAATGAAGAAAACAATCAATTTTTTACTAGTACGATGATAACTCCATTAAAAATGATTGTATACATTTGCACGACACCGCATTTTCAATCTGAAAGCATAAACTTTCAAATACCGTTGAGATTTTTGAGATGCGATAATCGTTCATAAACTACGGAGTTTTATGACGGTTAAATTTTTGGCTTTTTTATTAGTTTTTAAATGTTAATAAAAAAGAAGAAATATTATTTTTTTCAAATGTAAATGTACTTTTCTAAAGCTTTTACTTTACAGAAAAAAATGCCGTCAAAATTTGGAAGCTGCGATAATTTTTTGCGGTGATATAAGACTTTCTTTCTTTTCAAATTTTTGTCGAAGGGTGGCAAAAGCATGTGAAGGGGAGTGAAACTATTTTTTCTGAGTGTATAACGCTAAATCCATTTCAAATCACCCAGAGGTCGAACCTCGTAGTCGTTAATCATTATACAAATAGTGTATGTTATTCTACTCGGAAAATAAAGGATGCGTATTTTTTGTTTTGCTGTATCATAAAAAATGCATTAATTATGCACATTTTAAAGTGCATTCAAAATCTGGAATGTTCAAACAGAATTTCTCATGGATAATTTCAGAGGGCTACCATTTCATGGATTTTTAATGGATTTGGTGAACATTTTTTTCTTTTGTTGCACTTTGGGCCCTATTTAATTCTATGTAAAAAAATCTTAAACGCTTTGAAAAAGGACCGAGATATATGCATTTTATTAAAAAATGCACTTTTTATTCAGATGCATTTTTCTCAAAAATTCCATCTTTTTTTTGCTGATATTTTTTTTGCTGATAGAGGACACAATCATCTATTAAATGAATTGTTTTTCATTTGCAGTTTTTGCTTGTGGAGTGAGAAAAAAATTCGCAAAATTATCTAGAAAAAACTGCTTCGATATAGTCTACAAAATTCACTCAATTTACATTTAAACTCTATTACATGCTCTTCTAGTTTCATATGTGTACGCTAGGTGGCTAACATCAACACGTAGTCAGAAATAACGCCTGCGAGATATATATTGTGGTATTTTCTGTCTGCTTTTTCTGATTTTTTCTTTAGACTTTCTAGATAATTATTTATAATTATACTAAAAATGTCTAACATTTTTTCTTCAAACAGAATGGCTTATCCCGATTTTTTTAAATTACATAAAAAGAGAATTTATAAAAGTAGAAATTCTAATTTTAAACAATTAGAAGATCTAGCTGATTATTTGATACAACATTATCCTCAATGGCCGATTGTACCATCTACTATTGTCTGCAGCAATTGTTATTCACGTATATTAAAAATGAGTATTTCAAGTAATAATGATACTGCGTCTGAGAATGAACCTGATGAACTTTTTCGGGAAGCAGATGATAATTTTATTATACTTTTTTTGAATACCGTTGTTACCACTTCGCGTGGTATTTACGCACGAAGGGAAATAAATGCTTTCTTTGAAGTTTTTTAAGACTTTTTTATTAGAAAATCAGAGAAATGTTAAACACACGACGTGACAGTCAAAGGAGCAAAAACCAATTGAACGAAAAATAACAGAAAGTGAGGAGACAATTTTCTCTCTTCGAGAGTCAACTTTTTTAGTTTAATTTATCTTTTTCTCGCGCATAACAGCGCATAGCAACCGCGGAACGTCTCTCTGGCTCACCGTCCGCGAAAGAACCACCGGTTCTCCCGCCCCGTATCCCTATCTTTTATCAAACTATTGTTGGTGATAGAGGACAACGCGGCCCCGGACGATAACCACCTCAACCTCTCGCCGTGCACGCATGCGTAACAAAATGTATACTTACATTTTGCCAGACGTTCGACCTTCTTACTTCTTTGCACTCGAAGAGAGATCACAAAATTATCGTTTAAAAACTACTATTCATTCTCTCACTCACTCCGTAACATCCTTCCCACCGTACAAAATCTGAGGGTTTTGTACTTCGGAAAAACGCACCAATTTACGACTTGGTCTCATAATTGTTCCATTTGCCGTTCGAATTTTTGCTACTCGCACTTGGTTGTCTTTTCCAGGCATTACGTGAGTTACGATGCCCTTCCTCCACTGATTCCTTTCTAAATTATCATCTAATATTAGGACTAGATCTCCAATTTTTATATTTTGTTCTTTTTCAAACCACTTTTTTCGAGGAATCAGTGTAGGTAAAAACTCCTTAAGCCATCGATGCCAAAAGCGATCAGCCAAATATTGCGCAACTCGCCATGCTTTTCTAGAGTTCACCACTCGCGCATCACACCTTCCAAATCTTACCTCACTCGAGGAAGAGCCTATTAAAAAATGATTGAGGGTGATCGCTTCTTGATCTCGTGGATCGACGGATACATGAGTGAGAGGTCGCGAGTTTATACAGTGTTCGATTTTAATTAACATAGTCATCAATACTTCCTCACGAGGCGCTTGCTCTTTTAAAATAACAGATAATGCAGTCTTAACCAATCGTATTAGCCGTTCCCATGCACCTCCCATATGTGATGCGCTCGGTGGGTTAAATTTCCACTCAATTTCTTTTTTGGTAGCAAACTCAACCATTTTTTCCTGATTTATTTCTTTTGAGATTTGTTTTAACTCATTACTCATACCTCGAAAATTAGTTCCATTGTCGCAATAAATAAATAATGGATTTCCTCTTCGAGCAATAAATCTTTTTAACACCATAATAGCTGAATCAGTACTGAGACTGTGAGCGAGCTCAATATGAATTCCTCGGGTGGTCATGCAGGTAAATAATGTCCCGTATCGTTTTTCTCTTCTTCGACCTACTCGCACTTGCATCGGGCCAAAATAATCTAAACCACAGTGCGAAAAAGATTGAAGACGGTAAGCTAAACGAGCTGTTGGTAAGGCAGCCATAATTGGATTTGCCGATTTCGCGCGATTTATTTTGCATAAAATACAACCACTCACAACCGATCGTATTCCTTGGCGAAGTCCGACTATCCAAAATTTTTGCCGGATTTCGTTTAAAACGCTTTCGTGGCTACCATGGTAAAATTGTTCATGGTAGTGCTTAATTATTAATCGTGATAAACTTTCTGTAGCGTCTAATATTATTGGTTGGGAAATAAGGTCGTTTTCTATAAAGTTTACTATCCGACTTTGAGATCTTAAAATACCGTTTTTATCTAAATAACAATTTAAATTTAAAATTCTGCTATTTTTAGGGATCGACTTGGACTTTTGTAAACATTGAATTTCCTCAGAAAACGATTGGTTTTGGCTTAATTTTATACAAGTTTCTTTTGCTCTTAGTCTTTGATCTAATGGCGATGTTTTAATTTTTCGCATACGATCAGTTGCTTCGAATATCTTCGAAGTAATTGATAATCGGGTTTCTTGTAACTACGTGAGCTATTATTCTTTTAATCTCTGAACGAATTTCTACGTCATCGTTATTTAAGTTTGCTGCTAATTTAGTGCAAGGCCACTCTATTTCTGGTTTTAGCAATAAGTCGGACCCGACAACCATCTGCTCCCCTTATCCAGGGCGTTCGGCGCGTACCGCGTACCGTCGTCCGCGGGATTTTCCTTAGTGGGGACCCATCTCCAATCTTTCGTATCTGAATTCTCTTTAATCTCGCCTAAACGATTAGATACAAAAACTTTAAAATCGCGGGGTTCTTTTCTCAGCCAATGTAAAACGGTCAAAGAGTCAGTCCAAAAGACTCGTCTAGAAATCTTAAATGTGTGCTCGCAATTAACAAATTTTGCTACTCGCGAACCTAACACAGCCGCTTGCAATTCCAAACGTGGAATTGTTATCGGTTTTAATAGGGCTACTCTACTTTTTGCAATTACTATCGATACGTTAAATTTTCCGTTCGGCAGAGAGAATCGCCAATACGCGACAGCCGTGAACGCTTTTGAACTAGCGTCGCAAAATATGTAAAGTTCAGCCTCATCTTGTTGCGAATTTTCAAATTGATAACACCTATTTATTCGACAGAACTTAATTTTTTCAAGATCGCGTAGCCACCTTTGCCAAAGTTCGAACTCGTTTTTATGTAATTCTTTATCCCATTCTACACCACACGTCCAAATTTGTTGCATTAATAATCGAGATTGAATAGTAAAGGGCGTCAAAAAACCTAATGGGTCAAAAATAGACATAATGTTAGATAAAAATTCTCTTTTTGTTGGAATTTTAAGCGAACTTTGTTTGGCTTGTTAATATGTTCTACTCCAAAATGAGGCAAAAACCAAAGTTTCTTGACAGTAATTGAATTTTCTGTAACTCTTTCTGCAAAATTGTTATCGATTAGACGGTTTATTTCTCGACAATATAGTTTACAGTAATTTTTGTTTCTATCGAGCTTTCTCTCTGTGAGTTGGAGTCTGCGAAGAGCGGTTAATCGTCCGTTAGTAATTATTTTTGTATCGTCCTTCCACAACAATCCCACCTCCCACGCGCCATCAATGTATCTACTTGTCGAATTTAAAATATTTATTGCGCGCGCGTCATCTGCGGAAAATCTTTTATAATAATTTACACCGATGGCTACAATATCAAAATACGTTTTTACTTTTTTATCTAGTTCATTTAGTTTTTCCGATTTATTTATTTTCTTTTCTTTAATCATATTGACCTGCATAATACCACCGTCGTCGTATTGATCATGAATAGTCCACCCTAATAGACAACGAGACACGACCAAATTATCTGTTTCTGGGATACGGTATTCGCGTGATAATATTAGGTGACAATGAATTTGTCCTATTAATAAATCAGGAATTGCTTGGTATGGTTGAATAGAGATGCCTGTTTTATTTTCACAGTATTTAGACAATTCCACGCTTACGCACTGCATGGGAAGCGCAAGGTTCTCGACTATTAAAACATTGTCCAGGTCGAATATCTCTGTTTGATATTTAATTTGTATACTCGCTTTTTTATCGGCACACGTAAATGATTTTACTTCTCCTATACCCGCAAGTTTAACATTTACAGCAGATATGTCTGCTCCGATTTCGTCAATTATTTTCGAATTTATTACAGTAACGGTGGATCCTTTGTCTAGCAGAGCGTAAATTACTTTCGAATTTCTCGAACCAATAACACGGGCAGGCAGAATTTTTAATAGTGAATTAGGTACTAGTCAATCTTTTTTTATTTTCGATTCTAAGTTTGTTGAATTATTCGATTCAGTGGTCGCCACAAGCAATTGGTTCGTCGTTCTCTCTGATTTCTTATTTTCTTTCGTCTCGTTGGAATGTAATAGTGTGTGATGATTTAATCCCCATTGTCTACAACCCTTTTTTTTACATGCATCTCGGGAATGTCCTGCCCTCAAACACTTAAAGCACAGTCTCTGTGTCTTTGCTACCTTCCAACGGACGAAAGATGGGGATTTAGCAAAGTCTCGACAGTCCTCGGTCGTGTGATTTTTACGCGAACAATGAGCACAACGACGGGGTTCATGTTCCTCGTTTTTCGGTATGCTCGTACTTGTTACAAAAATATTACCCTTTTGAGGTCGTAAATTTCGATTAGATAGTTCCAATTTAGGTTTACATTCGTCGCTAGTTTGACTCGATTGTATATCAAAAACGCCTGCTTCAAGAGCCATTTCAGCTTCTTGATACAGAAAATCTGACACTTTCTCTAAATCGGAACAATCTTTTCTGCATTCTTTTGAAAATCGCGTGTAACTATAAATTAATGAGACCGGTAGTTTTTTCAAAACCTCATTTATCAGATCTGCGCTATTCAAATAACTAGTATTTCTTAAGGATTTAATCGCGTTTACGGCATTTTTTAAATTTGTTGCAATATCGACGAATTCGATTTTGTATTGTTCGATTCTCGGTAGCATACGAATTTCTTGAACAATTTTTGATAAAATAATTCGCGAATTTCCAAAACGCATTTCAAGGGCTTTCATTATCTCGTTAGCAGTACGACCTCCGACAAATAAGGTTTTAACTGCGTCTCTCGCATCTCCTTTTAGGCAGTCGTAAAGCCGCATTACATTCTCTTTATCTGTATAGTTGCCTAATTCGGTCGAACTTTCAAAAGCTTCTTTAAAGCGGACCGAATCAAGCGGATCACCCGAAAATGAGGATAAATTTTTTACCGAAGTCATTCGGTTTATAAATCTAGAATTACTGTGATTTACCGATGAATCTCTAATTACAAATAAAGTATTTTCCATAATATCAAAAAATCTCGCGGCCATATGCTCACTCGATTGGGAATTATCTTCGCGTTCGGTGCTGTGTACAAATGAATGATTATTACAATCAGTCGGGCTTTCGGCGATTGGATCCAATTCGATGTCATCAAAAGAAGCGTTTGCTAGTTCACCTACTTCGTCTTCTCTAAATAATAACTCATCGTCTTCAGTTTCTGTGACGGATACAGGGAATACAGCTACACGCACAGGAATTCTCGACACGCTGAACTGCTTAGCTGTTACCGTTTGTGGACGTGTTGCTCCTACGGATACACGAGGTTGCGGTGTACGCGAATGAGCCGCTGCCGCTGCTGAAATTCGGGTTTGTGGTACGCGTAACCGCGCTGCCGTTGCGTGAACTCGGGTTTGCGGTGCGCGCGAACGCGCTGCCGCTGCAGGAACTCGGGGTTGCGGTGTGCGTGAGCGCGCTGCCGCGGTGACATCAGGTTGCGGTGCGCGTGAACTCGCTGCCGCTGTAGAAACTCATGATTGCGGTGCGCGTGAATGCGCTACCGCTGCATGAACTCGGGGTCGCTGTGCGCGAGAAACTGCTGGGTGCTGACCTTCTGCAAGGGTCGAACTTGTTTCTCTCCTGCGTTTCGGCTGGCCTAGTCTAGGCGGTGCTCCTCGCTTTTTCCCTGCCATGGTTCCCTTTTACGCGAATAATTTTCCAGGAAAAAAGTCCCGGGTTTCGGCACCAAAATGTTACTACTACGCGTGGTATTTACGTACGAAGGGAAATAAATGCTTTCTTTGAAGTTTTTTAAGACTTTTTTTATTAGAAAATCAGAGAAATGTTAAATACACGACGTGACAGTCAAAGGAGCAAAAACCAATCGAACGAAAAATAACAAAAAGTAAGGAGACAATTTTCTCTCTTCGAGAATCAACATTTTTAGTTTAATTTATCTTTTTCTCGCGCATAACAGCGCATAGCAATCGCGGAACGTCTCTCTGGCTCACCGTCCGCGAAAGAACCACCGGTTCTCCCGCCCCGTATCTCTATCCTTTATCAAACTATTGTTGGTGATAGAGGACAACGCGGCCCCGGACGATAACTACCTCAACCTCTCGCCGTGCACGCATGCCTAACAAAATGTATACTTACATTTTGCCTGAGACGTTCGACCTTCTTACTTCTTTGCACTCGAAGAGAGATCACAAAATTATCGTTTAAAAACTACTATTCATTCTCTCACTCACTCCGTAACAACCGTTATATTGCGGAACCGCAATCCATTTAATTTTTTTATTCTGCCTATAATTATCAATCTCATTTGTTTCTAACAAGATCAATTTAATAGCATTCTTATAATTTTGAACTTTGTACAGGAAATCGTTAGCATTTTGTATACATTCTTCATGTGATTTTTTAAGATTATGTGAAGTAGCATAATGTTTTACAAGTCCTCCGATTCCAACAACGGTGCCTTTGCCATGACCAGTGGCCAAAAACAACCATTTTAGATCATAAGGAGCATTTTTTAGTTCATATAACTGGTAACGATTTTTGAATTGGCTAGCAGTTCTATCTGATATTATAGCTGTCATCACATCAGGTTTATTAGGACTTTGCACTGTGCAATGAAGATCATCATTTAAAAAATATTCCATAGCAATCTTCTTCGTATTTTCATCTATGCAATGACCAGTATAAATATCTGTCTCTGAATAAACGCCTTTATTTTTTACAAGATTTTTAGATTTAGTAGGTAGCAATGTTAAAAGTCTTATTTTCTCTGAAACTGAGGAACATTTTTTTAAGGCAATGTTAAAATTTTCTACAGACTCATCAAAATAAGATATATTTGAATTTTCGTTCGACTCGGCTAATTCTATTTCAATAGCATATGCATTATTTATTTTTACTTCTATAGTCTCAGAAAATGCTGAAACAAGAGATTTTTTCTTTTTAGCTATGTAATTGTCAAACGATAGCCTAGGTTCGATGCTTTTTCTTTTCAGAGGTGAGACAGAGCCTGGTAGGATGATATTTATCTCCTCATTAATTTTCTGTATTCATTCGGGTGTCTTTGGAATAAAATTATCATCTGCTTCCCGAAAAAGTTCATCAGGTTCATTCTCAGACGCAATATCATTATTACTTGAAATACTCATTTTTAATATACGTGAATAACAATTGCTGCAGACAATAGTAGATGGTACAATCGGCCATTGAGGATAATGTTGTATCAAATAATCAGCTAGATCTTCTAATTGTTTAAAATTAGAATTTCTACTTTTCTAATTCTCTTTTTATATACTTTAAAAAAATCGGGACAAGCCATTCTGTTTGAAGAAAAAATGTTAGACATTTTTAGTATAATTATAAATAATTATCTACAAAGTCTAAACAATAAATCAGAAAAAGCAGACAGAAAATACCTCAATATATATCTCGCAGGCGTTATTTCTGACTACGTGTTGATGTTAGCCACCTAGCGTACACATATGAAACTAGATGAGCATGTAATAGAGTTTAAATGTAAATTGAGTGAATTTTGTAGACTATATCAAAGCAGTTTTTTCTAGATAATTTTGCGAATTTTTTTCTCACTCCACAAGCAAAAACTGCAAATGAAAAACTATTCATTTGATAGATGATTGTGTCCTCTATCAGCAAAAAAAATATCAGCAAAAAAAAGATGGCATTTTTGAGAAAAATGCATCTGAATAAAAAGTGCATTTTTTAATAAAATGCATATATCTCGGTCCTTTTTCAAAGCGTTTAAGATTTTTTTACATAGAATTAAAGAGGGCTCAAAGTGCAACAAAAGAAAAAAATGTTCACTAAAATCCATTAAAAATCCATGAAATGGTAGCCCTCTGAAATTATCCATGAGAAATTCTGTTTGAACATTCCAGATTTTGAATGCACTTTAAAATGTGCATAATTAATGCATTTTTTATGATACAGCAAAACAAAAAAATACGCATTCATTTATTTTCCGAGTAGAATAACATACACTATTTGTATAATGATTAACGACTACGAGGTTCGACCTCTGGGTGATTTGAAATGGATTTAGCCATAAGTATGTGTTTTGAGCACAACCTTCTTGTGCTCGTCAATTCGAAAACTAATCCGGTTTAGTTGATTTCATATAAGTTATTGTAAATTCAAAGAGTGATTATATTTGATGAATAAACAAATATGAATTTATCAATAACACAAATTGAAAGTTAAATATATTATGACAAATGAATTTATACTTTCAATATTAAGTAAATTAAGTAAGATTTCAATAATATCAACAACGATGAATGTACGGAGACAAACTCTTCATGTACACAAAATGATCTTGATGAAAACGTCACTCAGAATGAGTAGAGAAGCGCACGCAATAATTCAGATCTCTATATATTTTTGCAATGCGTCCTAGATCTTAAAGAAAAGGAACATTTTATTGCAGGAACAAAAACGAGTCGCTAAATATGGAAAAAACCGCGCATACATATGGTAACCAGTTGAACGCCAGACGATAATTAAGAGTAAGGGTAATCTCAATACTTAGTTTTTATGATTGAGTTGAGGGACAAAAATATTATAAAGACATTTTGGCATTACAATAAAAATGGCATGTATAAATAGTAAAAATCTAGAATCATCTAAATAAAAACTATAATATGATACAGATAAAGATTGCTTAACTAAAACTTAAATATAACTTGAACTCAAACAACGTGAATGACAAATTTATTTCAATGGGGCGATGTGATGGACCTAAAAAATGTAGTAAATAGAAACTGATTTTAAATAAAGTGTAGCATCGCAGCCTAGATTGCGATGAGAATGCATCTTGCGGGAGAGAGTGCGAACCACAGCTTTCGTAAATAGAAAAAATTAAATTTTTTGTAATAACGATTTCTACAGGGTGGGCCATTTTAATCAAACCATCCAGAAATTTTCGTCGGTTCACGTTGTACAAAAAATTGTTTAGACAACAGTTGTTTGAGACAATGGGGGCCATCTTTTTATGAAATAAGTTTTGACCTTGAACTTTATTTTCAAGGTCATTTGAAGGTCAACTTTTGTTTTTTAAATAGGAAACCCTATTTCTGATACCGGATTTTGAAAGAACATAAAATTGAGAGTCAAAAGTGTTTTTATAGCATTTTTTTAACTAAACGCATAGTTTCTGAGAAAAAAATCGCTAATATTTAAACATTTTTAAACTCTTCAATTTTTTTCTCGAAAAGGATGCATCTAATCGAAAAATTACTAAAAATATTATTGATTTAGAATTGCATGAAAAAGAAGGTGGTATTTTTTATTTTTCTAATTTTTAATTTTGTGCAATTGTCTTAAAAACTTATTATTTTTGATAGTTTGTGAAATACAAAAATTAGATGTTTTCTTTTATTGCACAAATTTTCTGTATGTCTATCCCATTTCATATTGTAATGTAATTGAATTCTAAGGTATTTATTGTCTTATTTAATATCTTGATATTAGGATTTTTGATATTCTGTTACAATGATTGCTAAACTCCATATAGACAGTTTTGTCAGTGTTTAGTGATAATTTGTTTAACGCTATTATATGATATCATTAACTTCGACTTCTTTTAGGATATCATCTTGCTTTATTTTTAACATGCAATCTATGCAGATAATAAAGAACAAAGGACCGAGTATTGTTCCTTGTGATATGCCTGTAAGTACTGTGTTAAAGTTACTAGTTTTTCCATTAATTTAAACTCTTTGATTTCTGTTAGTGAAATAATTTTCAATTAAATTATTTGCTTTTCCTTTTATTCCATATCTATAAAGTTCTTTTAGTAATACGTGGTGATCAACTGAATCACAAGCCTTGGATAGATCTAAAAACGCATCTGCTGTCGGATTACTTTTGTTTAAATTCATATATATTTTATTTGTTATGTGGTTAAGTACGTGGGTAGTGCTAAGCTTTTTTTTTAAACCATATTGCCTTTTTGATAAGCGGTTGTTCTTATTAAAAAACTCTATTAATCTATGGTGCATATATTTTTCGAATATTCTGGCTAGATTAGATATAAGGAATATAGGTCTGTACTGAGTTCGAAAGTAATTTTCTTTTTCTTTGTATATACTGAAACTAGGTGTATGATTTCTTTGAGCACCTGCGTATTAATATTATCTATAACTCCGTTTTAGTTTTTCATTTCTAAGACACTTTTTGGCATAAAATTCAGGTAGTTTTAATTCAGCATTTGACGGATTAGCTATTCTGTTCTTTATTTCTACACCCATATAATAATATTAATAATTTTTCACAGATTTCTTTATACAGGGTGTTCAAAAATGAACTGGCACAACCAGTATCTCCGTGTTCAGAATAGCATCCTAAGCACTTTTTCCCTTTTGACATATTTCGTAATTGTGGCTAATTATTGAGTTATGGTCAATCAAACACTTCGATAATTAGCCAATCAGCGCTTTAGCTGACGCTGGTAGGCGGGGTTTACTCGAGCAGCATGGGCCGCGCAGAGAGAGTCATGCGGGGTTCATCCTCAAATCGAACGCTGATTGGATAACTATCGTAGATTTTAATTAACAGTAACTCCATAATTATATATAGTATATAGTCTTGCTAAGTATTTTTTCATAATTTTTGTAATTTGATTTTTTTGTGGCATTATTACAGTTATTTTTCCAGATTTTGAATAATTTTACCTTTGTTTGATGGGAGGTTATAATTCCTTCTATTATCCAGTTTTTTTTTGTTTTGTTGTACTTGGTTGCCATTTTTGATTGAATAATGCAATGTTTTATTTTATGTATCAGATTGTTCATTGTCGTATTGAGGTACTTGTATTAATGAATGTCATTTCAGGTAATAGTTCTTGCAATATTATTTAATTTTCTGTATTTTATTTTTTGATTGCTGTATGAGTTTCTTGTTTTTACTATTTTGTTTTTTTTAGTTTTAAGAAAATTGAATAATCGTCATTAAAAGGGGTTTTTAAATATGATTGCTTTGTAATTTATCTTACTTGATTTGACGAAGAAATTATCTATGCAAGATCCTTTGTTGTTTTTTTTTTGTTCTGATGGTCTTGTTTCAGTATTTATTGTTAGACAGTATCCATTTTCAAGGAGAGTAATTAGAAATTCTAATGGATTTTGTTTTAAAATATCAATGTTAAAATCACCGCGTATTATGAAATTTTTGTGTTTTTTGTTGTTTTTTATAAGTTCTTTTATATTCATTAGGAATTCAATTTTATGTAGATCATTTGATCTATATAATATTACTAACTCACCTTTTTGCTATGTTTTATTGTATAATGTCTAATTTGTTGATCTTTATTATTTCTGTCGTTTCTGTTATGTCTTCTCTGATATAGATTAGAACCCTATCTGCTTTGTTTATGTAACTGTGATTGTAAAGCATCTTGTACTTTTTGATATTGAAAGATTCATGATGTTTTAATTCCCAGGTTTCAGTGTAAGTAATTATAAGTGGTTTTATTTTTAAACTGTTTATAAACACAAGTAGTTTATTTCTAATTGGCGTTTAAACTTCTGATCTTGAGATAAGAAATAAACTCACTGTGCGGTTGTAAATATTTGTTTAGATTATTAATATTATCAAAATGTATTTGATTAACAGTTAATTCACTATCTATATTTATATTCATTACTTTGGCGTTATTGCTTACTGACTAGGTGATGACAATGTGCCGACCAATGTTAATCTTTGCGAATCGTACATGCTGACCGCAGCAATTTAGGTTGTTCCACTTTGCCGAAGTATCTTGAATACGTGGATTTCGAAGGATAATCTGTCGTTTCTATGTATTTGTTTATTTTATTTTTTAACACATGATACTGTTCACTGTCAATAGCACAATGATCACTGTTATAATTTGTTTTAAATGTTTTATTATAATATTTACAGTTAGGACATTTTAACAATGAAATTGTGCATTGTGCGGCTTTATAATTACCAGCGCACTTGAAACATGTCGCTTCATTTGGACACTTTTTTGTGCTGTATCCAAATTAAGACTATCTGGGACACGGTGTCATATTAATGATATAACAAACTCGGCAGTTTTGATAACCAACGAATATTTTTTCTCTATTTTCTTTTATTTGACTGTATATTTTAGGTGTAACTTTGATTCTTGCAGTTATTTTTTTAGATATCGGGTTTTGGTATACGTGTAACACGTTGCAATTTTCTTCTAGGTAACTGAAATTTCTTTCATTTATATCTAATTCAAGTTCTGTGTTGTCTTTGAATATTTCAACAATGTTTACAACTTTTACTATTGGCTTTTTAATTTGTTCTTTTTCGATTTAAAACTTTTTTGTTAATTCTTCTTTTTATGTCGTATAACAGTATTTTATAAGTTAGTTTTATTTTATGTCTCACTTTTTTTAATGATTAATTGAATTTTTTTCTAAAGTCCATAGATTTTGAGAAAAAAATTGATGAAGATTGAAAAAAAAAAATTCGTTTTTCCCGCCATTTTGTAAAGAAGCGATGGTTCAAGGTCAACAAAAAAATTCCCTCTTAAACTTCAACTCCCATGATCACCTTTGATCACGGTCGCAAGGTGATATCTTCACCGTAACACTTCGAAAAAAAATCTTGAAAATTTTTTTTTTTCGAAAATTTAGGTGTTTTTTATGTTTCAATCGAGCATATCTCTTTTCCTGTGAGTTTTATCATGATTCTCAAAACGGATTCTGAAAGAGCATGAAATTTTACATCAGAATATGTGGTTCAAGAATTTTTTCAACGCCAATTACATAGGAAATAATCACTCTGAAAACGTGCAAGAAATTTCGACATTTTGGACGTTAATGGGTTAATAAAGCAATTAGTTTTCAGACCTCCTCACTTAATGATCCATATGGTATGTTTGCTGATTTTGATAGGTTAGGATGATCTTGGCAGATAATAAAAGATCTTGATAGTATTTTTCCAAGGCCACCTGCATGGTATTTTGCCACAAATTCACTCGTATGTTGAAAACCACCACTCACAATACACACTACTGCACCAACTTTTTCGGCTAATCGAATTTTGATATAAAAAATACAAATGGCCACGGTTACAAAAAATGTCCGAATGATGCCATATGTAAAAGTGCTCAGGTAAACATATAACTCCAAAGTTTAAAAGTGAACCGCTACACATCAACGATTTTTTGGTAAATTAGAGTATGATAAAGAAAAATGCTTCCGCCTAGAGCAGGTAATTAGAATTAGAAAATCCAATATATCAAGTACCGCATCAATTGGCTCTTTATCGTCACCAAGTGTTACATTGTTGATCAGCAAAAAAAAGAACTAATGAATATTGATTTTCATGATGAAACTATATAACAATAGTCAAATAAATAAATCTGATGGCGTAGTTGTATACTCAGGGTAAGCCATTTTAATTGATCCATTCAAATAATTTCCAAAATAAAGGGTAAAACAAAAAATTGTTCTTACAAAAGTTGTTTGGTACAAAGGAGGCCATCTGTCCGTGCAATTAGTTTTGACCTTGAACTTTACTTCCAAGGTCATTTGAAGGTCAAATTGTTTTTTTTTTTTATGTGGGAACCCCTATTTTGACAACGGATTCGGAAAGAGCGGAAAATTTTACGTCCAAATCTTGTATTTCGAAATTTTTGTTATGACCCTTAGAAGTTTATTTCAAAGTGAAATACTAAGAAATTCTGTTTGCTATTTAATTGCATTTTTTGATAGAATAATCAATAACCTCATAACCCTAATGTGACAACAACTTTAAAAAGGTGCACCTTATTTTTAACGTTACCCAGAAATAACGACGTGAATGTAGTAAGTTCTGCTTTATTTGAGGTGCAATCCAATCTCAGGTCTGAAATCAGGCCCAATTTCAAGTCCAAAATCGGGATCGATAATAAGCCAGCGTGCCGCAGCGGCCTGCTATTTTTGATAGGGCCCTACTCTTCGTTGGAATATCTTGAAAGAACGCTTAAGGTTGTATTAAACTTTTAGTTACATTCTGTGAAGCATTATTCGTAGTAATTAAACAAAGAGAGTGTTGTCGAAGTTTACAGAGATATTTTATTTTTTTCTTATATTATTTTCATTGTAATTAAAATAAAAATCTATACTAAAAAACGTTAAAAATATGATAGATTGTATTTGCCAAGCTTGTACAGCAATCTGAAGAGAGATCTTGCTCAGGAAAGTACAACATTTTTAAAGGCGTATAAATTTGTGCCTTCAAGCTGACGGAGGAAATTGGAACACATGAAAGGAAATAGAACTTCCTACGTCCACATCGTTGTTTCTGGGAAAAGCTAAAAATAAGGTAAACCTTTTCAAGGTTATTGTCACATTGGGGTTATGAGGTTATTGATTATTCGATCAGAAAATGCAATTAAATAGTAAACACAGAATTTCTTAACATTTCACCTTGAAATGACCGTCTAAGGATCATAACAAAAATGGTGAGTGGGTGTGTGAGTGAGTGAATGAGTGAGTGAGTGAGTGACTTTTCTCATGAGCTCGGGATGCTGTTGAGGAAGTGGCGCAAGCGCAATACTGTCAGGAACTGGATGGTGTACAACACGTAGCAAGGGTAATCTCCTCGGGAGAGTGGGCAGCAGACGGAAACGAGACACTAGAGTGCCTGCTGGCTGCACATTTTCCGGGGTTGATAAGGGATACCCCCTCTATCCGACACAACATGCGTATAGGGAGGGTAGATCAGTGGACTCAGCGCTGGATGAAGTGACAACCAGAATAAAAAAAGGCATTAAAAAGAGAGGGATGATATTTGCGGCCTTCCTGGATGTGAAAGGAGTTTTTAACTTTACCACTGAAAGAAGCATCTGCCAAGGGGCACGGAGGCACAATGTCCTCGACGAGCCTAGTGAGATGGATCAGTCGCACGCTACTTGACAAGTTTATAGAGGCAAGATGGGGAGGAGACAACAGGAGGAGGGCGCGCAACCAAGGGATGTCCTGAAGGAGACGTGCTATCATCGACGCTTTGGTCCCTTGTGATAGATGAGCTATTAAGAAGACTCAATGACACGAGTATCTATTATGCCGATGACGTACTTATCGTAGTAATGGGATGTACAGAGTACACTATAGCAAGCCTGATGATGTTTGCCTTTAGTATAATCGCTGAATGGTGCAGGGAAGTGGAGTTATCCGTTAACCCGAGCTAGGCGATTTTGGTGAATTTTACCACCAGCTATAAGGTGAAACCATTAGGGTCGATTAAGCTATTTGGGGAAGAAGTGCCGCTGGCGAAGAAAGTAAAGTTCTTGAGGGTGACCTTCGACTCCAAGCTTAACTGATATAGACTCCTACAAGCAAGGAAGGACGGTTTCATAGCAGGCTTCTGGGCCTACAGAATAACTTTTGGAGAAACCTGGGGTCTCAAGCTTAACATGCTGAAATGGCTGTATACGGCCGTTTTGTGAGTCAGTCTGCTAGATGGGGCAGTGGCCTAGTGGCATAGATGCAGATTGAAAACAGGCGCGACAACCTTAGAGAGGATGCAATCACTGGTTATGAGAAGCATCACAGGGGTGATGAAGTCGACACCATTAAAAACTCTTGAAATGGCGCTAGATCTGCCCCCTGGAGCAGATGATAAGAGCGGCTGCCCTTATGGACAAGACCAAGTCAACAAGGGCTATAGCTTAATATGAGGACAATGAACTGGTCAAGTCTGTTGACCTAAACAACAACGAGGAACTTGACAAAACCCCCGGAAGATTTTTTTTTTTTGAAGAAAATTCAAACTGGGGATTCGGCCAAGGCAAGAGGACAACCCGTCGGGAACAGAAGCTAGCCACTTGTTTACCGACGGGTATAAAAATGAGAAAGAAACAGGAGCCGCGGTGTGGTTTAAAGGAACCAGCACAGAGCTTGTACTCTCCCTTCAGGATCACACAGCGGTCTTTCAAGCGGAAGTCAAAGCCATCAGGAGCTGTGCAGAGCATATACTAGAGAGAGAGAATGGAAAGACCGCAAGGTCACCGTGCACTCAGACAGCAAAGCAGCAATCCTGAGTGTTAGTAAAACAGAGGTACCCTCATTAGAAGTTGAAAGGTGCCGCAATTCTTTAGATAGGATTGTGGAGAGGTGTGATGTAAAATTAAGGTGGGTCCCTCGCTCGCGAAAAGAGGAGCGGTGGGAATTAGGGCCATTATTTGCAATATCTAAACTTTGTAGGTTCTGCAATGAAGCAGACGAAACGAACATGCACCTTTTGTGTGACTGCCTTAGACTTATGGGAGTTAGGCGAAGAGTGAGGACATGTTAGAGCCCGAAGATGTTAGAAATTTTAGTGTATCGGGCCTTATTAGCTTAAAAAGGATCAGATCCTACCTATAGGCAGGAGACAGTAAGAGGGTTCCGGGGTAATTGATTTTCGAGCTCGGGAGTATAAGATCATTTGGATGGGTAGCGATATTTAGAATAATGACACAAACGGCAAAGCGCAATGGGCCGCGCGATTCGGCACGTCCCCAAGCAGGGGCAACCGGTGCGTCTCCTCTTTTGACCGAAAATCGACTATCGACTACCTAATATTTGTACGTAAATGTCTAATAATTTTTTTTCTTAATTTTTTCAGAAAAGTGATTTGTTACATATGAGATGCATGTTATGAATAGTAATTTAAGCCTTGTCTGGTGACTATAAGTCAT
Organism: Sycophila sp. Sp_5; assembly: GCA_018906775.1. Lineage (NCBI taxonomy): Eukaryota > Metazoa > Arthropoda > Insecta > Hymenoptera > Eurytomidae > Sycophila > Sycophila sp. Sp_5. The sequence goes on from JACCID010000066.1 coordinate 1,061,105, forward strand.
CGTACTGGAAAAAATAAAACTATGGCATGTAGACAATTAAGTAAAAATTTGAAATATTTTTGATGGAACAATAACAGCAATAAAGAGCACAGTTTATATCCTAATAGTGTATAAGCAGCTTGAATTATGTGAGTACTTAAAGTGTAAAATGTTCCAGTAATCAAAAGTGATGACTAATTTTGTATAGCTATTATATTGGAAAGTGTATTTTTTTCAATTTAATTCATTAGTGCCGACGCGGACATTTTTGAACGCTCGATATTTCCGGGCTGATCTAAAAGAAAATTCTTTTTTTTTTTTTAAACCGCCCGAAAATATCGAGTGTCTAAAAATCTCTCCGTAGGCACTAATAGCTTAACAAAGGTTGGCCACCTTAAATAAGAATTACCAGTTCAGTATAATATCCCATCATCTCCTGTTACGGATAGAATGAAGCCCGAAAAACCCTGAGGCGATACATGCGCGTACAAAATAGTTTTTTTTTATTAATTATTATTGGTTAAAATGATTGGTTTGGTTTCCTTGCACAAGAATTGGTTTGTGCAAGCTTATTGCGACCTGGTGTAGGGACCAACTTTGGGTGTCCCTACGCCGTCACGAACCCCGGTGAGGAGCCGTAAGGCTCTGTTGGTATTGAGGGTTCCCACGTGCACGGGGAGGCCGCAAGGCCGACTCGGGGCCGTCAGGCATCGGACGAAACGTCGCCAGGCGCAGAAAGTAAAGCATAGATGTGACGTCGATTATTTTGATTTTGATCGGGTCGCCTCGGTATTATTCGGCGCTTCTCGGCGTAGCGGCGTTCGACGGTGGGCCGAACGAAGAAGAAGAAAAAGTAGGAGTATGAAAAACGTCGCGAGCCGATCACTCGGCAATTAACGCGCCTACGATACGGTCCACTTGCCGTAATTATTTAAGTTCGCTTTCTTTCTTTACTGTTAGTAAAATTACAATATTTTAAAATAAAAGGCAACAGCCAGAAGTTAATATTATAAAAACTAAGCAATTTTGTTGTATTGTTTTTGAAAATTATTTAACCTTTATCCCGAACATCTCCCTTCTGCTCAAATAATTTTTCAAACAAAGATAAAATATTTTTGTGAATTTTTTTATTTATTTTCAAGAAAACTCATCATTTAAATGTACTGAATAAGTTGTTAGTTGCAAGTACTCTTAATCTAGCTAAATGATTAGTTAATACCTTCTGACTTGTAAATGCTATAGGAAAGTACATGTAATGCTGTTTTATAGAAAATATAAAAACTATTTATCTGCCGTAACTTACGAGTCCCATCGGAGCATAGATTTTCATATGTCTGGGTTTAAATTGTTGGTAATTTGTTATTCTGTAGTAATTGAAAAAGGTATAAAACTAAAAAAATTAAGCAATTTTACAAAAATAAAGAGATTTATGCAGTTTTTTACATTTTTCAAATAGTTAATGAAATTATTCTAAATCCTACAACTCTTTAGACCAGAATAACATAAATTACATCAGCATACAAAAAAGAAAGGGCATTTTTTCTAAATCTTCTATTGAGGAAGACTATTGAAAAAACTTTTCTTAGTTACTGATAACATTGCCCCTTTTTATCTAAAGCCTTTGCAAATTGTTTCATCCATCTAGATCTAAGGTGAGGACTTTCAGTACATTGTGATTTCCTGGTGAAAGTGCTCCTCTTGCTTGTCAAATCTTTTTCTGGTAATAATTTGCACTATCTAATCGACTATTCCACAAACATAAAAAGCAGAGATAGTATATCCTGATTGTTGGCTAAGAAAGATCGTTATGTATTTCAAGTCACCACAAACTTGTCACCTACGCGCGTCGTAACAAATTTTATCAATACCAATTGGGAAATTTCAGCGACTTTGAGGACGTTGTCGCGGATCTGTCGTGCGCAACTTAAACTTCATTTGCATTAGTACCAGTGTATATGCCAAAAGAAGAATAGGTTGAGCACTACTGCACGTATTCTTTCCGTTTTCTATGCGCAGAAGTACAAAAGTTATCTTCTGCGCAGCCTCGGGCGATCCGGCAACAGCGTCTTGAGCGTCCGCAATATACATATATACAAATTTATATACGCATAGCGCACAGACACATACTCCGTGATGCTGCCGCACTATTTGATGCGTGCGTCATTGTCAAATCGCCATAGTCGTGCTCCTCCGGCGCTTGCGGTAGACTAAAAGATGCTTACTTTAAACGCTTGCCATTAAAAAACGAATACCGCTTCCCCATTTCTACTTAAGTATATCTTGTTTCTTATATCATCAAATACTCTAATATAATTTTTTAAAAGTACTACAAGATAATTGCGCTCACAGTTCAAAAAAATGCTCTGTAACACGAGCTTCGTCCTATGCTTCCCATGTTGAATGATGCAACTTTCAAGTAAGTAGCCCAGTATAATAAAAAATGTCGTAGATCATATGTAATTGTTTATCGAGGCAAAGCCCAGATAGACAAACATGTGATCGGAACCGTTTTTATTATACAGGGCTAGGTATGTATACTATTTTTCTGCTCGACGGTGCCGAAAATCGATTTTCCCACTTCAATATTTTTTCCTTGGAACAAATTTCGATTTAACAGCCTAAAATAATATGCCAGGGCCCGAATTTTTTTTGCGACTATGTAATTAGAAAAATCGTATAATATGGTACGTATCGTACGCTTTTCTAGCCGCAGCAACCTATAAGCAAAGGGTTCATAATTTGGGGATAGTAGTACTATTATTCTGTACTTTTTTCTGAACATTAATCATTTTTATAGAAAAAAAATCTTCTATCTTCCTTACCCAGATATCCGTTCCATAAAACTGACTTTTTATTTCTTAAATATAAAATGCAAATGTTATTATACTACTTATACATGCAATCTTACCAATAGAAGTTAAGGATGTTTCTTCCACTACAGCGAGACTACTGTTATGGATGGTGAGATGATGTATATCTAAGCCTAAGAAGACAAATCCTTGTAATTTAGGCATATGATTGTGTCTTAATTTTAAATAAAATATTATTGAATTCTGGCGTTTTTTCAGACTGTCCATGGCTCTGCTTATATGATTGAAATCAGTAAATTCACAAATAACATCTAATCCATTTGTTTTTATGCTACATGTACATGGAGAAATATCTGAGAGTGGTGGACATTGTTGAACTATTTGAGCTTTTATTACAGTCTTTATTGTTTGAAAAAATATTCCAATCAATAGCCACATTGTTACGCCTTTTAAAGAAAAGATCTCCATCTCATCAATAAATCACGAAAATTATCCGTGCAATTTTCTAAAGATATCATTTGTACGTATTTTATGTATACTTAATGGCTTCAAATTATTTATTCTGAAAGATTACATTGCATTAATACTTAAATCTGTTATTTTACATTATATATTTATATCTTATTTTAATTAAAAAATCAAATTTGAATTTTGCATATATAGGTGGTTTTCTGTGGGTAAGATCAACCGAGCAAAAACTTGTTTCCCTTCTAAATATTTTTAATCTTAGTTCATCATCAGTGTATTTTATATCTAATTTTTTCAAATTTTTAAAGGGTCTAACCGGATAAGATGATGAAACCTGCCCCAAAGTCATTTAGGAAACTAATTATACCACCCCGCGTAAAAATAAAGAAGTTTGGCAAAAGTTTTTTTAAAGTTTAGTTTGGCAAAAGTTTGGGCTAAACTTTTGCAACGAGACGATGCCAAACTTGGATTTTAGGGTTAATATCCCAATGTAAGTTCGGCTTAACTTCTAAAAACTTATTTAAGATCATATTTTAAGTTTACTTTTTTCTCTTGATTATGCCCGTATAAAAAAGAAATTAAAAAAAAAATTTTTACTTCTATCTGGATTTGAACTCACGAACTTCTGCTTTCTAGGCTAACGTTTAGCCATCTGAGCTATTTCATTGTTTTTATTAAATGACTAAATTCCAAATATAACGAAATTTGGAAGGTTAGGTCTAATAATTTTTTTTTAATTTTTTTTTATGCGGGCATAATCAAGAGAAAAAAGTAAACTTAAAATATGATCTTAAATAAGTTTTTAGAAGTTAAGCCAAACTTACATTGGGATATTAACCCTAAAATCCAAGTTTGGCATCGTCTCATTGCAAAAGTTTAGCCCAAACTTTTGCCAAACTAAACTTTAAAAAAACTTTTGCCAAACTTCTTTATTTTTACGCGGGACCTTGTTCCTAATCAAAAATGGCCCCTAGAAACCAATTTTCATAACTTAAAAGTCATTTTTGCCCGTCCTAGACCATAAAATGTGATTTTCGGTGTTTTTACGATATCTCGGTCAATTTTGGAGCTAGAAAATTCTTTTTTTTTTCAAATTGTAGAGTTTTTTAAGTCCTACAAAATATTGTCATTCAAAATAATTTTGGCGCGAAATTCAAAATATTATAGGCGTTCAAATTTTTTAAAATTCGATATTTTGAAAACAAAGACCGATAATATTTTGAATTTCGCGCCAAAATTATTTTGAATGACAATATTTTGTAGGACTTAGAAAGCTCTACAATTTGAAAAAAAAAAAAGAATTTTCTAGCTCCAAAATTGACCGAGATATCGTAAAAACACCGAAAATCACATTTTATGGTCTAGGACGGGCAAAAATGACTTTTAAGTTCTGAAAATTGGTTTCTAGGGGCCATTTTTGATGAGAAACAAGATGGTATAATTAGTTTCCTAAATGACTTTGGGGCAGGTTTCATCATCTTATCCGGCTAGACCCTTTATATTTGTTTTTAAAACTACAGACATTCATATATGCAAATTTTGGAATTTTTTTTTCCGTTTACTTTTATAAATATTTAGTTCCTCAGGGAAACATTTTCCACTGCAGCTATAGAATATTATAGGGTTTTTCTTGGATGTTTATTTAATTTGATAGCAAGAATCCTCTACACTAATAATTCCCTCGAACTGCTTAAATCTTTGCGGTACAGCGGGATATATATATCTCCCTATATTATATAGTTATAAGGTCAAAACTAAAGATTAACCCCATTCTCCCCCCCCTCCTCCCCTCTCCTCTCCCCCTCCTCAGTGATATTCCTCAACCCCTCCTCAGTCACCTCCTCATTATCGAATCCCCTCCTCAGCCCCTCCTCAATTTTTATAAAAATGTAATTTTAGCTCCTAAAAATGTGGATAAAAAATTTACAATGAATTTCTTAATCGTATACCGATACAGACTACGGTATATTGAATCATACTAACACACAAAACTCTTGCTTTAAATAGCCTTTACTTTGTCAATTTCAAAAATATTTTATTTCCCACAAATAATGAATAATAAAGATATAAAATTATCGATGTTCGGTATGTCATAAAATATACTTATTAGTTAAATCTATTTTATGACCTAATACGTTCCTGCGCTGTATTTTCTGAATCTAGTGTTTCTGGGTTATAAAGTATTTAGACATACTAGTAATGCAAAAGTACTGCAACGGAGAGAGAGAGAGAGAGAGAGATTAAGTGAGTAAGAGAGGAAGAGGGGGAAGACTTCGTGCTAAGTTATCAGATTATAGGAAAGTATAAGAAAAGTATTACAAAATTATGGATTATGGGAAAGTATAAGAAAATATTTCTTTTAATCGTTTCAAAACTTTCTGGAAGCTTTTTTGAGGTTATGTTCATAATAGGATACTAGTTCTTGATGGTTTTTAAATTTACAAAATCAAATTTTAAATCCCGAGAGGAATAAATCTGAATTATTTTAATGATGGACACTAAACTAGGCAGTTAATATTAACGAAAAAATTGCATGCAAAATAGAAATAGTCTAGTATGGTGAATCAATTTTATGATACTAAATGTTTCTAAGAAGCTTATGGATTTATTTTTAATTAAACTATAAAAATGTGATTTAATCTGCATATGTAAATGTTGGATAGCTTCTTTGAAATAGTGTATTCATCGTTTTGGGAATTGAGAAGTTAAAAAATACATATTGACACAAATAAAGATGACAAAAGGATAATACTTACTATCATATTTTATGCATGAATTGTAATACTTGAAGGAAGAAGACTACTCATACTCATTTGATGATGAAAAATGTGCGCATTCAAGAATTTAATAACAAATTATGAAAATTTATATATATCATTATTTTCTGCTGGTCTGTCATTGTGATAATTCTATGAGCTAATTTTCCTATGCACTTATTCCATTACTTCAATTACATTTTATTTATTTTGGACAATTGTTTGTCAATGCAATTCATTAACTAGCAACTAAAATCACACTGTCAAGGCACATATTATTCGGACCAAAATTTTAATCTGATGGCATACAAAATATTTACATGTTTTTAATATAATAATAAACATTGAAGAAAATATTTGTAAAAATAAAACATTTTATCTATGAGAAATTGTAAGTATGATTCTACGTAAATATGCTTGCTGCCACTGGTCTCGCACTTGCGCACTGTATCCTCAATTCTAAATACTTAATTTAATTCAACTCATCTTTTTTGCCATATTTACATTATAAATAAAAACATAAAACCGACATAGATAATACGAACGTATTTGTACACATCTAGGCAGTCATACATGCACACTAATACGTTTTCATAACGTCCGCAAACATGCCTTTAGGTATGTGTCAGTGCGTATATCAGTGTCATTATACACACACACACACACACACACACACACATACGCATGTACAAGTGCGTGCATGCGTACCTGCTGGTGTGCACGCACGCGCACGCGAGTGTGTGTGTTTGTAAAGGCGTACTTACATTTATTTACGTATTAAATAAAATGATGAAATTGATATATGTATGCATTTAAACAATCATACTCTCATACTTGTACGAGGATAAATATCTATCTATGCACATCTGTGCAAACTCATGCCCGTGCAGTTGCATATTTAATTACAAGTGAATAGAATATCTTTTTTTACTCCCTTTTCAAAAAATGTGAAATTGTTTTCAACCTCATTTTCCTTCTAAACAAAAAAAATATAATATAGCTTATTTTTTTAATATTTAAATTTTTATATTTAAAAAATGTTTTCTCCACTCCAACCTCAAATACGCATGTTTGCATGCGATTTGCGGCTCTCGTGGAGAAAAATACGGTTTCACACTAGTGCGTAAGTGAACCTTTGCCTCGGGAGACTTTTCGGCCTCGCTTCGCTCGGCCTAAAAACGTCTCCCGACGCAAATAATTCACTTCCGCACCCGTATAAAAATGTACTATTAAGTTTAATTAGTCTTGGAAAGACCTTTCGAAGCTATTTATGCCAAAAAAAAATGAGCGTTGTATTGTTCTTTATTGTTTTCTTCAGTAATTAATGATTTTATTACTTTTAATAATATTGTCATTAAATAATATTTTTGTACTCCTATCTAAGCTTTTATCTTTTCATTCACACAAGAACTTGAAAGAAAGAGGTGGAAAACTCTTAAAAATTTACCAAGTTATTTATGAATGAGTCTGCGATTTTCTAATTTTATCAGATGTCAACTAGAACTCCTAAGATTTAGTCCTACTAAAACTTTAACGAAAAACTAATTTCTTACACTTCTTTTGTGGGTCCTGGTGCTTTGATCAGTGGCAGGGAGATTCTAAGCACATTGAGAGGCCCTAGTTACTACTTACAGTTCTGAAACCAACTTTTTCGACCCCAAAGAATTATGAACTGTTAACAAAAAATTAAAAACACATTATTGAATTTTTGAAAGTCAATCGCCCTTATATATTAACTAAACCGGTTGCTGAACACTTGCGAGTTATGAGACGCCACCTAGTGTTTCAAATGATTTAAAGCTATCTAAGACTGCAGTGCGTCTCCAACAACTGACGATCACTGTATAGGTTATGTACCGATACGTATTTTACATGCCGATTTATAAAACTTACTCATGTTTTTGTAATATTTATTGATTAATATTATAAAATATTAAATATTATAAAAAATCAATTTTATTAAATCCTTTGTAATTTAACTGAATAATGTACTAAAATTTCTACAGTATTCGAGTTATTTTTACAAATAATAAGTTCTTTCAAAATTGTATGTATATTACACTAAAATGTTTGGTAAAATTTGAAACAGCATTATGGAAATTTTATAACATACAATTTTTACTAAGCTAATTAGTAAAATTTGACGAGGGGTTTATAATATTTTTAAACGAAATAACAAAATATAAAATATCTATATTAAAACTTTTCTTAAAACTAAACAAAAGGTCGAGTAGGTCTCCATTTTCATTGGAAAAATAGAAATTTTTGCTAAAGCCTTTTTCTCAGTGTATATATAATCAAAAACCACTATTTCGGGCAATTCTGTACGCATGCATTTGAGAGTTACGGCAGACATGTATTCATACATACATATATTTATTTGCAAATTGTCACCATTACAAAGCTGTGTCTCTGAGAAAGCAAAAAGATCGCTCGAGCCTCAAAGATAGCGAAAGGAGGATTCTAGATTTAAATAACTTATAATTTTATGTGTAATTTTTTTGAAATGTCATAAAAGAATATAATTGGAATTAACAAATAATATATTTAAATACCAAAGCTATAAGCGAAAATAGTTGGTAATAATCTAACTTGCATACTCATTGAAATATTAACAAGCATAATATAATTAACCTATTTATATGAGTTATGAAAAAAATGATAATTATTATTTATAATCTTAATGATACTAATTCAATTATTTCAGAATTATTAGAATCAAAAGTGTAAAAATATAGTGACAAACTTGTAATCTTTTTCAAATATTATCTGCGTCGTGGTTTATCGCCGTTACATAATTCAACGAACGATAACGCGTATTTAAAGAGAGCAGAAAAATGTGTCTCAGTGCCACATCTTATTTAGCGTTTAACGTATTACATTGAAAGTCTTTATTTAATAATTTAACAGAATGTCTGAAAAAAACCTTACTGCAGTGCTTTACGGTATAAATGATTTGCGTATGGTAAGTATTTACTTTAATTACTCTTAAGTTATTTGTGTCAGTAATAAAAGTCCGAAATAATAAAAATTATTCATGAATTTCATTAAATTTATAAAACAAAAGTTATAATTTAAAAAAGTTTATCTTGACTTTAAAATAAAAAATAAGACTTGAAAATAAAAGTCAAACGAGTGATCAAAGTCATCACTACATAGTAAATGGAAGCTAAACAATTCTAAAGCTTTTTATGCAATATTTTCAACGCTATAATTGAATTCCAAACGATTTATTTAGGTTTTCTCAAAATGCAATTCACAGTATGTCTGCTGATTATTTTTTTAATGCTAATTTTTAGAAGACTAATTTGGGAGTTTTTTGAATTATTCTATATATTGTTTTTTAGACTATTCCACAAAATTAAAAATTGGAAAAATAAAAAATACCACTATATTTTTCATACAATTCGAAGTCAGAAATATTTTTCGTAATTTTTCAATTAAGCGCATCCTTTTCAAGAAAAAAAATGAAGAATTTAAAAATGTTTAAATGTTAGCGAATTTTTTTCTTGAAAACTATGCATTGAGTCAAAAAAGTATGAGAAGCCCTTTTGATCTAAAATTTTGTGCTCTTTCCGAATAGGGTGTCAAAAATAGGTGTTCCCATTTGAAAAAATCACTTTGACCGTCAAATGACTTTGAAAATAAAGTTCAAGGTCAAAACTAATGGCCCCCTTTGTATCAAACAACTTTTGTAAGAACAATTTATTTTTTTACCCTTTATTTTGGAAGTTATTTGAGTGGATCAATTAAAATGGTTCATCTTGTATATTAAATTCATATAAGAACACAGCTTATTAATTTTTATAAGTAACATACATTATTTGAATGAATTTTGTATTAAAAAAATTCTAATTTTTTAATTTGAAAAATTTTTAAATTTAGCATGACTTTTTGATGGAAATTTTTTGGAACATGTCATGAATTGTTGTAGTTTTCAAATTTTTCATTGATAAACGTATACTTACTTTTCGTTAATAAGTTAATGATTAACTAAAATCGATACATTCCCCGAAACAGTAAAAACGTGGCCGAGTAACACAGAGCGAGTTTTGTCACTCGGCTAATGTTAAAGCGGCATTGCCATATCGCGCGGATGTCCAGCTTTTGACGAGCTGCGGTGGCGCCGCATCCACATTTTCGTAGAACTTAGTGTAAATTTACAATATCATGTAGCAAAAATTGCTATCCGATAGTAAATACTTATATATTTAATAGGAAAAATAGTAACGTATGGGATAAAATTTAATATAAATTCTTTTAAATTCTATAATTAAGCATATTTGCTATATTACATAGTAATTTTTATTTGGGAGTTATAATTTTTATAATAATTTAATTTAAAAATTGTAAAATTTTTGCAAATTATTAGAAAAAAAAATGATAAAATTTATCAAGCTCCACTATGTCGCCGCATTGCAATAATTTATAGTAATTTTTACTATAATTCTAATAAATTTTACAAACAATTTTTCTCAGTGTATTAAAATACCCTTAAAATAATATGTTGTTCTGTAGAATTTGTCATGTTTGATTTTCCATATAAAATAACTTTGTTTTTCTTTATATTTCAGGAGTCAACTGAAATAGAAGAGCTGAATGATGACGGTAAATACAATATTTAACATTACGATTAATTAGTAAATAGTAACACATACATTCAGATTTAAACACACAAATTGGTTTTGTTAGATTATTTTTTGTAATAATAGACCATCTACAAAAATAAGTTGTAATTTTATTTGGAAAATGTCTCTATTGTTTTGTAATACTTTTTATATTCAGAAAATATCAAAATGGTTCAATATTTTGAAACATATGACTGGTAGAGAAAAACTTTAAATACAAAATTAATAAAATATTTCTTTAGTCGTGAGGCGTTGATCTTGGCTTTCAACTTGGTCTCAAATTATAGATAATTAGTTTGAGATATATTAATGGAAACATGCTCAAAATAAAGAAAAAGAAATGTTTCATACAAAGTTTTATAAGCTATGGCAAAACCCATTAAAAATATTTTAATGGGATTTTATTCTAAAAACCATTCAAAATTTTTAATTTACATCAGAGTAACCAATGAAACCTTCAATCAGGCCCACTTTTAATCTAACAAATCACTACCCTGTATTTTTATAGAATTATCAATGCTAAATTTAATTTAAAAAGTTGCAATAACTGAGAGGCGTTTTTGAAGTTATAGGAAGCTGACGAACAGATTTTATGCTAAAAAATTGAACAGTAGAAATTATTTTCTGTGTATTTTCAAACGGTAACGTACACGGAGAGAAATCTTCAAGTAAAAATTACTATACTTTTGAGTAATGGAGACTCAAACTTAGCCTTCCAAGCAAATTTAATATATTTATAGCAATATTTACTATATATTCATTACATTATGCTATGCAGTGCATTAAAAATTGCCATATAGTATAGCAAAAATTGAATATCTATTTCTTAGTCTACGGTATAACACTTTTTAGTGTGCGATATAGTAAAAATACGCAGCTAAGATAGTAAATACTATAGAAATAAATGAACTTGCCGTAAAGGGACAACCGGGACCGCTAATTACCGCGTCAAATGACCGTCTTACTTAGTAACTACTTCTTACTCCGATAGGTAGATGAAGACTCGTGTAATTCACTCGCAAGTGATCAGCTCACTCTACGATTACTATATAAGAAAATTTTATATCTTCACAACCACACATTTGCAATTGCGATAATGCGTTATTAGGCTGCGATACATTTAAATAGCGTGTGATATATGTAATGTAAACTTAAAATCATACTTTTAGAATTGTACATGTAAGAATTAAATTTAATTTCAACCAAAAGAAAATTTTCTACGACACCCTGCAGCAAAGTAACATGAATTCAATAATTACAAACCGGTATCAAAAATACAATTTTGAAAATTAAAATAATATTAATAAATTTTGATATACAGTAGGAGTAAAAATTAGAATGCAGTATAACAAAATTTGCTAGTCAATATTATTAAAATTTGGTGTGTCAGTATAACAAAATTTAATATAAAGTATAGTAAAATGTAGTTTTACAGTACGTCAAAATTTGGTGATATTAACTTTTACTACACAGTATAGTAAAATTTAATAAAATGCGAATTTGTGTCCACGTTACTCAAAAGTATACTAATTTTTGTCAAAAATTGTTGTAATATTTACATAAAAATTTCTTTCCGTGTAGATTCGACATTTCTATAGGAAGGGGGACCTTTATTATGCTTATCCTGCTGTAGTCTATCTTTTTAATTATCTCCGGTTCTGACATCAGTTCCCGCCTGACCTTCCTGATTGAGCCGTGCTTATTTGTAAACTAGGTGTATATGAAATATTGTACAATTATGAAAATTTTTTAAATAATAATTATTTTGTTCCATTAATAAAGCTACTTTTAAAATATAAAATATAAACAAACAAAAATAAGAAATATTTAATTTTAGATAATTAAAATATTATTAAAGGTATTTATAGTATATTTATTTTTAAAACGCCGTTCTCCTTCTCTCCCTTTTATTGTCTCTCCCTTTCGCTAGCTTTATCTTCCTTAAACTGGTTCACTTGTGTGAAATTGTGTTTATTTAGGGCTACGTAAATGCATATTCTATATCTGCAGTCACTGTTACGGCGCACAGTGGTCCAATTAGCTAAATGTCGCATCATAATTCAATTTTTAATAATCTCAGATTTCTTTACATAAATTATAATATTGTTCTAAAAAATTAAAATTTTATTTCATTTTCATTAATATTTTATTTCCTATGATGGAGAGAAATATTCGAGTAAAATTATTATACTTTTTATCGAGAGACCAACTTCTTTTTTCGGAACATATTTAATATAAGTATACGATTATTAAGTGCATGTCGTGTACATTTAAGTGTGCGGTATCGTAAAATTTTGGTATACAATATACTCTCTTAAATTTTTAGAGTGACCGAATCACTCTAAAAGAGAGACCGCAATCGCTCTATTAGATTTAAATTTCAACTTTAAAGTGAATTTGGTTTACACCGGTTCTACAGAGTGGTTCATTCACTGTAAAAATTACTATATTTCGTAGGAACAATACTCGATCTACGATGACTTTTACTATAAAACATACAAAACATTCCTATGTACATAGCAAAAATTGCTATTTATATACTGGCAATTGCTATGTATATAGGAATTTTTAGTATTTTTTATAGTAAAAATTTTCATAAGTTAAGTATATCCCGCTGTTCTTACGGAGCATAGTAATTTTTACTATAAAAGCAAGTTGCAACGGTAATCCATTTGTGCTATGTCAACCCCTCCCGGTTGCTACGGTAACCACCGTTCACTGCCGGATGGTATAACACAACTAATGGTTACTAAGGTAACCACCCAGTTGCTAACATCATCCAAAAATTTTTATAACAATCAATACAACAATTGTTATAACAATTCCTACTACCGATTTTTACAGAGTTGCGGTACATAGGTGAGAAGTTGTTGAGAAAAATTTAATACCTTTTTAACTGAAAACAAATGCCGTTTCAGCATAAGTCTAATTGTAAATCGTCTTATGTTAAATCTACAGAAGTACTAAACTTATACACGGTAGAGAAAAAATATTTCCGGTCATTCATACGCATTCTAGAGAAACAAATAGTAAAATTGTAAAATTATTTTGTAGCATTTTCCGTGTGACTGATCGGAAATATTCTTTCTCCACCGTGTATAAGCTTATAGCAGCATCAGCATGCGGCGGTAAAAGAACTACAATAATGTATATGCTAAAATAGCATTAGAGCGGGAAAAGCATAAACAGTAAAAATACTTATTTATATCTGTGGTCTGTGATAATCCTGTCTGTCGAAGATCTGTGATAATCCTAATTGCCATCTTTGCCTTGTTTCTACTAAATCTGAGTAGTTGTTTTGGCCACACTTCCATTCTTCTGATAAAGGTTTTAGTCGTTTTAAATCCTTCTGCTTGTCTCCGTGCCTCTGAGTGTTTTTAGCGATCTATTTTTCTATCTTTGCGTTGAGAGCAGTGTCGCATGTCCCAGTTGTCGGTTCTGTACCTATAAGGGCTTCTTCTCTTGCTTGTCTGGCTAGTCTGTCTGTGATTTTATTACCTTTTATTCCTGTGGGGCCCGGCAGCCAGAAAAGGACTATCGGTCGACTTTCGGCCAGCCGATTTAAAGTCCGATTGCACTCATACACTAATTTGGATGTAGTTGTGTATATTTTTGGGGCTTCAACGGCTCTTCTACTATTCGTTCTATAGACCATAGGGAGCAATTAGCACTTCAATAAATTCGGTTTGCAATACCGTCTTGTACTTCCCTAGAGGAAAGGTACAACCCTTTCCGTTTCTACGGCAGTACATTCCAGTACCTGATCCTTCTACCGTTTTGGATCAATCCATATATCAGGTTTCACTATTATTTGGTAGTTTTACTCAGCCTACTAGGCAGTCTTGTTTTCCCACTAGACGGATCCGGTACTTCCTATCAAACATAAACAACCTATCTATCCTGTCAAGTGACATTGTTAAGACGCCTTCTGTTCTAAGGACTTCCGGTGTTCTTTCCGATTTGAATCCTTCAGAGTCCGTCCGGGCTCTAAGGAGCGCTTTTGCGGCAACAGCAGCAATGGTTATTTAAGGGGGCCAGCCTAGGTTAAATTGAAAAAAATACACTTTTCAGTATAATAGCTATGAAGATTTTATGCATCACGTTTGAATCCTAGAACTTTTTACACTTTAAGTACTCATATAATTGAAGGTATTTATTCAATATTAGGGCCCAAAAAGTGTTCTTTATCTCTACTATTGTTCCATGAAAAATATCTTAAAGATTTATTTATTTGTCCACTTACCATAGGTTTTTTTCTAGTACGATGACTTATATGACACCAGACCAGGCTTAAATTACTTTTCATAAGTTGCACCAAAGAAGTGACGGATTACTTTTCTGAAAGAAAATAAGAAAAAAATTATTGTAGACATTTAAGTGCAAAATATTATTTTTAAGCCTAAAATTTTGCACTTAAATGTCTACAATAATTTTTTTCTTATTTCTTTCAGAAAAGTAATCCGTCACTTCTTTGGTGCAACTTATGAAAAGTAATTTAAGCCTGGTCTGGTGTCATATAAGTCATCGTACTAGAAAAAAACCTATGGTAAGTGGACAAATAAAGGGTAGATGCCATCTGCTCCAGGTGATTTGTTGCAATAAGGTTCACTAGTTTGCTATTCTGGCGCCACCTTGTCGCCCAGCGTCGATGTCCACAGCCCTTCTGCTATCCTCCTGACATAGAGTAGCTAACGTCTGACAGTTTTAGAGCTCCAAGGATGGCTTCAGGATTGCTGGATAATAACTGTTCAGCCTTGTAATATTCTTGCCATCTGAGTGGGTCCTATCTTTTTCTGGCATTCTTAAGTAGCTAGGAAGAGTTTTGTAGTTTATTTTCTAAGCGAGGCCAGGTTTTTATTCCACCATTTGTCTTGGTCTCTAGGCATAAGTTGCTTAGCAATTGCTTACTGCTGAGTAATTTCCCCTTTGTGTGTTTTTGGGGTTTCTTTTCCATTTGGATTTTCCGGTTTCCTTTGTAATAAGATCCCCCGAGACCCTACAATTAGTGATCTTGTCTGTAAGGTGTTTACAGCATAGGGGTAGACCTATTACTTTTTACCTTACAGAGTTCCAAAATGTCGGTGTATTTCCGACATTGAGAATTTCAAAATCTGTAGTTATTAGATACTTCATCAGACCTTGACCTCGGCGATTTGTATCTGTGCTACTTGACGGCTGATGGTGCGTGTTTGCATCGCATCTTATCAATAAAGGTATTTTTAATGCCTCATAGTGTTCCACTAAGTTTGTGAGCTCTGTCGTTGGCACATTTTCATCATCATGGGGGAAGTAAGCCGATGCTATGGCTATTTTCCCGATGGTTGGGATTTCTATTGCGATCACCGTCAGGTCCTCTGTACATAGTTTCCATTAGGGCACTACATTTATTCCTTTCACCACAATGCAAGCTCTAAGTTTACTGGATGTCGAGCGATAGGTCTGTGAGCACCGCAGTTATGCCCCTCTGCAGTACAGCAGAGGCGCCTTTACTGTGGTGCAAGTTTATTGAGTTAGGTTTACTGTGTTATAGGCAATTGCGGTTAGAACATTGAGCCGTATCAACCGCCATCGCTTCAACCTTATCCCGCCTTCCCGAAGCCTGTTGGGACAGCTTGAAGAGGACTCTTCCTAGCTCCATCCAGGGTCTTAGGTCTAGCGCTTCTAGCGCCCTGACCTGAGACTCGGGCAGCTCGAACACCTGGACATATTTATCTCTGGTGTCCTGCCTTCCCAAATCTTTGGTGGTTGGTGAACTCTTTATGGGCCGCCAACCACATGTCTTCAGGGTGGTATTGTAGGGTTCCAGCCTGCTCATGACCGTAGCCGGTTCCTCGAGAGAACGCATGAGCCAAACCGTGGCCTTATGGAGCTTCTCGTTAAGCTCTGCCCCCCCCCCCCACCCTCAGTTTCGAGCTTTCATACTCTAGGTTGGCTACTCTCTCCTCGTCGGAAGCTATAAAGACAGCCCCTCCCTTTGCCGAAAGATATCTCTATTCTCGGAATCTGATGCGGGGGTGTCTTCTTCACTAACTTCCTGAACGTCACTCTAAAACTGCTGAAGTCTTCCGAAGAAAGTAATCTCTCCAGGTATTCTTCAGCAATCGCGATAACGGTGAGTGCGTTTGGCTTTTGACTGTCCTTACCGTCCACCCGAGATTGCGCCGTTGGCGTCTGACTAAATTGATGAGAGGATCTGCGGTTGCCTCCATTTTTAACTTAGCTAGCTTTTTACGGTAACCCCGCATACCTTCTTTGAGAGATTGGGTCCTAGAACCCTCCCTCCCCCCTCAACCGTCCATGGTGCCTGATCGGGTCGTTCTCCCTTTGTCGAGACAGAGGTGGCAACCGTTTCATTGATCGTTTCCGTTAGCATATTCTCCGAGGAAGTTGGATTTTAATGCGTTAATGATTGTATCCTCATTTCCACCAAATTTTCAATTTTAAAAATCTCTCCATTTTGATCCCACGCATAGCTAGAGAACGTAGGTACACCATCGCAGAGCCCTGCTTGCGACGGTAAGGCGACTAATGTACTCAAACGTTGCGCCAGGTGCACTTGAGGCTCTGTAAAATACCCTTTGTAATCTCTAGGGCCACGAATCCACATCGGCACGGATCCCATTACACCTTTGGATCAGAGGGTGTGTTTACCCATCCAGTTCATCACCTTCGATTGGGGACAGTTGACATAAATAGTAGTATTTTTCTGCCCAGTGGAACGAAAGCGCGACCTTTTCTGCAAATATCGAAAAGGTTTTCATGTTGACTACGTTAGACCGAAAAATAGTAATCACTATAAAAGGTAAAAAAAAGAAAATCTCAAACTTTTGTCACCTTTGTTTTCGATTTGTATAACAATTTACATGCGATTAGTATTTTATCTCTTGTGTCTCGTACTTTATTACTTTAGTTTAAAAACCTTATTTCCTTTAAGGGGATATCGCATATAAGATTCACTAAATGGCGCTTTCATGTTAAATGCTTTTCATAAGAAAAGCCACAAATGTACGAGGTGAGCTTCTTTGGCCTTTGAATATTGTCTAATTTCAAGAGAGTTTCATTTTAGTCACTCAATTGCTTAAATAGAAAAGTTGGAACTACCACCCTAGGAAGTGTTAGAGAGAGTAGGCATCCCCTTAACCTTCAAACTATCGGGATTTGAACCTGCTAACGGCCCTTTAAAAGTGGCCAAATTAATATCTTTTATTATGTATCAACTATATTCAGTGTTCAAAAAATGTTTCTGGAAAATAATACAGTCGTATAGAGGGTCAAATTCTGAATATTTTAGGCCTTTTGGTATTTTATGAAATTTTGGATAACTATCGAGTTATTGTTAATTAAAAACTAAGATAATTATTCAATCAGCGCTCGAGCTAGTGTTTGTTGGCGAAGCTTACTCGAGCATCGAGAGCCATGCGGAGAACTTAGTTTTTAATTAACAAAAACTTAATATTTATCCAAAATTTAAGAAAATGACAAAACGTCAAAAGTACTTAGAATTTGACCCCTTACGCAACTTTACTATTATCTTGTAAAGAAATGGACGGATGCTATATCCAAAGTACTTTATTTAACGTTCTCGCAGAGCTATATCGCGGTGGTCGCACGGGAACGCTTCGAGGGTCGAGCGGGGCCCTTTCGCACAAGCTATGCGCTTCGATTCTAATTGCACTGATGCGCGCGAGAGGCGGCCGGCAGCCGCAGTACTTATCTTCGGGGATGAAACCCGATGGCGTGGCGTTGATGGCTCGCCCACCTCTGGCCTTGGCAAGCAGCCGGTTGCGAGGGATGCCCTGGGGTCCGTCCACCGCCGTCTCGCTGGTGGATCCCAACGGTCGCTGGTGCTGAAGAAATTCAGCGGGCCCGTCAAGTCCCAATCTTCACGAACGACGGTAGTTGTGATCCACTCCACGGCGGGCCGGAGGCGAGAAAGAGCCCCGGGCGCTTGCTGTCCCTTCTTATCGGGGCTTCTCGGAATTTTCGGACTCTGGCACCCTCGCCGACCTTGCGCAAGCCGCGCCTGACCGCGGGATCGCGCGGACATTTAAATCGTCCCTAGGACGAGGACGTTACAATCACGTTACAATATGTTGGCTTTCCAGCAGTCTAAAGGTTAACAAAAATGCAATTTTCATCTTCGAATTAGGTGATAGAGAAATCACGATTACAAACATTGATTAAACTAAATTCCAAATAATTTAATTTTTTCAGAGGTACTGCTAGAGATGGCTTGCGTTGGAATCTGCGGATCCGATGTACACTATTTAGTTAATGGACGAATAGGCAATTTTATAGTAAACCAACCAATGATTATGGGCCATGAATCTTCTGGTACTGTTGTTAAAACTGGGAAAAATGTTTCGAAGTTGAAAGTAAGTACAATATATTATTTCCTTATAGAACAAGTTCTGTAATGGTAAATTTAAAGGTTTGTTTAAATTTTTTGGAAATTTGATTGAAAAAATTTTTATCTCGAAACATGTGTTTACTTCCTCTTGTGTGGCCACGAAAATCGCGAGGCGCTACGCTCTCCCTCCTGAGACGGGACTGCATTCACCTAGGAGCCCTCTGTCTATCAAATTTGGTTAACGTGGCGCATTTCACATCTCCGGAGTTTTCTCGTTTTAAACAAAGCGATAGAGGTTTTTTGTGATAAAATTAGGTTCTGGAATGCATAGATCAATTGATTTATAAATCCAACACGCAGATCCTATTAATTAATTAGTTATTAATTATTAAATGCAAAAAGAAAATCAATTTTTTAGTAGTTTTTCCTTCCTGCATGAAAACTAATGGTCCAATCAAAAGGGTGCTATGAGAAAAGTTCTAGACGAATAAAATATGAACAGCAAGAACTTCGGATCGGTTTGAATGGATTAATTGCTTTTGAGAAACATTCGAAATATGGTTACATTTCTACTTTTTTTTTAAAAAATTCATTGCTTAGTCAATTTTTGAGATACAGTGTACAGTTTTTAAAAAAGAAGAGATAATTGTAAAGACTTTCTTTCTGCAGTATTTCCTGGTCCTTGGATAATTTTTTTTGCAGCTAACTTCAAAACCGTCTGAATTCTCCGCGAATCTGCCGATTTGTATTTTCTAAATAGATTTAAAAATTAAATGTTATTTGCTATAATGTGCACTCAAAGGAGCGGCGGAGCAGCGGAAGAGGAAAAATATATATAATCATACTAGCACTGCGCGTGCAATGCCTCTCCGGTGCCCCGCTCCTCCCCACAACTCCTCTATCCTCTATCCTCTATCCTCTCCTAGGAGAGGGCCTAAGGCCTTGTAGCAGCCAATGGAGTGCACTCTCGCGAGTCTCCACTCCGCCATGTCGCGCTGTCCCCGCTACAGCCGAGTGCGCTCTTGCGAGTAATTTATAAGCGCGCGCTCGGCTGTAATTACTCAGTCTCCTCGGCTGCGCTGAACGCAAGACAGAGACTCGTCGAGCGCGATCTATGATTGTCACCTCTCGGGGTGACAATATCCGCACCGATTGTCTCGAGGAACTCAGCGCCGTTTTCCTCATTATCTGAAAACCGACAGGGCACCGTGAAGGTTTGATTTTTCATTGTTTATATGATTTTTGTCTCAGAGCGAAAGGCAGCGATGCAAGGCCTGTACCATAATTAGTCTTTAAGTCGATACTTTTTTTTTGTATATATTCTTTTCTTTTTTTATCTTTTATAATAAAATTAGATTTATAAATTATAACAAAATAGTTTAATTTCATTTGTTCTCTTAGAATTTGTATTCGTTTATTTATTTAAGAAACGAGAAGAAGCACACTGAGCATCTTCTTGATGCGATTTGTCTTATGGAGAATTGAGCCATAAGAAGTCGCCAGCGTGTATTGAACGTCATCTAGGTTAACAAGCGGTTTGAGCTTGTAACGTGAGTAGTAAGCGTGAGCGCATTGAGCGCACGCATGAATAATATTACCACACCCCATCCTAACCTAAACGAAAAGAACCCGTATTGTTACAACGTAGTTTACTATTTCAAACGCGCGGAGTACGCGCAAAGCGAGAACTCGCGGGAGCGCACTCGACCGTCAGCTCTTGCTCGTGAACAAGCTTGAGTATATATAGATATACTTTGCGTTACTGGTATCCATTCTAATACGTAACGGAACTATTGCTCATATACATGAGCGAAACCTCTTTTGCAAAGTACTCAAGTAGTATGTCGAGGTGATCTTGAAATTCATTATAATAAATAAAATAAACCTATAACTTAGTATACACAATAAATAGAAATATGTAAAATAATCAAATAACCCAATATACATATAAAATAAGAAATTAAATAATATAAATCCTTAACAAAGTATATAAAATAAATACAATTATATGAAATAAACCAATAACGCAGTACATAAAATAAATAGAAATATATGAAATAAACCAATAACTCAATATATTAAATAAAAAACCAAATAAAATAAACCTATAACTCAGTATATAATATAAATATAATACAAAATAATCGTTATTGGAAAAATCAAAAAAACGCAGCGTCGACTCCTTTATGTTAAAAGACAAAAATCTAAAAAATTTAGGATAAATTTAAAGTAAATTATGAAAAAATTAGAGGAGCAGTATTTTATATCACAGCAGAAAGCAGAGGGTCTTGGTCGCCCGCAATTTGATTCAAGTAAATAAAAAAAAGCCTCGCGCAAGCACATCATCGAGTGGTTATCACCGCATGACGCCTACACCCGGCATAGAGCTACACACCGAAAATTTCCACGATTTTATTACGATGTCAAACCCACTAACTAAGTGTGGGAGGCCGATCTTGTTCAAGTATCGTCTTCAAAAAATTACAACGTTGGTAGGGATAGCCTGCGGTCACTTAAAGTCATCGAGATTGACAGTCATTAGCTTTTGACCAGTCGACTTGATTAAGTCATTGGTCTCCTTTTACGAAGCGTGAAGATACGAGTACTGGTTGTCACGGGTGTGATAATCACTGTACAGGTCTTATAAATAAAAATTTGAGGATGGTTCTTTAGATAATAGACAATAATTTTATCTAAATTTTTTCTAATGTTTCTTGATCCTTTTTTCTATGTAAATAACACCGGCGCACTAGAAAGTATTCATTACTCTTGAACAGATTCATATATCTATATGCATTTTGATCTACTGAATTCAAATTTGGGGTCCATTTGGTCCATATATACCCACGGAATTTCGAGTAAATTGCGGAAAATTTCAAAAATACGCGGAAAATAGGGAGAAAATATATTCAACCTAATTCGAAGTCGGAGAAAGATCTTTTTGACCAGACGTACGAACACTTTATGCATTTTGATTTGCTGGATCCAAACCTGGTGTCTATTTTGTCCACATACCCCTAAAACGGCTAAAAAATTAAAAAACTGCGAAAAAATCCTAATCCTGGGCCAATGGAGTTTAAATTTCATTGGTAGCGTTTTGCATGATAGCTTTGGCTCTTTCGAATATATATGACTTTTAGAAATAGCCCAACATCGTCTGCGAATTGAGACGTTGTAACTGATTTTTTGACACTATTGGTAATTAGCCTAATATATATTATATGCAGTAGTGTATTAAGAACTGCACCTTAGACTATCCCTTTAAAGGTGAGTCTAATTGTGTCGAGTATTTCTGTGAATATGATTCATTCTCTTGTTATACATTCAATAAATCGTATAAAATCTTCTCTATGTTTACATTATCAAAGGCTCCTTTTAAGTTAAAAAAAAAAAGCATAAAAGTATAAAATGCCCTCGTAAAATGCCTTCTCGATTTTTAAAATTTTGGACGACACTGTTCGGAGAGCGCGAGCGCGATCGAAAGTATTTTAATTTTAATAATAAGCCTGCGTCCTCTTTTTGATTCTAATTCAATAATTGCTTACGAAACGATTGTAAAAAAATCTATTTATTAAATAAATAAATTTGTGAGGGGGTTTTATTGATAAGTAGAAAATGTCGAGGACGGAAGGGAATTCGTCGCCGTCGAGTGGTCCTGCAATATTTATGCTACGCAGGTCGGCTCGACGAGACGAAGGACTGAATGAGGAGTTACCTGGTGCTTGAGGCCGTGCTGAGGATGAGTGCGAAAGAGAGTGTGGCAGAGGGAGGCAGCCCGACGGTGCCGCGATAGTGCACGCAGCCGAGGCGAGAGACGGCCGCTCAGCTGAGCGCGGCCGCCATCTTCCCTCGACCCCGCGACTGCCGCGGCGAAGCATGAAGACGCCGTCGAGGACGCAGAAAATACAGACACGCATCGTACACGCTTCCACACACTACACGCACATACACCACACTACACGCGGCGAGGGTCGCGACGACGCGGGTACGCGGGGAAACTCGAGCCGAGGCGGAGACGTGTGAGCCGGTCGAGCACGTGTTGCTCGGCCGGCGGAAACTGGCTAGGCGCGAGAGAGACAGAGCGCGCGGTGGGAGAGAGAGCGCGCGCGGCGGCAGAGCGGGAGAGCGCGCGGCGGCTGAGCGAGAGCGCGCGCATCGGAAGAGAGAGGGAGCGCGCGGAGCGAGAGAGACGGCGCGCTAGGTGCGAGTGAGAGAGGGCGAGGCGCGCGGCCATAGGAGCGAGAGAGAAACGATCGATCTCCGCTCCTATGCGTCGTAGAGTATGGAGAGAGGGCGCGTTCGACTCGTGATCGCCGGGGCTCTCATGGCCGGTGCTCGCCTCCACCAGAGCGACAGGTCGTGCCTCCGCGAGGGCGGTAGTACCTCCGCGCGACCTCAGGTCCGTGGGGGCGCTCGCGTCGTGAGTTCGCGATCGACGCGCGAACCGGCGCGCCGATCGTGAACATATGTGCAATGTGTTAGAGTGAGAGGGAAAATTCGCGACGCGGACAGGACGGCGGTTTTGCAAAGAAAAACCGCCATTCTGGAAGAAGTACTTGTACTGACGCCACGTAGTTCATTTTTCCATCGGTTTTCTGGTCTTTATCGGAGTATTTTTTTATAGTTTTTGGTTGGATTAGATAGTAGTTTTAGGAGGAGTTAGGGAGTTTGTTTGTCGGAAATTCAGCCGTGAATAAGTAGTTAGAAGTAAGTTAGTATAGGGAAGCAGTTAGAGTTTGGTGGAGTTATATTGTTTTGTGGTGAGCAGCGTGGAGTTAGTTAGTCGCTGTAGGATCGGTACGGACACACTCGCGCATCCGAACTCTGGGACGCGACTGACACTACACCATAACAAGTGTATTACACCAATAATTGAATAGATTGGCATTAAGTGAATTTGAGTGCGTGATTATTGGCGTGATTCAGCCCGAATTTTCCCTTGAGTGTTTGTGCTTTGTGGATCGTGTTTTTCAGCGATCACGGGCGGCGGTTAGCCCCAGCGCCAGCGGTAGCGGAGAAGCAGTGCGGAGCAGTTTTGCCTCAGTCGCCGAGGACATCCCCGGACTCGGTGCGTCAACGACCACCCTTGAGTCTGAGCCAGCCGGACATCGGACCAACACGGTGCGCGAGCACCTGGCGCCCTTTTTAAGTAGTGAGTTTTGGTGATTTTCGCTTGAGATAAGGGGTTGGAAGTTTTGTTGCGGTTAGTGTGGGCAATCGACTAGAGCAGAAGAACAGCCGTTGGTCCGTCAGTGAATAGTACGGGGACAGCGAAATACTATATCACAAATTATTAAAAATATAAATAATATATATATATATATACAGGGTGTTCAAAAAGTCTGGAAACACCCAAATAACTTTTCAGGTGATTTATTTGTAAAAAATGTCAAGATTATATTCGATGTAATTTTCGACAAGAAATTCAACGGCGACCTTAGATTTGACCTTGAAGATGACCTTAATGTTTTTTTTAAGGTCAGGTCAATTTTTTTTAATGGGAAGCACCATTTTTACATCAGCAATGGAAAGAGCGGGAAATTTTACATTCAAAACCATTGAGGTCAATAATTTTCCATTTATCTTAAAGGTCATTTGGAGGTTATTCAATTTTGAGGTCTCGCAGAAAAACTCGATTGGAGGAAATAGATCAAAGCTTACTTCAGCTGTTTTCTTCAATCACATGTAGCGCTGACCTCAAACCTAACCTTGTTTGTATCCTTTAAGGTCAATCCAAGGTCAAAATTTGTTTCTTAAGTCCCCCTCATCTGATATCGGCAATTGAAAAAGGAGAAGTTTCCATAACGTTACCCAGAAACAATTATTGATTATTACCATTTCAAGCTCTTTTATTGAATTCGTTCAAATAATTTTCCGCAGCAGTAGGGTACAATCTGAAAAAATATTTTACTGGTTTTTGAATTTTCATATTCTGATCAGCTTGTGTCTCTTGCAAAGAAAAGTGCAATGGACAAACTCACTGATAGAGAAAGAATAACGCTTCTTATGATGAGAGGTTGGGGTCCGGTGCAGCAATCTTATAGGACTGTAAGGGATCTTTTCAATGCTACATTTAGGCCTAATAGGACTCTGATTTCATTTGCAACAGTTCAAAAAACTGTTAAAAGGTTTGAAAATACCGGCCCTATTAGTGACCTGCCTAGATCAGGTAGATCAAAGTCAGCAAGTAATGAAGAGAAGTCATTAGATGTTTTGTTAACATTCACTGAAGATGCACATACATCCACTCGAGCTGTTCAAGAGCACGAAGTTAGTACATCATCTGTTCATAACATACTACATGAAGCGAATTTCCATCCCTACAAAGTAACACTGATACACAAACTGAACGAAGATGATTTCGACCGTTGCGTTGAATTTTGTGATGATATGATGTCTCGCATAGTTCAAAATCCTAACTTTCTATTTAACATAGTATTCTCAGATGAAGCTACATTTCAACTTGACGCAAGTTTGAATAGGCATAATTGTATATATTGGGCAGCTGATAATCCTTATTGGTCACGAGAAGCTAAATCACAATATCCATAAAAATTGAATGTCTGGGTTGGAATACTAAATGATAAAATTATAGGACCATTTTTTATTGATGCTAATTTGAATGCCCAAAATTATGAAGCTATGCTCCGCAATCACATAGTTCCTGCAATAATGGAAATAACCGGAGAAAACTTCAATGGCACATGGTATCAACAGGATGGCGCAGCAGCTCATTATGCACGAACTGTTCGCGCTTAGATGCGGTATTTGACAATCGATGGATAGGACGAAGAGGCATTATTGAATGGACAGCTAGATCACCCGATTTGACGCCTCTTGATTACTTCTATTGGGGGTAATTGAAAGATCGAGTGTACAAAACAAAATCCCAAAATTTGGATGAATTATGGCAAAAGGATCATTGATGAATCAGCTCTCATCCCCGCTGAAATCAACAGAAATGCTGTTGGTGCTTTTTACCATCGATTAGGACAGTGTCAAGAAGTAAATGGGAAGCAGTTCAAGCATCTACGATAACACAGCCCCACGGGAGAAAAAAAGTGGCCTGTGCGAAAGACAAGACCATGATACCTTTACGTTTTCGAGGTCGCTGAATCTGATTCCGTGGTCCGTTTGACCCGGTTGGCTCTCGTTCAAGGTCAAACGAGGTCAAATTCAGAGAATGCATTGTAAATAAAATGTACCAGTATATTCACATGTTTTTGAGGTCGCTGAATTCGAATCTGAGGTGCGTTTGACCCGGTCAGGTCAGGCTCAAGGTCAGGTCAAAGTCAAAATAATAAAATGCATTACAGTCAAAGTGAAAAAGGTATCTTTACATGTTTTCGAGGTCCCTGAATCTGATTCCGGGGTCCGTTTGACCCCATTGGCTCTCGTTGAAAGTCGAATCAATGTGAAAGTCAGAGCATGCATTGCAAACAAAGTAAAAGATATATTTACATGTTTCACGATCCATACTCTCATAAACCATCTTTCTAATTTATTTTCCTTTGCTATACCGCACTCGTTTATCGAGAAACCATCTCAAGAGTGGTTTTCTTTTGCGTTTGGCGCCCCTTTTCTCTGATTCTCTTTTAAAGTTCCAACAGAAATCTGCCATCATATTGACATTCCATCGTCCTTGATACCGTCTTTCCATCACTTTGATGTCTTGATGGAATCTCTCTCCTTGTTCTTCACTGTAAGCACCTAAGTTGATCGGGAAGTAGTCAATGTGAGAGTCAAGAAAATGTAATTTCAAATTCAAAGAAAAAGCTGCATGGAACAGTTTCAAAGAAACTGTAAAAAATTTCCTGGGTAATAAAAAAGTGAAAACTATAAAGAAATAGTAGCCGAAATGGTTACAAATTTTGGGGCATTAGGTTGCAATATGAATTTGAAATTACATTTTCTTGACTCTCACATTGACCACTTCCCGATCAACTCGAAAACATGTAAAGATACCTTTTTCACTTTGACTGTAATGCATTTTATCATTTTGACCTTGACCTGACCTTGAGCCTGACCTGACCGGGTCAAACGCACCTCGGATTCGAATTCAGCGACCTCAAAAACATGTGAATATACTGGTACATTTTATTTACAATGCATTCTCTAAATTTGACTTCGTTTGACCTTGAACGAGAGCCAACCGGGTCAAACGGACACCGGAATCAGATTCAGCGACCTCGAAAACGTGAAGGTATCATGGTCTTGTCTTTCGCACAGGCCACTTTTTTTCTCCCGTGGGGCTGTATAATCATAGTTGAAAATATTTATCCAATTACGTGAGAGGCAAGGGGACTCACGATAATAAAGCACCCCAAAGGGAACAGAAATTACTACGTCCACGCCGTTGTTCCTGGGTAACGCTAAAAGTAAAATCAAATGACCTTTAATATCAATGGGAAATTATTGATCTTAATGGTTTTGAATGTAAAATTTCCCGCTCTTTCCATTGCTGATGTCAAAAATGGTGCTTCCCATTAAAAAAAATTGACCTGACCTTAAAAAAACCGTCAAGGTCATCTTCGAGGTCAAATCTAAGGTCGCCGTCGAATTCCTTGTCGAAAATTACATCGAATATTACCTTGACATTTTTTACAAATAAATCACCTGAAAAGTTATTTGGGTGTTTCCAGACTTTTTGGACAACCTGTATATACAGGGTGTTCGAAATGTTCCGGACCCCCCACTTATAACATAAAGTAAGCATTTTGGAAAAAAATGTTAAATACAAAAGTTGTTAAGTTTTGAAGGTTGAACTAAATGATGACCTTGGATTTGTTATTGGTTATCATTTTCAAGGTCATTTAAAGGTCATCTTCAGTTTTTTAAATAGGGACCCCTATTTTTTATTTCAAATTCTGAAAGAGCACAAAATTTTACATCTGGATATGTACCCACGTTATGGCTCAAAATGACCTACGAGGTCATTTAGTGGTTAAATAGATTATTTAGTAGCAGAACGCCAGAAATCCCGATTATTAAGAACTTTGAGCGTATCTGACCAATACTAAAGTAATTTGATTTTGCAAGACAACTTTATGGTGGCGTTAAATTTGACATTTGCCCTTGATTTCAAGGTCATTTGAAGGTTAACTTATTATTCAAATTATGCCTCCTAGTTGTAATTCTCCCATTTTGCACCACGCTAAATTCTGCATTAGGATGTAGGAGGTGTAATTGACCACTGGCGTAAAATAAGCCTTAGGGCCATACACCACATAACTCGGGCGAGAAATTGATAAATAAAAAAATGTCTATCAAAATAAGCCTTAGGGCCCAACAACTACATACCTCGGGGGGAGAAAATGATAAATAAAAAAATGTCTAATCAAAATAACCTTAGGCCAACAACTACATACCTCGGGGGAGAAAATGATAAATAAAAAAATGTCTAATCAAAATAAGCTTAGGCCCATCAACTACATACCTCGGGGGAGAAAATGATAAATAAAAAAATGTCTAATCAAATAATCCTTAGGCCCAACAACTACAATACCTCGGGGGAGAAAATGATAAATAAAAAATGTCTAATCAAAATAAGCTTAGGCCACACGACATACCGGGAGAAAATGATAAATAAAAAAATGTCTAATCAAAC